>CM044003.1:71032808-71452808 GCA_024085815.1 Flaveria linearis | reverse complement strand
GTTCTCACTCCGTGAATGTTTTCTCCCAACTCCGTGACTAGACCACTCATTCTTTTGGAGTTGAGGCGATCTTCCTTTAACGCCTCATGTTGAAATTCTTTCACTTGAGTCTTCACATCAGCTATCATAACCAACTGATAAGCTTTCACTCGAATCGGCTCGGGCCTCTCTTTTCGACTAAGGGCATCGGCTATAACGTTAGCCTTACCCGGATGATAATGCATTTCATAATCATAATCCTTGATAAGCTCTAACCATCTCCTCTGTCTCATGTTGAGATCCTTCTGCTTGAAGAAGTACTTCAAGCTCTTGTGCTTGGTGAAAATGGTGCACTTCGTCCCGTACCTCCACATTTTCAACGCGAAGACCACAACTGCTAACTCCAAATCATGGGTAGGGCAGTTGAATTCATGGGTTTTCAGTTGTCGGAATGTGCAGGCTATTACTCTTCCTCGTTGCATTAACACGCAACCTAATCCCGAATAAGACGCATCTGAATATACCACTAAGTCTTCACTCCCCTCGGGTAATGTCAAGACAGGAGCTTGAGTCAATCTTGCCTTCAATTCCACAAAAGCATTCTCCTGTTCTCGACCCCATACAAATTTCACGTCCTTGTGGGTTAATTTAGTCAAAGGTGAGGCTATCTTGAAAAGGTCCTGGATGAACCTCCTGTAATAAACCGCCAAACCTAAGAAACTAGGGATCTTGGTTGGCGTCTTTGGAGACTTCCATTGTATCACCGCCTCAACCTTCACCTGGTCTACCATAATTCCTTTAGCATTCACCAAATGACCCAGAAATTGAACTTCACGTAACCAGAAAGCACACTTAGAGAATTTGTCATGCAACTTTTCTCTTCTAAGTGTTTCCAATACTTCATGTATGTGGCCAGCATGTTCTTCCTTGCTCTTTGAATAGATCAGGATATCATCAATAAACACGATCATTGATTTATCTAACATGGCCGACACACTCGATTCATTAAATCCATAAAGGCAACTGGCGCGTTAGTTAAACTGAAAGACATAACAAGGAACTCGTAGTGTCCATAACGCGTGTGAAAAGTTGTCTTAGGAATGTCTTGCTCCTTTACTTTCAACTGATGGTAGCCAGATCAGAGATCTATCCTTGAGAACCAACTTGCACCTTAAAGCTGATCAAACAAGTCATCAATCCTTGGTAATGGATACCGATTCTTCACCGTCAACTTGTTCAATTCCCGGTAGTCGATGCACATCCGCATACTACCATCCTTCTTATTTATGAACAAGACCGGAGCACCCTAAGGAGAGATACTCAGTCAAATGAACCCTTTATCCATTAACTCTTGCAGTTGACCCATTAGTTCCTTTATCTCTGTCGGAGCTAATCGATACGACGCCTTGGCAACGGGTTGAGCACCGGGTATCATATCAATCTGGAACTCAATTTCACGATCCGGTGGAACACCAGGTAAGTCTTCTGGAAACACGTTTGGGAAATCACACACTACTTGTATGTCAGACTGTTGTGGTATTGACGTGTCCACATCTTTCACGTAGGCCAGATAGGCACCACACCCACGTCTCATGCACTTTCCCGCCACCGCCATCTAAATCACCTTTGGAATCGTAGTAACACGATCTCCGTAAACCGTCACCGAACGTCCATCGGGCGCAACTAGCCGAATCATCTTCTTGCGACACACGATGTTCGCCTCATAGATTGCTAACCAATCCATCCCTAGTACTACATCGAATCCGCCTAGGGGCATCACATGTAAATTGGCAGAAAACCTATGACCTTCTAGTTCTATGGTACAGTCCCCTATCATATCAGTAATTCTAGTGGACTTACCAATAGTAGTTTCTACATCGAATGGCTCATTAATACTTCTACTATTAGCAGACAACTTATCACAGAAAGTAGTAGAAACAAAACTCCTACTAGCACCAGAATCAAATAATACAGAGGCACAAGTTTGGTTTACTAGAAACATACCTGACACGACATCGGGGTCCACTCTGGCTTCCTCCCTGGTCATCGTGATGGCTCTAGCACTCGCCCTCTGTCCTCTTTCTTCAGTCTTCTTCTACGCCCCAGAGCTTTCAGCCCTCGGCTTCTTGTAGTCCTTACTCACGTGGCCCTCCTCGCCACAGCTATAACACCTCGACACCCTACAGTCTCTAGTAATGTGTCCAGGCTTGCCATACTTGAAGCATACATTCAATCCCAACCTACACTCACCGGTATGCTCCCTTTGACATTTACCGCACTTCCTCAGCCCCGAGCTTGATGACACCCTACGATCATCTGCCTTCATCTTTTTTGTTGTTTGGAGCTAAACCACCACGTCCAACCCACTTCCCATTCCAGTTCTTGTCACCACCACCTATCTTCTTTGCCTCCACCACCATCTCCTCCCGGTCATCATACAACCTACCTGCCAGGTCTACAACCGATCGAAAGGTACCTGGCTGAGCAGTGAAAAAATGCCTGTGAATGTCAGCCGGCAATCCCTGGATGTACCTCTTGATCTTCCTTGACACCGGTGTCACCTGATCCGGCACCAGCCTTGCCATTTCGTTAAATTTGGTGGTGTATTGTTGGTGGGTCATGGTTCTCGCCTCAAGCTGTAGGAACTCCCTCCTGATCTTGTCGAGTTCTTGGTGAGGATAGAATTCCTCGATCACCAACTTCTTCAACTCTCTCCATCGCATCTTCCTGATGGCTCGGGTACCTCAGTTTGGACAATGTTGTTCTACCAACACAACGTGGAGTCGAAAAAAGAGTGAGTAGCGAACTTCACCTTCTGGTTTTTGCGACACTCACTAATCTCCAGCACCACTTCCATCTCCCTCACCCAGCGGTGAGCAGTAGCAGCATTACCGTTTCCATCGAAGATCGGGGGCTTACACCGTTGGAATGCCCCATAACTACACTCCTTGGCCGTCACCCCACAGAAGCATCCTCCTTATCGCTGGACAACACTGTATCAGACTCAGGTTGTTCCTCCTCCCCCTTTCTCTCTTTCCCTGTTGATCCTTTCTTATCCTCCTTCTCCTTTCTCTCTTCACTCCTCACTGCTCTGATAACTTCGGTCACCACAGACGGTAAGACTGTCTGCATGACCTGTGCACCTCATCAGCAATCGTCTCCCTAGTTGAGGCATTCAAACTAGCATTCTCATTCTCCTCACTCCGGCCATGAACCTCAGGGTTCTCATGAGCTGTCTTGGTAGCCTTAGCACCACTCCTGGTAACACGTGGCCCAGCACCACGTCCACCACGACCTCTGCCCCTAGAAGCCTTCGAAGATTTCCACCCAGCCATCCTCTAAACGCTATAAGATTCAAACACTAACACGGTCATTCAAGGTAATTGCTCAGTTCATGTTAAGTATAGTAAGTCCCTAATGACAGTGACCAGTTGTGATTAGCCACTTACTTTACTCCTCACACCCTAAGCATTCCCTATCCTTACTACATCAGTATCTAAATCTACTATTAACACACAAGTCAAATAGCACACGCACATAATACTGCTTATCTTTAAGAAAAGAATTACCTGATGGCACGTAGCTACTCGGGCTGACATCCCTCCATTTGTCTCATTTTCTGTTTAAGATTAGGTTTTTGAAAATATTTTACCCATTTCACTTAAACTTTATGTAACACCCGAAACTTTGTTAAAGTAAGATAGAACTAAAAGTATATTTCATAAAAGGAAAAGGAGCACAAGTGAAAAGGGCCAAAGTGTAAAATAGTACAAAAGTCAAATAATATAATATATATGGGCATGGCCGCCCATATCAACCTTTTTCCATCTGCTTCTTTTGTCGACCAAAAGAAGAAAAGAAGAGAGAAAGAATAGAAGCTCTTTGATATTTGAAGAACAAGAAGAAGAAGTCGAAGTTAAGGTAAAGATTTAGTATTTTTAAGTTGTTCTTGGCTAGAATTAGCCTTGGTTATGTGCTTATATGTGTTTATATATGTTCGAATATGTGTTTGGTGGGTTTCTAGGTGTTTGAATCCTTTGGGAAGTTTAAGACGTGGAGTTGAGACTTGAGAGTAGCAAAGGTGAGTTCTAAACCCCGGTTTTTCTCTTATTTTAAAAGTTTTATGGGGCTGAAAATGTATGCAAAACTTTTTTTACAACTATTATGCATATACCATACGTATGTATGCTTGTTTGATGATGTTCTATTGTTGTATATGTTTGTTTAAGGTTCATAATGGGTGTAACAAGTTTAGGATTGGATATAATGATGTTTGGGATTGGAAATAATTTAGAAATATGTTCAACAGGTTAGCCATGCGTCTAAATAGGGCTCATGCGCCCAGAATAACCTTAGAAATGTTCTAAGTAGGGCCATGCGCCCAAACAGTACCCCCAACCACCTGAATAGTACCCCAACCGCCTAGGATTTGCCTTAGAAAGTTCTAAGTTAGCCCATACGCCTAAACAGGACCCAACCGCCCAAATAGTGTCTCAACCGTCTAGAAATACCTTAGAAAATTTCAAGTGTAAGCCCATACGTCTGAACAGTTGCCCATGCGTCTAAGGTTTTTGACTCAGATGCCTAAGTGTGCACCAAACGTCCAAATAGTGCCCATGCATCTGAGATGGCCCAAACGTCTAAGTGATGAAACGCCCAAATAGTGCCCATGCACCTAAACAGGCCTCATGCGACTGCATGGTGCTCATGCGTCTAGAACACTTAGAATAATTTCTGAAATTTTGAGCAAAACAGAATCATTAGAGTTTGACCCAAGTTTGACTTAGGGTTTTTAATTGTTATTATATTTGCATTATTATAAGTTGTTCCTATGATCATAGTGATTATTATTGTGTGACTTATATGGTGTGCCTATGATCATAAATGCAAGTATTATCTTTAACATAGTGAAGGAGAAATAACAAAGAGAAGTGTAACATAATTAAAGAGTTAGCAAGTCTTGCAAGCATATAGGAGGTGCACGACCATGTTGTCGTTAGCTCAACTGTGATGCGGGTTAGCTACCCCTTATGCACACGGGGTCAATCAATTAAGATTGGCAGATCTTTGTAGCATGCCCGAGGTGACTGGGTCAGCCTCGTATACAGTAATTCAGACCATAGACTGGAGGGGCCAGCACTATTTTCTCCGTAAATATAGTTTAGGGTATTGCTCATTGGTCCACATAGGCAGTGAAAGATAAAGTTAAAAGAGTACGAAATAAACAAGGCGTACAGTAAAGAAAGAGAGCCTTACCTTGTTGTATAGTTAATGTGTGCTCACGTACAAGAGTAAGAGATGTATTTTACAAAAAGAGTATTTTCATATATATACAATACACAAGGTATTTTAATACTTTTAAAACTAGAACTCACTTAGCAACACTGACTTTTATACATTTTCAGTTGGCATGTAAATGTTGCTGAGGATGGCACGAGGGTGAAGCTACTCGGCGAGACAAGACTGAAATCCATTTGTATTTTGATTCTATTGTTGTTTCGTAATGCAATTAAACAATCCTTTTGAAACTCATGAAAAAAACATTGTATTGCTTAACAACAGTTGTTACAAGGAAAATGAATAGCTTTTGCTAAATGTAATTCCGTTGCTTATTTAATGAAACGTATATTAGTATGTATCTATGAGGCCATGAATGACCAACTGTGAGGTGCTCTGGAACGGGGCCTTACAAGTTGGTATCAGAGCCATAGTTTAAGTGAATTGGGTAAAATATTTTCAAAAACCTAAACTTAAACTGAAAATGGGACGGATAGAGGGATGTCAGCCGAGTAGCTACGTGCCATCAGGTACGTCTTTTATGAATATTAACCGGTATTAGATGCGTGTGCTATTTGACTTATGTGTTCTTAGTAGATTTAGATACTGATGTAGTCAGGACAGGGAATGCTTAGGGTGTGAAGAGTAAAGTAAGTGGCTAATCACAACTGGCCACTGTAATTAGAGACTTACTATACTTGACATAAACAGAGCTGTTCCCTTGAATGACTGTTTTAGTGTTTGAATCTTATAGCGTTTAGGAAATGGCTGGACAGAAATCTTCTAAGGCTTCTAGAGGCAGAGGTCGGCCGCGTGTGACTAGGAGTAGTGCTAAGGCTCCTGAGACGACTCATGAGAACCCTAAGGTTCATGGTCGAAGTGAGGAGAATGAGAATGCTAGCCTGAATGCCTAAGCTAGGGAGGCAATTGCTGATGAAGTGCACCAGGTCATGCAGACAGTCTTACCGTCTGTGGTGACAGAAGTCATCAGGGCTGTAAGGAGCGAGGAGAGAAAGGAGAAGGAGAATAAGAAGGGGTCCACGGGCAAGGGAAGCAAAGGGGAGGAGGAACGACCGGAGCCTGAGACTGTATTGTCTGACAAAGAGGAGGATGATATAGTGGGGGTGACAACCAAGGGATGCAGTTATGGGGCATTCCAGAGGTGCAAGCCCCCGACTTTCGATGGTAATGGCAATGCTGCTGCTGCTCACCGCTGGGTGAGGGAGATGAAGGCAGTGTTGGAGATCGGTGAGTGTCGCGAAGACCAGAAGGTGAAGTTCGAGACTCACTCTTTTATTGACTCAGCGTTGTGTTGGTGGGACAACATTGTCCAAGCTGAGGGTGCCAGAGCCATCGGGAAGATGCGATGGAAGGAGCTGAAGCAACTAGTGATCGAGGAATTCTGTCCTCATAGAGAGCTCGACAGGATCGAGAGGGAGTTCCTGCAACTTGAGGCGGGAACCATGACCCACCAGTAGTACACCACCAAATTCAACGAAATGGCGAGGTTGGTATCGGATCAGGTGACGCCGGTGTCAAGGAAGATCAAGAGATACATCTAGGGACTACCGGCTGATATTCGCACGCATCTGATCGCTGCTCAGCCAGGCACCTTTCAAACGGTGGTGGACTTGGCGGGCAGACTATACGTCGAACGGGAGGAGGCAGTGGTAGAGGTGGAGAGGACGGGTGGTAGTGACAAAATCTAGAGTGGGAAGAGGTTTGGACATGGTGGTTTCACTCCAAACCACAAGAGGATGAAGGTGGATGACCGTAGGGTGTCGTCAAGCTTAGGGTTGAAGAAGTGTGGCAAATGTGGAAGGGAGCATACCAGTGAGTGTAGAATAGGGTTGAATGTATGCTTCATGTGTGGCAAGCCTGGCCATATCGCTAGACTGTAGGGTGCTGAAGTGTTATAACTGTGGCGGGGAGGGCCACGAGACCAAAGAGTGTAAGAAGTTGAGGGCGGAGAGCTATGGAGCGAAGAAGAAGCCGGAGGAAGGAGGGCAGAGGGCAAGTGCTAGAGCTTACACCATGACCCGGGAGGAAGCCAGAGTGGATGTCGATGTCATGTTAGGTATGTTTCTAGTAAATCAAACTTGTGCCTCTATACTGTTTGATTTTGGTGCTAGTAGGAGTTTTATTTCTACTACTTTCTATGCTAAGTTTTCTGCTAGTAGTAGAAGTATTAGTGAGCCATTCGATGTAGAAACTGCTATTGGTAAGACCACTAGAATTACCGACATGATAGAGGATTGTGCCATAGAACTAGAAGGCCATAGGTTTGCTGCTAGGTTACATGTGATGCCCCTAGGTGGATTTGATGTAGTACTAGGAATGGACTGGTTAGCAACCTATAAAGCAAACATCGTATGTCGTAAGAAGATGATTCGACTAGTTGTGCCCGATGGGAGTTTGGTGACGATTTATGGAGATGGCGTTACTACGATCCCGAAGGTGATTTCAATGGCGGTGGCAGGAAAATGCATGAGACGTGGATGTAGTGCCTATCTGGCCTACGTGAAAGATGTGGACACGTTAACACCAGAACTGTCTGATGTACCAGTGGTGTGTGACTTTCCGGATGTATTCCCGGAAGATTTACCCGGCGTGCCACCGGATCGCGAAATTGAGTTCCAAATCGATTTGATACCCGGTGCTCAACCCGTTGCCAAAGCATCGTATCGATTAGCTCCAACTGAGATGAAGGAACTCATGGAACAATTGCAGGAGCTAATGGTTAAGGGATTTATTTGACCGAGTATCTCTCCATGGGGTGCTCCGGTATTGTTTGTAAAGAAAAAGGATGGTAGTATGCGGATGTGCATCGACTACAGAGAGCTGAACAAGTTGACAGTGAAGAATCGGTATCCGTTACCAAGGATCGATGACTTGTTTGATCAGCTCCAAGGTGCTAGTTGGTTTTCGAGGATAGACCTTCGATCTGGCTATCATCAACTGAAGGTGAAAGAGCAAGACATTCCTAAAACAGCTTTTCGCACGCGTATGGACACTACGAGTTTCTCGTTATGTCTTTCGGATTGACTAATGTGCCAGCTGCCTTTATGGATTTGATGAACCGAGTGTGTCGGCCAATGTTAGATAAATCAGTGATAGTATTTATTAATGATATCCTGATTTATTATAGGAGCGAGGAAGAATATGTCGGCCACATACGTGAGGTATTAGAGACACTTAGGAGAGAGAAGTTGTATGCCAAATTCTCCAAGTGTGCTTTTTGGTTGCATGAGGTTCAATTTTTGGGTCATGTCGTTAATGCTGAAGGAATAATGGTAGACCCAGCAAAGGTAGAGGCGGTGATGCAATGGAAGTCACCAAAGATGCCATCCAAGATTCGTATCTTCTTAGGGTTGGCGGGCTACTACAGGAGATTTATTCAAGACTTCTCCAAGATAGCCTCACCTTTGACAACATTGACTCGCGAGGATGTAAAGTTCATGTGGGGTCCAGAACAGGAGAGTGCTTTTGAGGAGTTGAAGACGAGATTAACACAAGCTCCTGTCTTGACATTGCCCGAGGGAAGTGAAGACTTAGTGGTGTATTCGGATGCATCTTATTCTGGGCTAGGTTGCATGTTAATGCAATGTGGAAGGGTAATAGCCTAAGCATTCCGACAGTTAAAGACCCACGAAGTCAACTACCCTACCCACGATCTGGAGTTAGCGGCTGTGGTTTTCGCATTGATGATTTTGAGGCACTACTTATACGGTATGAAGTGCACGATCTTCACCGACCACAAGAGCTTAAAGTACTTCTTTGAGCAGAAGGATCTCAACATGAGGCAGAGAAGGTGGTTAGAGCTCATCAAAGATTATGACTACGAGATCCACTACCATCCGGGCAAGGCCAACGTGATGGCCGACGCCCTCAGCAGAAAAGAGAGACCCAAACCGATTCGGGTAAAGGCGTACCAGTTAGTGATAACCTCAACGTGATGACTCAAGTGAAGGAATTTAAGAATGAGGCGTTGAAATAAGATCGCCTCAACTCTAAACGAATGAGAGGTCTAGTCGCAGAACTAGGAGAAAACACCCACGGGGTTAAGACCCGCTTTGGACGAATGTGGATCCCTCGTTATGGAGATCTATGAGGGCGAATCATGGATGAAGCTCACAAGACTCGATACTCCATTCATCCTGGTGCCACCAAGATGTATCAAGACATGAAGAAAGACTACTGGTGGCCGGGTATGAAACGTGACATGGTGGAGTATGTGAGTAAGTGCCTTACTTGCTTGAAAGTGAAGGCCGAAAATCAGAAGCCCTACGGGAAGATCCAACCGTTGGATATACACGAATGGATATGGGAGCACATCACCATGGACTTCATTACGAAGTTACCCCGCATGACAAGGGGGTATGATGTTATCTGGGTGATTGTTGATCGCCTAACCAAGAGTGCTCACTTCTTGCCGATCCGCGAGACGTATTCATCCGAGAGACTGGCGGATCTGTTCATTAAAGAGATTGTAGCACTTCATGGTGTACTGGTGTCTATTGTATCGCATCATGACACCCGATTCACATCAAAGTTTTGGAAGAGATTCCATGATGCCATGGGGACGAGGCTACACATTAGCACAACTTATCATCCGCAGACAGACGGTCAGTCTGAAAGGACGATGCAGACACTCGAGGACATGATTCGAGCGTGCGTGATCGATTTTGGAGGAAGCTGGGATGATCACTTACCGTTAGCAGAATTCTCGTACAACAATAGTTATCATGCCAGTATTGGCATGCCACCATATGAGATGCTATATGGTAGAAGTTGTAGGACGCTCGTATGTTGGGGAGATATTGGGCAGAAAGAATTGGGAGGTGTTAGGTGATCGAGGCTACGACTGAGAAGCTGGAAAAGATCAGAGCCTTTATGAAGGTGGCAAAAGATAGACAAAAGTCATATGCTAACAAAAGGCGTAGACCGATAGAATTCAAGGTTGGCGACCGAGTTATGTTGAAGGTCTCACCTTGGAAGGGAATCATCCGATTCAGAAAGCGAGGTAAGCTAAGCCCAAGATATATAGGGCCTTTCCAAATAATCGCACGAGTAGGAGAGGTGGCCTATCGACTTGAATTGTCGGGTGTGTTAAGTGGAATTCATCCCACATTCCATGTATCCCATCTGAGAAAGTGCTTAGCTGATGAAGACACGGTTATACCACTGTACGATATCGAGGTGGATGAACGGCTCAATTATGTAGAGCAACAAGTGGCGATCATCGATCGAAAGGAGAAGAGGCTAAGGAATAAAGTGGTTCCACTTGTATGAGTGCAGTGGAAGCACAGGAAGGGTTCCGAGTCTACGTGGGAGACTGAAGAAGAAATGAGACAACATTACCCATAACTATTTGAAGAGTGACAGGTTTCGGGGACAAAACCTCTTCAAGGGGTGTAGACTTGTAACACCCGAAGAGTGACAGGTTTCGGGGACGAAACCTCTTTAATACGTGCTCACGTACAAGAGTAAGAGATGTATTTTACAAAAAGAGTATTTTCATATATATACAATACACAAGTTAGTTTAATACTTTTAAAACTGGAACTCACTCAGCAACGCTGACTTTTATATATTTTCAGTTGGCAGGTAAATGTTGCTGAGGATGGCACAAGGGTGAAGCTACTCGGCGAGACAAGACTGACATCCATTTGTATTTTTATTCTATTGTTGTTTTGTAATGCAATTAAACAATCCTTTTGTAACTCATGAAAAAAAAACATTGTATTGCTTAACAACAGTAGTTATAAGGAAAATGAATGGCTTTTGTTAAATGTAATTTCGCTGCTTATTTAATGAAACGTATATTAATATGTATCTATGAGGCCATGAATGACCAACTTTGAGGTGCTCGGGAACGGGGCCTTACACTTTCGCTCTGATACCAACTTGTAAGGCTCCATTCCCGGAAACCTCACAGTTAGACAATCATCATATTATTACATAAAACATTACATAATTCATAAAATATGCAACGGAAACAAGTTAACAAAAACCATTCATCATTACTAATAAATACTGTTTTTAAGAAATATAATAGGGTTTGAGTTACAAAAGATTATTTAATTGCATTACAAAACAACATCACAAGTGGTGAATGGATGTCAGTCTTGCCCTGCCGAGTAGCTTCACCCTCGTGCCATCCTCAGCAATGATTACCTGCCAACTGAAAATATATAAAAGCCAGCGTTGTTGAGTGAGTTCTAGTTCTAAAAGTATTAAAATACCTTATACTATTTATATATCAAAAATACTATTTTCAAGAGAAAACTTTCTTTACTTTCATACGTGAGCACGTATCATAAATACATAAAGGTAATGCTTTCTTTCTTTCATTACTGTACGTATTTGTTTATTTCGTACTTTTATCATTAACTTTCACTTTCTTACGGGCCAATCTGCAATACCCCGAACATTGTGCACGAAGCTGATGTTGGGCCTGTGGTCTATAAATAGACCACGAACATTATGCACTAAGCTGACCCAGTCACCTAGGGTATGCTACAATGGTCCCTGTCAGTCTTAATGACTGACCCTGCATGCATCCTTCGGGTTAGATAAACCGCATACAGTTGAGCTAACGACAACATGGTCGTGCACCTCCTATTCATTTGCTTGCAAGACTTGCATTCTTTCATTTATGTACCACTTTTCTCTATCATTAATCTTTCACTTTTATTAATGATAATACTTTACGTATACGTTCATAAACAAACCACGTAAAGTCACACAATAATAATTATTATGGAACATAAGAATAGCTTATAATTAGGCATAATGATAACAATTAAAACCCTAAAGTCAAACTAGGGTCAAACCCTAATCATTCTGTTTTTTCTCAAAAATTCAGAAAATAAACTAAGTGTTCTGGGCGTATGAGCACTATGCAGGCGCATGAGCACTGCTTAGGCATTTTTTAACTATGCGGGCGCATGAGCACACTTAGCCATTTCAACACTTAGGCGCATGAGTACTATTTGGGCGCGCTGGGTATACTTAGACGTCTGAGCCTAAGACTTAGGTGCATGAGCTACTATTCAGGCGCATAGACTTACACTTAGAATTCCTAAGGCATAATTTGGGCGCATGGGGTACTGTTTGGGTGCATGAACCTTATTTGGGTGCATGACCCTATTTAAAACTTTTTCTAAGGAAAATGTTAGGCGCATGGGCCCTGTTTGGGCGCATGACCATCTATGTACATGTTTCTAACATATTTTTCAATCCCAAACATCATACCGTCCTATTCTAAGCTTATTAATATCATTCTAAGTATGCATATCATATAAACAATCCTAAAACATCATCATACATGTATAAATACATACGTTTGCATACATAATAATTATAAAACCATGTTAATACATTTTCAGCCCTAAAAACATTGTAAAACATGTAAAAGACGGGGTCTAGAACTCACCTATTGTATTAAACAAGTAAAACTCCTCCAAACTCGCTTGTTCACGGGCTCAAGCACCTAGAACAAGACAAAAAAACCACCGAACAGACAAAACACATATATATTGGTTCTAAGTTGGTAAACCTCACTTTACCGAACCAAAAACACTAGAAAACACTTACAAAATATGAATTTCAGCCCTTTTTCTTGAAGAACCGAAGGAAACAACTCTTTCTTCTTCTCCTCTCCTTTTCAGTCAACCAAAAAGCAAAAAGTGGGCATGGCACGGGCGGCTATGCCCCTTATATATAAAAATATTTGACTTTTGTATTATTTTTCACTTTGCCCCTTCCACTATAGCTTTTTTCTATTTCCTTCAAGATACTTTTTGTCACACCCCAACCTTGACGGCGGAATCGTCGAAGTGTGAGAGTTATGATTATTCACAGCCACATAACGCTATTATTAATTCCAAATATATTAATCGTAAGATTCGTTTATAACATTACAAGTAAAATCTCAAACAAAGATACATTAAGAATACAAAGATAAAAGTAACAAGATCATTGTTTATTTCTCCAAGTCCAGTCCTAAGTGAGATAAGCTTCAAAGAGTAGATCGCATACTTGGGTTATTCCTAAAACATGTTAAAATAAAAGGTCAACATAAAAATGTTGGTGAGCATTCCATAGTTTTCAATACATAGAATATATAAAAGATGGCAATTCAAGTCATAAGTTAGTGAATAAAGTTATTAGGGATGTTATGAACAATGCAACAATCAAACCTCGACAAAGTTTTACAAGTCTTAAACGTTAAAAGTATATACGATCAGCTAAGTGTACTTGGATCAACCAAGCAGGCTTGTCTGGCGCATAGATCTATGACTTCGCTGGGCTAGCAATAGTTAATGATTGTACATATAACACCATAATATGGTAACCACAAAAGTTCAACTAACCACAATTCTACATGATGAATTTCCATAAAGTTTACAAGTCTCAAATAAGTTTACAAGTGCAATGATATAAGTTAACATGTTTCACCCCAAAGTGTGAAAATAAGAAAAAGGGGTATGGAAATACTCACTTAGATATATGCATTTCAAGATGATAATAAAGATTACAGGATGATCCAAAGTATCCATTACAAGCACCTAGATATATAATTTACGAGATAAAGATTAAGGTTAACAATACGATTAACGTTCAATAAGAATTAGGTTTTTAATAGTTTTAAGGTTTTTAATAGGTAATGAGTTTATAATGTAGTTATTTACATTTTGATTCTATTAGAAGGAATTATATCAGTTTATATGATTAAGTATTTTAGAAACAAAACTAGGTATAATAATGATGTAATTATTATATAATTTCCAAAATTATAAAAATAATTCTTTAAAGAATAAAGATAATATTATGTCCATTAGTATTTTAAATAATTTTTAAATTATTGTATCAAGTCCATATGCACATAAATAATTATTTAATTATTTTAAAAGAAAATATTTGTAATAACATATTAAGTTTAAATTTAAGTTTTAAATAAACATTCTAAGATAACCATGATTTTAAAGGAATAACGTTTGAACCAAAACTAATTTATTAGTTGAAACCCATTTTTAATAGGTTTTAACCAAGAATAATATTTGTTAAAATGTTTTTAAAACAATTATTTAGTTTTTTAAAATTAATAGAACATTCAGAAAATTATTTGGTGTCTTAAAAAGATATTTAAAGTTTATAAGAACTATTTTTATATTTAACAAAAATTTCTTAAATTGATTTAAGGCTAAAAAAACACTTTTTAAAAAAATATGGGGGTGCCCGGGTTCGAACCCGGGACCTCCAAGTTTGCATGAGATGACATAACCGGTGAACCAAGGCTCTCAGCCGCGGTATCCCTCGGTTCCATTTGCTTTTAACCCAAACTAATATGTTTTCCCCAAATCCAAGAACACTAGAATCGTTCAAACCCAAAATTGAAACTGAATTCGGACGATTTAACCTGGTTATTCTTAGGGCTTTTGATCCCTAGATGTAATCGAGTTGAATGGTATAACATACTTACTTGATTATAAACAGACTGATGTGATTAAGCTCGGTTTATACTCGATGCAGTCGCGAAGAACAAGGCATATGAGATTGTCGATTTAGTGATGTTTCCTTTGAAATTGTGTTTACAGAGAGTGTAAAGATGTTGTCGACAGTATTAGCCCTCTGTTTAATAGGGTTAATTGGTTCGAATTGATGTTCAACGGCTAGGGGATTAATGTTGAGAGTTTCAAGTCGATTTAAGGTTGTTTAATTGTTGTTGCAGGTGAAATTAAACATCTTATTAACTTCGTAATGATTATACGAACGTGGATCCGTGTTTAATTTCATCATTGATGCGATTTAAGTGGGTAAACGGTTTTGATGTTGAGCGGGTTTCGGTTTCGAGTTAGTAGGCTGGCTTCACAGCATTAATAATCTAATTAAAACACATGCTCAAGTTTGAAACGGGTTCACGAACGTAATGGGACCGATTTGGAGCAAAACGTCTATGTTTTGAGGCTGTTTTGGGGTGGCCGGAGTCGGCCGGAATCGTGGCCGGCGTGGGTCGCCGGAAATACGGGAAAGAGAAATGGGCGGGGGTTGGGTTGTAACTTCTGAAATTTCACAATTGGTCCCTGAGGTTTTAAAAGTTTAACAACAGAGATTTAAAAGTTGTGTTTTAGTTTTAGTTGAATTACAATTTAGTCCCTGAAGTTTAGAATGTTATTATTTCATGTAAAAACGTATTAATTACAAGTTTTAAAACTTATATTGTTTCTATTTTTTACAAGATTACTTTTAATGTGATAATTATTATTAATCTTATTGTTATGATTATTATTGTTATTAATATTATTATTGTTAATATTGTCATTATTATAATAATAATAATTATTATTTTATTTAAGATTATTATCACCTTAAATTTTATAATAATAAGCAAACATTATAACACTTATAATGTTATTATTTTTTATTATTATATTAATTTGTTAATCACCAAATTAATTATTAAGTATAACAAACCCCAAAGTTTCAAGATGGCATAAAAGGCCCTTTTAAGATTTAACAAAGTTAACTTCTAATATAACAAAAATACGAGATGTTACAGTCTCTCCAACTTAAAAGAATTTCGTCCCGAAATTAAAAATGAACCTAAATGAACAAAGGAATTGTAATGAAAAGGTAAGTGTTCAACGAACAATATTTGTCGTTTGATTACAGATGAAACGCTTCACTTTATGGAATCTTTCAAGTCTCTTGACATAATATATGCCAACTTGAACTCTTCCAGTGAAATACGAGACGTTTTGAAAGGAAACGTTGAAAATGATGACGAGTTACCGTGGTATATTAGATTTTCAAGTCACAACTTCTAGAATATAATTTTGTAGTAAAATGATGTCTAGGAATCAATGAAAGACCAACAATGATAAGAAAGGTTAACCGTCGGGATTTAAGAATCCTAAACGCCACTATATGAAATGATCTTGACGCATATCTTGTGAATATGTATTCCTCCTTTGACCAGCCCTCGGTCTAAGAACAATACGATATGCGAAGATTTTGGAATGAGTTCACAATGATGATTAAGAACATTATTAAAAGCAGAAAAAGAATCGATCATCCAAAATTAACGATCAATGTTTAACGACATACCACAGCATACGACTATTTGAGATAGATGCAAGTCAATTTCTCGACCTATTATCTCACATGAGTCAATATAATGCACCAATTGTCATCATGACTGCTAAGATAAGATGTATTTTAGTTGAAAGAAAAGTTAAGCAGGAGATCCATAGGATCACGAATGTTAGGTCTTGTTATATGTGAAGGTAAGATACTTGGATACATACCAAGTTACGTCTTTTCATTTATGCCAAACCCATGACTACAAGTTACGAAGGTTTATGAACCATTATATCCACATTGCAATGAGGATAATAACGAGTCTTGTTGTTCGAATTCAAGATAGAGTTTTAAATGTTTCCAAGGTTAAGGATTCAAAAGCGATTCAAGAAGTGATACAAACAATAAGAAAGGTATTTGTAACCATGTTTTGCAAGGTAACAAATTTCCAAATGCAGATTGCATACGTAATTCATCAAACCCATAAGTACAGTCGAGAACATTCGTATGACTAGAAAGACATAATCACAAGTTGATAATGTCTTTATTTAGCAGAAAAAATTATCTAGGAAGACTACCATCACACAATCATGTGTTGATGATATCTCAAAATGAAAGTTGATAAG
Organism: Flaveria linearis; assembly: GCA_024085815.1. Classification (NCBI taxonomy): domain Eukaryota; kingdom Viridiplantae; phylum Streptophyta; class Magnoliopsida; order Asterales; family Asteraceae; genus Flaveria; species Flaveria linearis. Next base: position 71,435,841 of record CM044003.1, on the reverse strand, counting down.
TAGGGAATAAATGGTTCGATGTAGCTAGATCAAATCAACACATGTGGATAAAGGAAAAAAATCGTTTTAAAAATTTAAATGCTCCAAGTTTGGAATCAAAATCAACCTAAAGCGATCGGTATCTTTTCAAGTTCGAAGATCATGCTTTGGCTTGATAGGTCGAAGCACTAACATTGTTTCACCCTTCAAGTTGCTACATGCTTCTCGCCACCAACCTTGGTAAGTTGAAGATCAAGAAATGAGAATAGTCATCAAGGTGTGGTTTTCACTCCTAACTTGATGGTGTATTCCCAAGGTATGACCTCTAACTTACCAATCAAAAAGCTCGATCCCAAATCATTGTTGAGGATCCAAAGAAATAAGACGAGGTAACTCACCATTAAGGTAAGGGACGTCTCCCCTATCTTAACGGTGAAGTTTTACAAAAACAAAATATAATAGGATGAACTTCTTCATCAAAATCCAGAATTCACTCCTACTTTGATGAGGTCATTTCATTTGAGAAAAATACAATCCATAAGAATGAAATTATCATCAAGGTATGGAATTCACGCCTATCTTGATGATTGAATTTCATAATAACAAGAAAACAATCAGAAAATGACAATTGTCACCAAAGTACGGGTTTCAATCCTATTTTGGTGAGATCATGTCATTCGTGAAATGAAAGTTCCAATGAGAATAATTGAAGTCAATCCTCAAGATAAGAAAATCACCCTAATCCAGAGGATGAAATTTCATAAAAAAACACACAATTGGAAACCATTTATAAAAACGAATAGGGAACCATCAAAGTAAGGGAATCACCCCTGTTTTGATGAGTTAGAATCATTTAGGAGATACGAATGTTCTTAGTCATAGGTTGACTTACAAACTCTTGCATCTCCCACGATGCAACGGTACGAAGTTTGGCATAACAGCAAAAAGAAAAGAATATCAATTAGAAGTTCAGGAAATTTTAAGTTACATCAATGTAACAAAAGAGAAAATCATGCTTACAAGCTTAAGATCAAAGTTCGAGACAACAGAATTTGTTGTGGTGTTCAAATCTTGGATGGCTTAAATCGGGAAGACGAAATCAAGGACAAGAATGATTCAACATCATAATAAGTTGTGAACATTCGATTCACAATCGAAAGGAAAATACGTGGACTTCTCAAGATATGAGGTCAGCCATAACCTTATTGAAGACACGCGTACTTATAAGTGGTCACTCATCTCAAGGGTTTCAAGTCAAGTAAACGGATTCAATGGTCGAATCAGATCACTAGTTACACTTTGCCTAGACAAAGTATCCCAAGATATAGAAATTCCAGCTTACAACATTACATGTCTTTAGTTATGGGACACATTTTTAAGGGGATTTGAAAACCATAAGTAACGGTTTAAAGTTTTGAAGACCATACGGTTTAGATTCCCAATATCTTTGGGTATATTAAGATCCATGTTGACGTTGGTCATGGTATGAAGATAGTTACATGAAACGCTCAACGTGTAACGGTGTTTAAACGTAAGAGTTGAAATGTAGGATGAGTTCAATATTAACAGGAACATATGTAGGTTAAGAATGAGAAGATATTTAAACTTTGGTGATAAACCAGTTCAAGGATCTAAGGATTTTTAAGATACAAAATTTGGTAACGCATCACCATTTGGAATCGTTGACACGTCAAGGTAATTTGACCCATTTGCCTTAGAGACTTGTGTATTGACCATAGTTTATCACTCATCCCAGAAATCCCTAGGTAAGCATAACTGGTCTCGCAATGAGATTTATACGATATGCTTGCCTTATCCCGAAGGCCTTTTGCCAGGAAATCTAGAATACAGGTGTCTATGTGTCACACAAGTTTCTTTGGTTCATAGAATCAAAACCTTGATGAGATTTTTATAGAATAGACATAGAGTCTAAGGAATTAATCCCACAATGATAAGTGTAGATTCCACACGTTGTCGAGAATAAGTTTAGAAAATTTCATTTGTCGGGAAGAGTCAAAGAGTCAAAGTTATGTTTAGGGAGACAAGTAACTAAGTTTTAAGCATCTACCAGGCAATCCTAAGCTAAGGCATCAAGTTGCACATAAGAAGGCATAGCATTATGTAGCATGCAAACCATATATGTATCTACAAGAATATATATATTATACTATAAGGTTTATGCATAAGCTATAGTCTAGGTCACCATTTCTAATAACCTAAATCCCTATAGTTATGGGCTCTGATACCAATCTGTCACACCCCAACCTTGACGGCGGAATCGTCGAAGTGTGAGAGTTACGATTGTTCACAGCCACATAACGCTATTATTAATTCCAAATATATTAATCGTAAGATTTGTTTATAACATTACAAGTAAAATTTCAAACAAAGATACATTAAGAATACAAAGATAAAAGTAACAAGATCATTGTTTATTTCTCCAAGTCCAGTCCTAAGTGAGATAAGCTTCAAAGAGTAGATCGCATACTTGGGTTATTCCTAAAACATGTTAAAAATAAAAGGTCAAAATAAAAATGTTGGTGAGCATTCCATAGTTTTCAATACATAGAATATATAAAAGATGGCAATTCAAGTCATAAGTTAGTGAATAAAGTTATTAGGGATGTTATGAACAATGCAACAATCAAACCTCGACAAAGTTTTACAAGTCTTAAACGTTAAAAGTATATACGATCAGCTAAGTGTACTTGGATCAACCAAGCAGGCTTGTCTGGCGCATAGATCTATGACTTCGCTGGGCTAGCAATAGTTAATGATTGTACATATAACGCCATAACATGGTAACCACAAAAGTTCAACTAACCACACTTCTACATGATGAATTTCCATAAAGTTTACAAGTCTCAAATAAGTTTACAAGTGCAATGATATAAGTTAACATGTTTCACCCCAAAGTGTGAAAATAAGAAAAAGGGGTATGGAAATACTCACTTAGATATATGCATTTCAAGATGATAATAAAGATTACAGGATGATCCAAAGTATCCATTACAAGCACCTAGATATATAATTTACGAGATAAAGATTAAGGTTAACAATACGATTAACGTTCAATAAGAATTAGGTTTTTAATAGTTTTAAGGTTTTTAATAGGTAATGAGTTTATAATGTAGTTATTTACATTTTGATTCCATTAGAAGGAATTATATCAGTTTATATGATTAAATATTTTAGAAACGAAATTAGGTATAATAATGATGTAATTATTATATAATTTCCAAAATTATAAAAATAATTCTTTAAAGAATAAAGATAATATTATGTCCATTAGTATTTTAAATGATTTTTAAATTATTGTATCAAGTCCATATGCACATAAATAATTATTTAATTATTTTAAAAGAAAATATTTGTAATAACATATTAAGTTTAAATTTAAGTTTTAAATAAACATTCTAAGATAACCATGATTTTAAAGGAATAACGTTTGAACCAAAACTAATTTATTAGTTGAAACTCATTTTTAATAGATTTTAACCAAGAATAATATTTGTTAAAATGTTTTTAAAACAATTATTTAGTTTTTTAAAATTAATAGAACATTCAGAAAATTATTTGGTGTCTTAAAAAGATATTTAAAGTTTATAAAAACTATTTTTATATTTAATAAAAATTTCTTAAATTGATTTAAGGCTAAAAAACACTTTTTAAAAAAATATGGGGGTGCCCGGGTTCGAACCCGGGACCTCCAAGTTTGAATGAGATGACTTAACCGGTGAACCAAGGCTCTCAGCCGCGGTATCCCTCGGTTACATTTGCTTTTAACCCAAACTAATATGTTTCCCCAAATCCAAGAACACTTGAATCGTTCAAACCCAAAATTGAAACTGAATTCGAACGATTTAACCTGGTTATTCTTAGGGCTTTTGATCCCTAGATGTAATCGAGTTGAATGGTATAACATACTTACTTGATTATAAACAGAATGATGTGATTAAGCTCGGTTTATACTCGATGTAGTCGCGAAGAATAAGGCGTATGAGATTGTCGATTTAGTGATGTTTCCTTTGAAATTGCGTTTACAGAGAGTGTAAAGATGTTGTCAAGAGCATTAGCCCTCTGTTTAATAGGGTTAATTGGTTCGATTTGATGTTCAACGACTAGGGGATTAATGTCGAGAGTTTCAAGTCGATTTAAGGTTGTTTAATTGTTGTTGTAGGTGAAATTAAACATCTTATTAACTTCGTAATGATTATACGAACGTTGATTCGTGTTTAATTTCATCATTGATGCGATTTAAGTGGGTAAACAGTTTTGATGTTGAGCGGGTTTCGGTTTCGAGTTAGTAGGCTGACTTCACGGCATTAATAATCTAATTAAAACACATGCTCAAGTTCGAAACGGGTTCACGAACGTAATGGGGCCGATTTGGAGCGAAACGGCTAAGTTTTGAGGCGGTTTTGGGGTGGCCGGAGTCGGCCGGAATCGTGGCCGGCGTGGGTCGCCGGATATACGGGAAAGAGAAATGGGCGGGGGGTTGGGTTGTAACTTCTAAAATTTCACAATTGGTCCCTGAGGTTTTAAAAGTTTAACAACAAAGGTTTAAAAGTTGTGTTTTAGTTTTAGTTCAATTACAATTTAGTCCCTGAAGTTTAGAATGTTATTATTTCATGTAAAAACGTATTAATTACAAGTTTTAAAACTTATATTGTTTCTATTTTTTACAAGATTACTTTTAATGAGATAATTATTATTAATCTTATTGTTATGATTATTATTGTTATTAATATTATTATTGTTAATATTGTCATTATTATAATAATAATTATTATTATTTTATTTACGATTATTATCACCTTAAATTTTATAATAATAAGCAAACTTTATAACACTTATAATGTTATTATTTTTTATTATTATATTAATTTGTTAATCACCAAATTAATTATTAAGTATAACAAACCCCAAAGTTTCAAGATGGCATAAAAGACCCTTTTAAGATTTAACAAAGTTAACTTCTAATATAATGAAAATACGAGATGTTACACTTTTATTTCCTTTTATTTTGACTAGAAATTCCGGGTGTTACAATATATATGTATATATATATGTATATACATGTGTATATATATATATATATGTATGTATATATGTATATATGTATATGTATATATATATGTATATATATATGTGTGTATATATATATGTATATATATTTATATATGTATATGTATATATACCTATGCGTATATATATACATATATATACGTATATATACGTATATACGTATATATATAGATATGTACATATATATGTATATATACGTATATATGTATACACGTATATATGTATATACATATACATATATATGTATATACATATACTTATATATGTATACACATATACATATATATGTATATACATATACATATATGTATATACATATATATACATATATGTATATATACGTATATACGTATATATACGTGTATATATGTATATAGATATATACATATATATATATGTATATATATACGTGTATATATAATATATATATATATATAATATCTTTATGTACGTATATATATGTATATATACGTATATATAAGTATATATATACGTATATATACGTATATATATGTATATATGTACGTATATATACGCATAGATATATATATATATGTATATATACGTATATATACGTATAGATATATATACGTATATATACGTATAGATATATATACGTATATATACGTATATATACATATATATACATACGTGTATATATATATATTATATATATATTATATATATACGTATATATATACACGTATATATATGTATGTATAAAATATATATATATACTTATATATATGTATATAATATATATATATATATATATATATATATATTATATATATATATATATATATATATATATATTATATAGGGGAAGGATCCAATGAGAACTACATGATAAATGAAAACTAAAAGAACCACTTATAGCCCTTGATTTATTTGACTAATGGTTAGGATTGATTAGTGGCATAATTGTAATTAGGTGAAAAATTAATGAGTTATTATTAGTCATTAAGAGAATAGGAAAATAATGTTTTTTAAATTTGAAAATAAATAACTATCAAAATAAATTCCTAATATTACTCTTTTCTCTTTCTTATATTTTATTCTTCCAACACAAACTTATTTATAAACATTACATAAAATTATTTTTGATTTTTTTGTAACAAATTGGGTATCAGTTAGTAACAATATGTAACATTACATTACGTATATGTATGAATGTTGTATGATACGATACTAGGTTACGTATATGTAACTTAATCACACTTTAAGTTCACCAAATCGAACCTCAAATATTATGAGCATTTAAATCACGTTAATATTCCTACAGGACGAGAATTTAATTGAAAATAACTATAATTATGTATATGTAAGCATAGATTTACATGTTTGTGAATGCGCTCTTTATGTATGTGACATTTCGTATGTTCGTTAATTTATCGTTATCTTTCTTTATTCTTATAAAGATCATTTCTGTTAATAAAGAATCCTTTGGACCATTCGTGTGTTAACCAAATTTGTAAGTTATTAAATCTTATTAAAAGTAACATTTGACTGTTTGAAACGTAAAACCGAACCCATTTTTCTATGGAAACTTTTCATTATTAAATTACCGTGCCGATTTAACGACTTAAATGCAACAAATACAATATGTAACCAATATTGTAAATTTTATTATTAATCACTTAACCAATTTATAATGATCTTAAAATTTATAAAATATATCCTTATTAATTTATAAAGTTTTATAGTTAAAATTTATAAATTATAAATAGATAAAATTATTTTTATAAAAAGTTTTGGGTTTAAAATGTAATATATAAAACTTATTTATAATAAGTTTTGTAATAACATAAAAACAACTCAAACTTCAGGGACCAAACTGTAATTATTTTAAACCCAACCCCCAGCCCCCTTTCTTCCCCGATTTTCCGGCAGCCGGCCGGCGGCGCTCCGGCGCGGCGCCGGCAACACCCCAAACCACCTTAAAACTCGAATTTTAAGCCCCAAAACGCACCAAATCGTTTATAATCGAGTTTTAAACCTTAATTAAATAAAATAAAACGGGCTAAACCACGACTTAATCCCTCAAACCCGTAACCTCGTTCCTCATTGAATATTTTTTTCGGTTTCAACTCTTAAACTTGAAAACGATCAAATTAATCGATCCTAAACGTTTATGTAATCAATATGAATACAATAATACAATCAATTTCAGTGGAAACAACTCACTAATCATTAAAACCAAACCAAAACATCGACCTCAACACTTAAATCGTTCGGTTTGAATCAACCACAATGGAAGCTTTACAAACACAGTTGTATGACCCATTCAATCCCTTTCAACTATCTGGAGCTCTAATTTCTTTATCAACTACACAAATCATCACGTCTGTAACACCCCGAAATTTCATTTAAAAGAAAAGAAAAAAGAAAAATAAATAGAAAGAATAGATAATGGACAAAAGTGGAGGGGGATAAAGTGTACAAGGTACAAAACCTTATTATTTTAAGGTTTAAAGGGGCATGGCCTCCCATCCCTCCTTCACCATCTTCAATCGGCTGAAAGGAAGAAAGAAGAGAGAGAAAGCTCTCGGTTCTAGAGAGAGAAAGAGGAAGAAGCAGCTGAAAAGGTGAGTTTTCTTTTATATGAGTTCGGCTTCAGCTGGGTTTCGAGTTCTAAACCGAAGTTCTTGGTCAATTGTGTCTGTTCTCGAGACTTAGGAGCAGAATACGAAGGTGAGTCTCGGATTTGTAGTGAGCTACTGAAAGATTGTTTCAGGTGAGTTTCTAGACCCCCTTTTTACTCGTTTTTAAAATGATTTGGGGCTGGAAAATGCATGTATGTATGTTTTTATGGATTTGTGTATGAAACCCGTATGTTATGTACCTGGGTATGATTATAGAGTATGTTTTAGGGTGAACGTATGTCTATGTTTGTGTTAAGTTATGCCTGAATCCGTATGTACATGCTTAGAAATAGGTATTATGATGTTTGGGGTCTGGAATACGACTTAGACACATGAATAGGCTGCTAATACGACTAATAAGACCAAATAGTGGTCGTATGACCATTAGAAATATTCTAAGTGTGGGGTTATACGACTGAACAGTGGTCATATGACCATTAGAAATTTTCTAAGTGTGGGGTTATACGACTGAACAGTGGTCGTATGACCATTAGAAATATTCCAAGTGTGGGGTTATACGACTGAACAGTGGTTGTATGACCGTTAGAAATTTCTAAGTGTGGGATCATATGACTAAACAGTGGTCGTATGACCATGGGAAATTTTCTAAGTGTGGGATCATATGACTGAACAGTGGTCGTATGACCATTAGAAATTTCCTAAGTATGGGGGATGATACGACCGAACAGTGGTCGTATGACCTGTAAAAATTTCCCTAGTCTGGGGATGATACGACTGAACAGTGGTCGTATGACCTAGGAAAATTTTCTAAGTTTAAAGTGAAACGAATGAGAAGGTAATACGACTGAGCAGGGCTCATACGACTGAACAGGGCTCATACGCCCAAACATTTAGAATTTTTACAGAAATTTTCTGGAAATCTGATTTATGGGATTTTGACCAGAGTTGACTAGGGTTAATAAATGATGATGATTTATGAATGTAATGATGATAATTGATTGACCCTTATTACTACTGATTTTATTATCAGTATTTTATTATTATTAACAATATTATTAATTTAATATTGTTAAAGTATGTACTGGCATGACGAAGAATGACTAAGATTTAACGAAGAGCATAATCATTAATAAGTGAAAGATTAATGATAAAGAAAAATGGAATGTAAAGTGAAAGATAATGAAAGAGTATGAATTGAACGAATGATGATAATGATAACAATTATTATCTGTAAGTATGAAGGATGTATGCTCACGAATGAAATATCATAATAAAGCCTGACAGAATCTAGATGATAATGAATGATAATGAATCCTTAATGAACGAATAAAAACGTGAGAGATTTGCAAGTGAAGTGTACCAAAGTGCACGGTCCTAAATGCCACAAGCTCAACCGCGTGAGGTTCAGCTAATCTTTAAGAGTGCACGTAGAGGTTCCAGTCTTGTGACTGACCTTCGGGGTGGGACATGGTGTCTAGTATGTTACCCACTTCGGTGGGGGTGTAGTTACCCACTTCGGTGGGGGTGATGTTACCCACTTCGGTGGGGGTGTAGTTACCCACTTTGGTGGGGGTGATGTTACCCACTTCGGTGGGGGTGTAGTTACCCACTTCGGTGGGGGTGATGTTACCCACTTCGGTGGGGGTGTAGTTACCCACTTCGGTGGGGGTGATGTTATCCATTTCGGTGGGGTGTTGTTACCCGAGTTATGTTTAACTTCGGGGGTGTGGCATAACGCCAAGTATAGTTATGAGGTGAGCGACTTTGTGTTGCAACAGACTCGGATGGAGTTCAATCTCTGTGATTGACTCGTATGGGAACTTTGTCGCGTATCCCGGTGCTGTGTCAGTCTTCGGACATGAGTCGGGGGTTTGTGAGCAGGCCCCGGCACAGCATCAGCTTTCGAGCATGAGTCGGGGATATTGCATGAGACAGGATCTAGTTGAATGACTAGAGTATCGCATGCTCCGATACTGTGTCAGTCTTCGGACATGAGTCGGGGGTCTGTGAGCAGGCCCCGGCACAGTATCAGTCTTCGGACATGAGTCGGGAGTAGTGCGAGAGAGTGAGATGAGATGAATGAGTAGAGGATCGCATGCTCCGGCACAGTACCAGTCTTCGGACATGAGTCGGGAGTATGGCGTGAGTTGATGAACGAGAGAGATAATTGTGAGAGAAAGAAAGTACGAAATGAATGAAAGATAATGAACGTAATGAAAGCTAAAGAACGAACGAATGAAAATAATGAACGGATGGAACATAATACTGATGTATGAAACGGGATCTTTGTCACTCGACCTCAGTAGGGTAAAGTGTGACCGGATCTAGATAGAAGTGAAAGATAGAGAATGCATGAAAGTTAAAGAGAGATAATGAACAAATGATAGATAGAGAATGAATGAACGTTGTAGATAAAGAACGAATGAGAACAGAAGATAATAATGATATTATCTATGTGTATGTACGTATGACGTGTGTTCATCTACGAAAGTATAGTATGTTTATGAAAGAAGTAAAGAACGGTTTTTGACGGAAAGTAAAGTATGTTAATTATAAAACTAGAACTCACTCAGCAACGCTGACTTTTATGTATTTTCCAGTTGGCAGGTATGTTGCTGAGGGTGGCACAGGGCGACTACTCAGTTGTGGAGGCTGGCATCCATATTTTGACATGTCATTGTATTTTGAGAAGAAAACGAACGTTGTAAAGTTATGAAATGACATGTTTTAGTTATTAACGAAAATTTAAATTCCTCTGCAAAGTAAATGTACGTTTGAAATGTTTTTATGTGCGATGAATGACCAACCGTAAGGTGCCCGGGAGTGGGGCTTTACAAGTTGGTATCAGAGCCAAAGTTTAAGTGAAATGGGTAAATTTTCATAATAAACCTAGTCTTAAACTGAGAATGGGACGAAAAGGGAAGGGATGCCAAACTGAGTAGCTGCGTGCCATCAGGTATTTTCTTAAAGTTAACCGGCATTGTGTGTGCATGTTATGTGATTATGTGTTACTGTTAGATTTAGATGCTAATGTAGTCAGGACAGGTAATGCTCGGGGTATGAAAAGTAAGGTAAGTGGCTAATCACAACTGATCATTGTAATTAGAGACTTACTATACTTGACATGAACTGGGCTATTCCCTTGAATGACCGTGTTAGTGTTTAAATCTTTCAGTGTAAGTTAGAGAATGGCCGGTGGTAGACCTTCTAAGGCTTCCCGTGGTGGAGGTAGTGACGGACGTGGTGTTGAACCATGAGTCACGAGAGCACGATCTAGAGTGGACCAGGTGGCTCACGAGGAACCCGAAACACCTCAACCGGGAGGTGGTGATGAGAGTGCTAACTTGAGAGCCTCGGTGAAAGAGGCGGTAGTTGAAGAGGTGCATCAGGTCATGCAGACGATCCTACCATCTGTAGTGACCGAGGTGGTAAAGGCTGTCAGAGACGGGGAAAGACAGGAAAGGGGTAGATCATCGGGCTCAAGGAGACGGCCCGAGACTGAAACGGTTTTCTTCGATGACGAAGAGGAAGAAGAGCCTGCGCCGGAGACGGCACGAGGCTGTGATTATGGGGCATTTCGGCGATGCAAACCCCCAACTTTTGATGGTAATGGCACTGCTGCCGCGGCTCATCGTTGGGTCAGAGAGATGGAAGCGGTACTGGAAATAAGTGAGTGCCGGGAAGATCAGAAAGTTAAGTTTGCCACTCATTCTTTCGTGGATTCAGCTTTATGCTGGTGGGACAACATAGTTCAAGTTGAGGGTAGTCGGGTTATCGGAAGGATGAGATGGCCAGAGTTGAAGAGGTTAGTGATTGAGGAGTTCTGTCCTCACCGTGAGATGGACAAGGTAGAAAGGGAATTCCTGCAGTTAGAAGCGGGGACGATGACGCATCAACAGTACACCACAAAATTTAACGAGATGGCACGTCTGGTGCCGGATCAGGTGACTCCTCTATCCCGAAAGATAAAGCGGTATATTCAGGGTTTGCCAGCGGATATTCGCAGGCACATGATCGCTGCCCGACCGAGTACGTTTAGATCGGCGGTAGATTTGGCGGGAAGGTTATACGATGAAAGATCGATGGTGGTGACAGGAGCTAGCAAGAAAGGAGAAGGTGATCGGGATTGGAACGGGAAGCGATTGGAACGTGACGAAGTCGCTCCAAGTAACAAAGGTGCACGGGTGGATGATCAGCGTGTGGTCATAACTGAGACGGGGTTAGGAAAGTGTGACAAGTGTGGATACAAGCACCCTGGGGAATGTAGACTGGGGACAAATGTCTGTTTCCGTTATGGTAGGACCGGACATGTGGCGAAGAACTGCGGTATGGGGAGATGTTATTCTTGTGGGGAGGAAGGTCACATGAGCAGGGATTGTGAGAAGCCAAGGGCGGAAGGTTCGGGAGTGAAGAAGGCTGGAAGAGAAGGACGGAGGGCAAACGCAGCAACTACACGATGACGCGGGAGGAGGCTAGGGTGAACCCCGATGTTACGTCAGGTATGTTTCTAGTCAATTAACCTTTAGCCTTTGTGTAGTTTGATTATGGCTCTGGTTTAATTCCTGCTGTCTTTTGTGATAAGATGCATGTTAGGAATAGAAAGAATCGATGTCATTCGACTTAGGAGCTACTATAGGTAAGTCTACTAGATTACCCAGTGCACTAAAGGACCCCGCAATAGAACTGAGAGAGCGCTTGTTTTTCTGATAGACCATCCCTGATAGACATAGGTGAATAGACGTACACCTCCGGGTGAATTGAATGGTAACTTATGAGGCAAGCACCAAGTGCTGCAAAAGAAATGAATTGATTGGTGGTGCTCGATAAAAGTTCGGTGCCGATCTGCAACAATGGATTAAGATGAAGGTTTCACCGGGAAGGACGTACGACGAGAGGGAGGCGACGGTGATAACGGGCGAAGCGGAGGAGAGAGTCCGGGTTAAGAAGGGGAAAGGAAGGCGCAACAATGATGATGGATTTGTGTCCGAAGGTACAGCGTTGAGGGACGAGGATCAGAGGAGAACAGAAACAAAAGGAGAAGGAACATCAAACAAGGGCTTGTGGTATTTCCATAAGCAGCAACTTTACACAAGTTGAAGGCCGTGTTCTTCACGCACCAAATCTGAGGGTTCTCAGTGATGCTCTGAAGCTCAATGATTATGACGCAAAGCCTTTGCTCAATATCTTGTGGTGTTTCTTTTGATTATAGTGACCATACTCTACATGGCATATTTGAGGCCGTAGTTCCTGGTCAAATGATCATTGATCAGTATGCATGGGTTGCCAATGCAGAATAGTCAAAGGTAGAGCAGAAGACGAATGCTGATAAACGAGGTAGAGCGATTGAATTTCAGGTGAGAGACTGGAAGAGAGGTGAGACAGTATTGCCATAAGGGTTTAAGGAACAACAGGTTTCGGGGACGAAACCCCTTTAAGGGGGGTAGACTTGTAACACCCCGAAATTTCATTTAAAAGAAAAGAAAAAAGAAAAGTAAATAGAAAGAATAGATAATGGACAAAAGTGGAGAGGGATAAAGTGTACAAGGTACAAAACCTTATTATTTTAAGGTTTAAAGGGGCATGGCCGCCCATCCCTCCTTCACCATCTTCAATCGGCTGAAAGGAAGAAAGAAGAGAGAGAAAGCTCTCGGTTCTAGAGAGAGAAAGAGGAAGAAGCAGCTGAAAAGGTGAGTTTTCTTTTATATGAGTTCGGCTTCAGCTGGGTTTCGAGTTCTAAACCGAAGTTCTTGGTCAATTGTGTCTGTTCTCGAGACTTAGGAGCAGAATACGAAGGTGAGTCTCGGATTTGTAGTGAGCTACTGAAAGATTGTTTCAGGTGAGTTTCTAGACCCCCTTTTTACTCGTTTTTAAAATGATTTGGGGCTGGAAAATGCATGTATGTATGTTTTTATGGATTTGTGTATGAAACCCGTATGTTATGTACCTGGGTATGATTATAGAGTATGTTTTAGGGTGAACGTATGTCTATGTTTGTGTTAAGTTATGCCTGAATCCGTATGTACATGCTTAGAAATAGGTATTATGATGTTTGGGGTCTGGAATACGACTTAGACACATGAATAGGCTGCTAATACGACTAATAAGACCAAATAGTGGTCGTATGACCATTAGAAATATTCTAAGTGTGGGGTTATACGACTGAACAGTGGTCGTATGACCATTAGAAATTTTCTAAGTGTGGGGTTATACGACTGAACAGTGGTCGTATGACCATTAGAAATATTCCAAGTGTGGGGTTATACGACTGAACAGTGGTCGTATGACCATTAGAAATTTTCTAAGTGTGGGATCATATGACTAAACAGTGGTCGTATGACCATGGGAAATTTTCTAAGTGTGGGATCATATGACTGAACAGTGGTCGTATGACCATTAGAAATTTCCTAAGTATGGGGGATGATACGACCGAACAGTGGTCGTATGACCTGTAAAAATTTCCCGAGTCTGGGGATGATACGACTGAACAGTGGTCGTATGACCTAGGAAAATTTTCTAAGTTTAAAGTGAAACGAATGAGAAGGTAATACGACTGAGCAGGGCTCATACGACTGAACAGGGCTCATACGCCCAAACATTTAGAATTTTTACAGAAATTTTCTGGAAATCTGATTTATGGGATTTTGACCAGAGTTGACTAGGGTTAATAAATGATGATGATTTATGAATGTAATGATGATAATTGATTGACCCTTATTACTACTGATTTTATTATCAGTATTTTATATTATTAACAATATTATTAATTTAATATTGTTAAAGTATGTACTGGCATGACGAAGAATGACTAAGATTTAACGAAGAGCATAATCATTAATAAGTGAAAGATTAATGATAAAGAAAAATGGAATGTAAAGTGAAAGATAATGAAAGAGTATGAATTGAACGAATGATGATAATGATAACAATTATTATCTGTAAGTATGAAGGATGTATGCTCACGAATGAAATATCATAATAAAGCCTGACAGAATCTAGATGATAATGAATGATAATGAATCCTTAATGAACGAATGAAAACGTGAGAGATTTGCAAGTGAAGTGTACCAAAGTGCACGGTCCTAAATGCCACAAGCTCAATCGCGTGAGGTTCAGCTAATCTTTAAGAGTGCACGTAGAGGTTCCAGTCTTGTGACTGACCTTCGGGGTGGGACATGGTGTCTAGTATGTTACCCACTTCGGTGGGGGTGTAGTTACCCACTTCGGTGGGGGTGATGTTACCCACTTCGGTGGGGGTGTAGTTACCCACTTCGGTGGGGGTGATGTTACCCACTTCGGTGGGGGTGTAGTTACCCACTTCGGTGGGGGTGATGTTACCCACTTCGGTGGGGGTGTAGTTACCCACTTCGGTGGGGGTGATGTTACCCATTTCGGTGGGGGTGTTGTTACCCGAGTTATGTTTAACTTCGGGGGTGTGGCATAACGCCAAGTATAGTTATGAGGTGAGCGACTTTGTGTTGCAACAGACTTGGATGGAGTTCAATCTCTGTGATTGACTCGTATGGGAACTTTGTCGCGTATCCCGGTGCCGTGTCAGTCTTCGGACATGAGTCGGGGGTTTGTGAGCAGGCCCCGGCACAGCATCAGCTTTCGAGCATGAGTCGGGGATATTGCATGAGACAGGATCTAGTTGAATGAGTAGAGTATCGCATGCTCCGATACTGTGTCGGTCTTCGGACATGAGTCGGGGGTCTGTGAGCAGGCCCCGGCACAGTATCAGTCTTCGGACATGAGTCGGGAGTAGTGCGAGAGAGTGAGATGAGATGAATGAGTAGAGGATTGCATGCTCCGGCACAGTACCAGTCTTCGGACATGAGTCGGGAGTATGGCGTGAGTTGATGAACGAGAGAGATAATTGTGAGAGAAAGAAAGTACGAAATGAATGAAAGATAATGAACGTAATGAAAGCTAAAGAACGAACGAATGAAAATAATGAACGGATGGAACATAATACTGATGTATGAAACGGGATCTTTGTCACTCGACCTCAGTAATCATGGCTGTGTGCCATGAAGAGGGTAAAGTGTGACCGGATCTAGATAGAAGTGAAAGATAGAGAATGCATGAAAGTTAAAGAGAGATAATGAACAAATGATAGACAGAGAATGAATGAACGTTGTAGATAAAGAACGAATGAGAACAGAAGATAATAATGATATTATCTATGTGTATGTACGTATGACGTGTGTTCATCTATGAAAGTATAGTATGTTTATGAAAGAAGTAAAGAACGGTTTTTGACGGAAAGTAAAGTATGTTTTATTATATAACTCTTGGTGACGGTCTTTATCACGTAATAGAGTTGTGTTAGGTCTTGAGTTTTGGTGATTGTCTATGTCACATAATAAATTTAGGATCTTTAATGTTGAAGGTACAATAGACTTTAAAAGCAATTAATCGGTAATCTTACTAATTCAAGTGTTTTGCTAATCTCATAATCTGTGAGGTGCGAGTTTATTGGTAGATCTAAGTCATTAAGCTGCAAGGCAGGAGCTTCTGTGAGGGAGTGGCCCTTTTGACTAATGTCTAGCAAGTTCAATTAATAGAGTTCAACTTACCTTGATTTATATCCCGTGAAGGAGTGAATCACATAGGTACTTTCATAGACCCATTAGACATCTCGTGAGAGTGAGTCTAGCAACCGGTAGTTACACTAATCTTAGGATGTCACTTTAGTACTCTTGAGAGTGATTAGGAGGCTTTAGGCGTCCCAAAAGGTGAGAACTTTAAGATCCCGGTTCCCCAAAGTTTATAATTTCCCAAACCAATCATCTTTAAACAAAATCAGGATTCCAATCTAGGTAGTGCCTTTCTATCATCCAAGTTAAGTTGTTCTTAATTCATGCCTTTAGTTATTTCTAGTTTTCAATTACTTGTCTTTTGTAGGAATTGTTAGACAACCCCCCCTTTTTCAAGAACAAAACAAACAGTCCGTGTCTTTTTAGACTAGATCGAGTTAATTATTGCAATACATTAGAGTCTTGTGGATTCGATATCCGGACTTACTTTAACTATACTAGAGTCGACCGGTACACTTGCCGGTTAGTAGTTTAGTGTCATTTAGTAAGTCTAGAGTATTACTTAGTGTCTAGAATAGGGTTAATTTAAGTCGTTTTTACTAAATTACTTTCTGCACATCAAGTTTTTGGCGCCGTTGCCGGGGACTCTTAGCAATTGCGTTAATTAGCTTGTTCTAGTTTTGTTTTACTATTCTGTGTCTATTTTGTTTGTTTTTCCTTTTGTTTGGTTTATTATTTGCAATTTTTATTAATTTTCATTATTCTTTTTTGCTATTCTTGAGTTGCAGTACATGCCACATACCCGATCGAAGGGACCACCACCGACACATACAGCTGATTCCGCGCTCTCTTCCGTCAGATCAGGGGTAAGTACTTCTACTTCAAGTGTAAACTTTCCTACCTCTATCCCGCCCTCGAAACCATCCATCTTTGATAGCACCCCACAAACCTCACCCAAGTCCACACCAAACTCTACACCACCCATTTCCGCACCTACTAGTCCTAAAGCCAATCCTTTACCAATGGGAGACCGTAGGACCATCCACCAGCAATCCACCCAGGGTTTTACCGGAGTTAATTCTCCAATCACTTGCCCTCAGATTACCAATGAAAACTCTTGGCAAATCCCATCCTACATCATGACTGCGATCACCAATTCATGCCAGTTCCATGGACGTGATGATGAGGATGCACCTGCTCATATTGCCCGCCTGACCCGCATCTGTGGTACCTTCAAGCTTCAAGGTGCCAATGATGATGCAATCTTTCTCCAGTTGTTTCCTTTCTCACTAGCGGGACGAGCCGCCACTTGGCTTGACTCGCAGCCTGCTGGGACTTTCACTACTTGGGCAGCCCTTCGCCAAGGGTTTCTGAACAAGTATTTCCCACCTGCAAAAGCATCCAGGCTCCGTGACCAGATCCACTCATTTCGTATGGAGCCAGATGAGCCTTACTATCTTGCTTGGGAGCGGTTCCAAAACCTACTTAGAAAATGCTCCCAACATGGTTTATCTGATTGGGCCCTTGTAGAGAAATTCTACAATGGTCTCACTTATGAAACGAAAGCTCGTTTTGATACTTCTGCAGGAGGGCACCTGATGGGAAAGAAAACTGTAGACGAGTGCCTTGACCTTTTTGAGAGTTTTGCCCAGTCTGAGTATGAGCAGCGGTCAATTACTAGGAATTTTACTCCTTCCTCGAGCCAACCCTCGTCTTTACGAGGTGTTCACCAAGTCACCTTGGATACTCAGGTGGCTGCTGCTTTAGAAAACCTGACAAGAGAAATGAAAGAGCTTAAGGCTAAGGTTGATAAGTGTGAGATATGTCGGGGAGGTCATGGTACGTTAGAGTGCCCTTTGCTCAACCAGGAGCAAGTAGATTTCATAGGAGGTCAGAACCAAGGACCCACTAACCCCTTTGGTACTCGTTTTAATTCAGGTTCCAGGTTCAACAATAACTTTAGGTCTTCAGGAAACCCCCCGGATTTCATTCCAATCAACAATATAATTCCGGGCAGGGTCAGTTTGCTCCTAGGAATTCAGGAACTAATTCAAGTGGGGATGGTGGGAACGGTTTGGGTGAAATAAAAGACTTGTTGACACAGTTAGTTGCTAAGGATGCTACCACCCAAAAGACCCTTGCAGAGCATGACATCCTACTTAAGAATCAACAATCTGCATTTCTAGATCTGCAGCGTTCTGTAGGTGACATAGCTAGGCGGTTGGATGAGCGCGCCCCGGGTCAGTTCCCGGGTAACACTCAACAAAACCCAAAGGGTCAGATTAATGCTGTTACCACACGCAGTGGTAGAGGTGGGGAAGTAGAGAAACCCGTAGTGGTAGGAGAGGAAGAGGAAGAGATTATGGATGAGGAGATAGAGTTAGAGACTCCACCTAGTAGGGTGCAATTTAGGCCAAGCCTAGCAAGTACCGCACCGAAGAGTGAGTCTAGGGTAGAGAAGAGTGTAGGAAAGAAACCGGTAGAGGTTAGGTCTTACCCGGTCATTGATCACACACGTGTCCCATACCCCGAGCGTTTGAAACACCAAAAGAACCAAAAGGAATATGGACATTTCTTGATCTGTTCAAGCAGATCAAGATTAATCTTCCATTCATCGAGGCTCTCCAGCATATGCCCAAATATGCTAAATTCCTGAAAGACCTGCTGAAAAGCAAGGACAAATTGGGAGAGCTCGTAAATATTCCTTTATCAGCGGGGTGCTCTACAGTAGTTCTGAACAAAATGCCAGAAAAGTTGTCGGACCCGGGAATCTTCATTATCCCGTGTGTTTTTGGTAGTAACATGCAGAGTCACGCGTTGGCAGACTCAGGTGCTAGTATTAATTTGATGCCTTATTCACTTTATGAGAAACTAGACCTGGGAGAGCTGATCCCAACGCGCATGACGTTATCCCTTGCAGACCGATCCGTGAAATATCCGCGAGGCATTGTAGAGAATCTGTTAGTCAAAGTTGATAAATTCGTCTTCCCCGCTGATTTTGTGATAGTAGATATGGAAGCCGACCATAGAGTACCTCTTATTCTAGGGCGTCCATTTTTGCGTACCGCCAAGGCAATCATTGATATATTTGACGGGAAAATCACTCTTCGCGTTGGAAACGAGAATGTTACCTTTGAGATCGCCAAGTCCATGAACCACCCAGGAGTTCAAGATGACTTTAGCGGTCCTTCAAACTCCGTCTACTTCATAAATTCATTCATTTCACGTGTGGATCAATGTTTAGAGTATATTTGTGGTGCCGACTTAGTGAGAGAGGATAGAAAGGAGGAGCCGGATATGGTTGAGGAAGAGGCTCCTCTGATTCCGGAGGTATTAGAGAGTAGTGAGACTAGCAAGGAGAGTAAGACATCATCAGTAGAGACACCACCATCATCAGTAGAGACACCACCACCATTAGAGCTTAAGGTCCTACCCTCTCATTTAGAGTATGCCTATCTAGGAGAAAATGCTAGTTTGCCCATCATCATCTCATCTAAATTAACGGAGGAAGAGAAGTCTAGGTTGATTGATGTATTGAAAACACACGAAAAAGCCATTGCTTGGAGACTTTCTGATATTCAGGGCATAAGCCCCACCTATTGCACCCACCGGATACTCATGCAAGATGATTACAAACCCGTGGTGCAACCTCAAAGGCGGTTGAACCCCAACATGCAAGAGGTGGTGAAAAAGGAGGTTCTTAAACTCATGGATGCAGGTTTGATCTATCCCATTTCTGATTCCCCCTGGGTGAGCCCGACCCAGGTTGTCCCCAAAAAGGGGGGGATGACAGTTGTTATGAATACCAAAATGAACTCATCCCCTCCCGTACGATCACTGGTTGGCGTGTATGCATTGACTACCGCAAGCTTAACGACGCCACCCGGAAGGATCACTTTCCTCTCCCATTCATTGATCAGATGCTTGAACGCCTCGCAGGGCGACAATTTTATTGCTTTCTTGATGGTTTCTCCGGGTATTTTCAGATCCCAATCGCACCGGAAGACCAAGAGAAAACCACTTTTACATGTCCCTACGGCACTTTTGCGTACCGACGCATGCCTTTTGGATTATGTAATGCACCGGCTACTTTTCAGCGGTGCATGGTGGCGATTTTCCAAGACATGGTGGAAAACTCTATGGAAGTCTTCATGGATGACTTCTCAGTTTATGGTGATTCTTTTGACCATTGTCTAGGTAATTTAGAGAAGATGATGAAAAGGTGTGTAGACACTAAGTTGATGTTGAATTGGGAAAAATGTCACTTCATGGTGACCGAGGGAATTGTCTTAGGTCACAAAGTTTCGAGAGAGGGTATAGAGGTTGATAGGGCAAAGATTGACACTATTTCTAGACTTCCACCACCCACTAGTGTCAAGTCCATTCGCAGTTTCTTAGGTCATGCAGGTTTCTATAGGAGCTTCATTAAGGACTTTTCAAAGATTACTCGTCCCATGACCCGTCTTTTGGAGAAAGATGTTCCATTCATCTTTGATGAGGAATGTCTTAAGGCTTTTGAGTTTCTCAAGGCGCGGTTGGTTAGTGCTCCTATCTTGGTTTCCCCCGACTGGAGCTTGCCTTTCGAGCTCATGTGTGATGCCTCTGATTATGCAGTCGGGGCTGTTCTTGGTCAGAGGAAAGACAAGCATTTCCACCCCATATATTATGCTAGTAAGACTCTTAATGATGCCCAAGAGAATTACACCACCACGGAGAAAGAGCTTCTAGCAGTTTTCTTTGCCTTTGACAAGTTTCGTTCGTACCTAGTCCTTTCCAAGACTACTAACATGATAGAAAGTTGAAAGGTTTGAAGGAGTACCGGGAGAAGGTACTTTAATTGACCTCAATTAAATCCGAAGTGCCCAGAACAAACCTTGGTGGGAACATTTTCAAGAGGAATTTCCTCCACCTCGGCTGTGTCAGTCGGCCCTCCTAGGAATTCAGGAACTAATTCAAGTGGGGATGGTGGGAACGGTTTGGGTGAAATAAAAGACTTGTTGACACAGTTAGTTGCTAAGGATGCTACCACCCAAAAGACCCTTGCAGAGCATGACATCCTACTTAAGAATCAACAATCTGCATTTCTAGATCTGCAGCGTTCTGTCGGTGACATAGCTAGGCGGTTGGATGAGCGCGCCCCGGGTCAGTTCCCGGGTAACACTTAACAAAACCCAAAGGGTCAGATTAATGCTGTTACCACACGCAGTGGTAGAGGTGGGGAAGTAGAGAAACCCGTAGTGGTAGGAGAGGAAGAGGAAGAGATTATGGATGAGGAGATAGAGTTAGAGACTCCACCTAGTAGGGTGCAATTTAGGCCAAGCCCAGCAAGTACCGCACCGAAGAGTGAGTCTAGGGTAGAGAAGAGTGTAGGAAAGAAACCGGTAGAGGTTAGGTCTTACCCGGTCATTGATCACACACGTGTCCCATACCCCGAGCGTTTGAAACACCAAAAGAACCAAAAGGAATATGGACATTTTCTTGATCTGTTCAAGCAGCTCAAGATTAATCTTCCATTCATCGAGGCTCTCCAGCATATGCCCAAATATGCTAAATTCCTGAAAGACCTGCTGAAAAGCAAGGACAAATTGGGAGAGCTCGTAAATATTCCTTTATCAGCGGGGTGCTCTGCAGTAGTTCTGAACAAAATGCCAGAAAAGTTGTCGGACCCGGGAATCTTCACTATCCCGTGTGTTTTTGGTAGTAACATGCAGAGTCACGCGTTGGCAGACTCAGGTGCTAGTATTAATTTGATGCCTTATTCACTTTATGAGAAACTAGACCTGGGAGAGCTGATCCCAACACGCATGACGTTATCCCTTGCAGACCGATTCGTGAAATATCCGCGAGGCATTGTAGAAAATCTGTTAGTCAAAGTTGATAAATTCGTCTTCCCCGCTGATTTTGTGATAGTAGATATGGAAGCCGACCATAGAGTACCTCTTATTCTAGGGCGTCCATTTTTGCGTACCGCCAAGGCAATCATTGATATATTTGACGGGAAAATCACTCTTCGCGTTGGAAACGAGAATGTTACCTTTGAGATCGCCAAGTCCATGAACCACCCAGGAGTTCAAGATGACTTTAGCGGTCCTTCAAACTCCGTCTACTTCATAAATTCATTCATTTCACGTGTGGATCAATGTTTAGAGTATATTTGTGGTGCCGACTTAGTGAGAGAGGATAGAAAGGAGGAGCCGGATGTGGTTGAGGAAGAGGCTCCTTTGATTCCGGAGGTACTAGAGAGTAGTGAGACTAGCAAGGAGAGTAAGACATCATCAGTAGAGACACCACCACCATTAGAGCTTAAGGTCCTACCCTCTCATTTAGAGTATGCCTATCTAGGAGAAAATGCTAGTTTGCCCATCATCATCTCATCTAAATTAACGGAGGAAGAGAAGTCTAGGTTGATTGATGTATTGAAAACACACAAAAAAGCCATTGCTTGGAGACTTTCTGATATTCAGGGCATAAGCCCCACCTATTGCACCCACCGGATACTCATGCAAGATGATTACAAACCCGTGGTGCAACCTCAAAGGCGGTTGAACCCCAACATGCAAGAGGTGGTGAAAAAGGAGGTTCTTAAACTCATGGATGCAGGTTTGATCTATCCCATTTCTGATTCCCCCTGGGTGAGCCCGACCCAGGTTGTCCCCAAAAAGGGGGGGATGACAGTTTTTATGATTACCAAAAATGAACTCATCCCCTCCCGTACGATCACTGGTTGGCGTGTATGCATTGACTACCGCAAGCTTAACGACGCCACCCGGAAGGATCACTTTCCTCTCCCATTCATTGATCAGATGCTTGAACGCCTCGCAGGGCGACAATTTTATTGCTTTCTTGATGGTTTCTCCGGGTATTTTCAGATCCCAATCGCACCGGAAGACCAAGAGAAAACCACTTTTACATGTCCCTACGGCACTTTTGCGTACCGACGCATGCCTTTTAGATTATGTAATGCACCGGCTACTTTTCAGCGGTGCATGGTGGCGATTTTCCAAGACATGGTGGAAAACTCTATGGAAGTCTTCATGGATGACTTCTCAGTTTATGGTGATTCTTTTGACCATTGTCTAGGTAATTTAGAGAAGATGATGAAAAGGTGTGTAGACACTAAGTTGAGGTTGAATTGGGAAAAATGTCACTTCATGGTGATCGAGGGAATTGTCTTAGGTCACAAAGTTTCGAAGAGGGTATAGAGGTTGATAGGGCAAAGATTGACACTATTTCTAGACTTCCACAACCCACTAGTGTCAAGTCCATTCGCAGTTTCTTAGGTCATGCAGGTTTCTATAGGCGCTTCATTAAGGACTTTTCAAAGATTACTCGTCCCATGACCCGTCTTTTGGAGAAAGATGTTCCATTCATCTTTGATGAGGAATGTCTTAAGGCTTTTGAGTTTCTCAAGGCGCCGTTGGTTAGTGCTCCTATCTTGGTTTCCCCCGACTGGAGCTTGCCTTTTGAGCTCATGTGTGATGCCTCTGATTATGCAGTCGGGGCTGTTCTTGGTTAGAGGAAAGACAAGCATTTCCACCCCATATATTATGCTAGTAAGACTCTTAATGATGCCCAAGAGAATTACACCACCACGGAGAAAGAGCTTCTAGCAGTTGTCTTTGCCTTTGACAAGTTTCGTTCGTACCGAGTCCTTTCCAAGACAACTGTTTTCACGGATCACTTGGCATTGCGATACCTTTTCGCAAAGAAAGATGCCAAGCCTAGGTTGATTCGATGGATTCTCTTGCTTTCCGAGTTCGACATAGAGATAAAGGATAAGAGGGGAGCGGAGAATGTGGCTGCTGATCACCTCTCCCGATTGGAAGATCCGGATAGAGAGGAGATTCGTGAGGAGGCAATCGGAGATAGATTTCCTCATGAATCCATAGATTTTGTAGCGGCCGAGAGAGAGGGTTTGCCTTGGTTTAGTGATATAGCTAACTATTTAGCTAACGGTTATGTGATGGAGAGTATGAGTCCTCAACAGAAGAGGAAGTTGTTTAGGGATGCGAAGAAGTACATATGGGATGATCCTTTTCTGTTTAGGATAGGTGGAGATCGAATTCTTTGGAGATGTGTGCCTAAGGAAGAGGGTTTAAATATTCTTAGCCATGTTCATGAGGGATTGACGGGTGGTCATCATGGTGCCCATCAACCCAAATCAGAACAAACCTATAACCAAGCAAAATACAAACCAGAACAGCGTAATCATCAACCCAAATCAGAACAAACCTATAACCAAGCAAAATACAAACCAGAACAGCGTATTCATCAACCCAAACCAGCCAAATACAACCGTGCATTATCGTTATCTAACCAAACCACACCACCCGCAACCTCAAACAAACACAAATTTAAGCACTAAACGAAGCACAACTGAAAGAACTAACTTGTGGTACAGGAATGACAAGAAAGCATACCTCGGGGTGAAGTGAATGAGAAGAAATTTAGCAAATCTTGTGCAAGAACTTTAAATTTTTGAAAACCCTCCAAGATCCCGCTTTTGTTGTGAAAGATGGAAAGTTGATGGTGGAAATTGATGGGGAATAGTTATGGTTGAGGAATGGTGATGGATTTGGGTGAAAAAGAAGAAAAATGGATGAAAATGGTGGAAAAAGGGTGTCTTTCGTCGGGTTTGAGGGAAAGAAATGAGGTGAAGAAGATGGGATTTGGGGATTTAAAAACTGCAGAAGAATTGCACCTCGGGAGACTCGCGGGTGGCGAGTCATCGTGTAGTTGCTGCGTTTGCCCTCCGTCCTTCTCTTCCAGCCTTCTTCACTCCCGAACCTTCCGCCCTTGGCTTCTCACAATCCCTGCTCATGTGACCTTCCTCCCCACAAGAATAACATCTCCCTATACCGCAGTTCTTCGCCACATGTCCGGTCCTACCATAACGGAAACAGACATTTGTCCCCAGTCTACATTCCCCGGGGTGCTTGTATCCACACTTGTCACACTTTCCTAACCCCGTCTCAGTTATGACCACACGCTGATCATCCACCCGTGCACCTTTGTTACTTGGAGCGACTTCGTCACGTTCCAATCGCTTCCCGTTCCAATCCCGATCACCTTCTCCTTTCTTGCTAGCTCCTGTCACCACCATCGATCTTTCATCGTATAACCTTCCCGCCAAATCTACCGCCGATCTAAACGTACTCGGTCGGGCAGCGATCATGTGCCTGCGAATATCCGCTGGCAAACCCTGAATATACCGCTTTATCTTTCGGGATAGAGGAGTCACCTGATCCGGCACCAGACGTGCCATCTCGTTAAATTTTGTGGTGTACTGTTGATGCGTCATCGTCCCCGCTTCTAACTGCAGGAATTCCCTTTCTACCTTGTCCATCTCACGGTGAGGACAGAACTCCTCAATCACTAACCTCTTCAACTCTGGCCATCTCATCCTTCCGATAACCCGACTACCCTTAACTTGAACTATGTTGTCCCACCAGCATAAAGCTGAATCCACGAAAGAATGAGTGGCAAACTTAACTTTCTGATCTTCCCGGTACTCACTTATTTCCAGTACCGCTTCCATCTCTCTGACCCAACGATGAGCCGCGGCAGCAGTGCCATTACCATCAAAAGTTGGGGGTTTGCATCGCCGAAATGCCCCAGAATCACAGCCTCGTGCCGTCTCCGGCGCAGGCTCTTCTTCCTCTTCGTCATCGAAGAAAACCGTTTCAGTCTCGGGCCGTCTCTTTGAGCCCGATGATCTACCCCTTTCCTGTCTTTCCCCGTCTCTGACAGCCTTTACCACCTCGGTCACTACAGATGGTAGGATCGTCTGCATGACCTGATGCACCTTTTCAACTACCGCCTCTTTCACCGAGGCTCTCAAGTTAGCACTCTCATCACCACCTCCCGGTTAAGGTGTTTCGGGTTCCTCGTGAGCCACCTACTCCACTCTAGATCGTGCTCTCGTGACTCGTGGTTCAACACCACGTCCGTCACTACCTCCACCACGGGAAGCCTTAGAAGGTCTACCACCGGCCATTCTCTGACTTACACTGAAAGATTTAAACACTAACACGATCATTCAAGGGAATAGCCCAGTTCATGTCAAGTATCTGGGCACTTCAGATTTAATTGAGGTCAATTAAAGTACCGGGAGAAGGTAGTGTACATTGTGTCTAGCTAGTTTCATTCGTTTAGTGTTAGATTTGTTTTGGTGTCATGGATTTATTTAGATTTTGTGCACGTACGAGTATAAAACGCCTCGCCCGTACTCAATCTCCATTCGGGCGAGATTGTTTAGAACTCACACTTTTGTAAACGGTAATTTGTTTTTGGTGTCATGGATTTGTTTACTCAACTTTGTTGTCAGATTCAGCCACGAATGAAATGCTATATGGCTTTTTTTTTTAAAAAGAATAAAATTAAAAAAAAAATATGCTCGCATAACCCTCGCTAACTTTTCTGCTATGTTGGTTTTTCTTTGTCTATCTTGAACTGTTTTGCAGATGTCAGGTGCAGGATCGTCCAGTAAGAGGAGTAGGAGAAGAGAACCACCAGCTCGTCCTCAAGAGCCTCCAACAGCGCCAGCACAAACATCGGCACCTGAGTACTATCGGGTAGTAGAGTATACTGGATCAGGGATCCCGCATGGCCAGAGCACTAGGATTAGGGATAGCCCATTATTACAGTTTGAGGACGACTCTGGTGAATACCAAAGGCTGGGCAGTTTAATTATGGTGGACCTATTGCCGTTTAGAAAAATTGACTGGGATTTGATGGATCGCCTAGGGGCAAAGGCAAGGATCGAGCAGCTGTTAGGACCGAGGTTCAGAAGGGTATTAGACTGTGATGCAAGGCAGTATAAGGAGATCACCTTGGAGTTTCACTCCACTTTTGAATTCAAACAGGGGAAATTCGATGAGAAGGAGGCAGTTTTCTTCGCCCTGGGCAGGAAATCTTACGAGATGACCATACCTCAGTTTGCGGTAGCCCTACAATTCTATACTCAAGAAGAAGTTGAAACCGATGAGTTCAGGACCAGTCTGCAGGGAGTATACAAGAAACCCCACCCACATGCTGTCCCGGTGAGAGAACTGGCTAGATTCTGGGGGACTATTTCTCGGTTCCCTATTCAAACAACATGGTGGCAAGCGATATCACTGATCCGATCCTTCGATTTATTCACAAAATACTCGCAGCCACTCTTGTGGGTAGAGGTCAGGGCGATAACAAGGTAAACCAGATTAGTTTATTTTGTTTGATGTGTATGGTAGAGGGAAGAAACGCCAACCTGGCGACTATTTTTGCATTGTCAATGAGGAGACCATGGAGAGGCGGTAGGGGGGCAAGGATCTACTGTGGTCCTTATGTGACATGGTTAGCCGAGAGTTTAGGGGTGTTTGACAGGTACCCGGCTGAGCAAAGCATACCTCGGGGTGAAGTGAATGAGAAGAAATTTAGCAAATCTTGTGCAAGAACTTTAAATTTTTGAAAACCCTCCAAGATCCCGCTTTTGTTGTGAAAGATGGAAAGTTGATGGTGGAAATTGATGGGGAATAGTTATGGTTGAGGAATGGTGATGGATTTGGGTGAAAAAGAAGAAAAATGGATGAAAATGGTGGAAAAAGGGTGTCTTTCGTCGGGTTTGAGGGAAAGAAATGAGGTGAAGAAGATGGGATTTGGGGATTTAAAAACTGCAGAAGAATTGCACCTCGGGAGACTCGCGGGTGGCGAGTCATCTTGGTGACCTGCTCGCGCCCAGCTAGTCCCTTCAAGTCTCTCGCGGGTGGCGACGTGATTTTGTAAGTGCTTCGCGGCCTGCGACCGAGAATGGGTGGCGAGCCACTTGAGCACGCTTCTCGCTCCCCGCGAGTGGTCATTTTTCAACAGAAGGTTTTGGTGTTTTGCCTTAGAAAAATTTTTGAAAATTACCAATTCTCAAAACCAAACCCAAAATTTGTCTAACACTTGAATCTACCAATAACTTCATATTCTTACCAACTCTCGAGCACCCTCGATTATGAATTCCTGTAAATGACTCGAGAACACAAAATAAAGACCAACAAACTATCACAAGCTACTATTAAATACTAAAATGAACGAAAACTAACGGAATTACCAATGATACAAACTGTACAAAAGATGTTTATCTTGACGCTAAACCTTGGTGGGAACATTTTCAAGAGGAATTTCCTCCACCTTGGCTGTGTCAGTCGGCCCTCCTAGGTAATGCTTAAGCCTATGACCATTCACTTTCCACGTACACCCGTCAAATTCATTCATTAGCTCCACTGTACCATACGGGAATACCTCCTTCACCACATACGGACCTGTCCATCTAGATTTCAACTTACCGGGAAACAACTTAAGACGTGAGTTGTATAAAAGAACTTTGTCCCCGATTTTAAACTCCTTCAAACCTTTCAACTTTCTATCATGCACGGCTTTTGATTTCTCCTTAATACTCCAAGAACGCTCGTAAACCGCATCTCGTAATGCTTCCAACTCGTGAATCTGGAAGAACCTCCTCCTAGCAGCTTGGTTTAGATCTAAGTTCACTGTTTTAAGCGCCCACAGCGCTCGATGCTCTAGCTCTACCGGGAGATGGCACGCTTTGCCATAGACAACCATAAATGGAGTGGTTCCTAAAGGTGTCTTGTAGGCGGTACGAAATGCCCACAACACATCATCAAGTTTATCTGACCAATCCTTTCGGCTCTTACCTACAACCTTCTCTAGAATCCTTTTCACTCCCCTATTGGCGTTTTCAACTTGACCGCTTGTTGTGGATGATACGCGGTTGAAATGCGGTGATTAACGCCATAACGCTCTAAAGCTCTCTCCATCACAGTATTGCAAAAATGGGTCCCTCGATCACTGATGAGGGCTTTTGGTGTACCGAAACGTGTGAACAACTTCTTCAGGAATTTCACTACCACTCGGGCATCGTTAGTAGGCAAAGCTTGAGCTTCCACCCACTTAGAAACGTAATCAATGGCCACGAGGATATACCTATTCCCTCTGGAGGAAGGAAAGGGTCCCATGAAATCGATACCCCATACATCAAAAAATTCAAGAACTTGAATCGGGTGTTGGGGCATCTCATCCTTGGATGAAATATTACTGGTTCGTTGGCAAGCATCACACTTCTTAACAAACTCTATTGCATCCGCAACCACCGAAGTGTGATGCTTGCCAACGAACCGGTAATATTTCATCCAAGGATGAGATGCCCCAACACCCGATTCAAGTTCTTGAATTTTTTGATGTGTGGGGTATCGATTTCATGGGACCCTTTCCTTCCTCCAGAGGGAATAGGTATATCCTCGTGGCCATTGATTACGTTTCTAAGTGGGTGGAAGCTCAAGCTTTACCTACTAACGATGCCCGAGTGGTAGTGAAATTCCTGAAGAAGTTGTTCACACGTTTCGGTACACCAAAAGCCCTCATCAGTGATCAAGGGACCCATTTTTGCAATACTGTGATGGAGAGAGCTTTAGAGCGTTATGGCGTTAATCATCGCATTTCAACCGCGTATCATCCACAAACAAGCGGTCAAGTTGAAAACGCCAATAGGGGAGTGAAAAGGATTCTAGAGAAGGTTGTAGGTAAGAGCCGAAAGGATTGGTCAGATAAACTTGATGATGTGTTGTGGGCATTTCGTACCGCCTACAAGACACCTTTAGGAACCACTCCATTTATGGTTGTCTATGGCAAAGCGTGCCATCTCCCGGTAGAGCTAGAGCATCGAGCGCTGTGGGCGCTTAAAACAGTGAACTTAGATCTAAACCAAGCTGCTAGGAGGAGGTTCTTCCAGATTCACGAGTTGGAAGCATTACGAGATGCGGTTTACGAGCGTTCTTGGAGTATTAAGGAGAAATCAAAAGCCGTGCATGATAGAAAGTTGAAAGGTTTGAAGGAGTTTAAAATCGGGGACAAAGTTCTTTTATACAACTCACGTCTTAAGTTGTTTCCCGGTAAGTTGAAATCTAGATGGACAGGTCCGTATGTGGTGAAGGAGGTATTCCCGTATGGTACAGTGGAGCTAATGAATGAATCTGACGGGTGTACGTGGAAAGTGAATGGTCATAGGCTTAAGCATTACCTAGGAGGGCCGACTGACACAGCCGAGGTGGAGGAAATTCCTCTTGAAAATGTTCCCACCAAGGTTTAGCGTCAAGATAAACATCTTTTGTACAGTTTGTATCATTGGTAATTCCGTTAGTTTTCGTTCATTTTAGTATTTAATAGTAGCTTGTGATAGTTTGTTGGTCTTTATTTTGTGTTCTCGAGTCATTTACAGGAATTCATAATCGAGGGTGCTCGAGAGTTGGTAAGAATATGAAGTTATTGGTAGATTCAAGTGTTAGACAAATTTTGGGTTTGGTTTTGAGAATTGGTAATTTTCAAAAATTTTTCTAAGGCAAAACACCAAAACCTTCTGTTGAAAAATGACCACTCGCGGGGAGCGAGAAGCGTGCTCAAGTGGCTCGCCACCCATTCTCGGTCGCAGGCCGCGAAGCACTTACAAAATCACGTCGCCACCCGCGAGAGACTTGAAGGGACTAGCTGGGCGCGAGCAGGTCACCAAGATGACTCGCCACCCGCGAGTCTCCCGAGGTGCAATTCTTCTGCAGTTTTTAAATCCCCAAATCCCATCTTCTTCACCTCATTTCTTTCCCTCAAACCCGACGAAAGACACCCTTTTTCCACCATTTTCATCCATTTTTCTTCTTTTTCACCCAAATCCATCACCATTCCTCAACCATAACTATTCCCCATCAATTTCCACCATCAACTTTCCATCTTTCACAACAAAAGCGGGATCTTGGAGGGTTTTCAAAAATTTAAAGTTCTTGCACAAGATTTGCTAAATTTCTTCTCATTCACTTCACCCCGAGGTATGCTTTGCTCAGCCGGGTACCTGTCAAACACCCCTAAACTCTCGGCTAACCATGTCACATAAGGACCACAGTAGATCCTTGCCCCCTACCGCCTCTCCATGGTCTCCTCATTGACAATGCAAAAATAGTCGCCAGGTTGGCGTTTCTTCCCTCTACCATACACATCAAACAAAATAAACTAATCTGGTTTACCTTGTTATCGCCCTGACCTCTACCCACAAGAGTGGCTGCGAGTATTTTGTGAATAAATCGAAGGATCGGATCAGTGATATCGCTTGCCACCATGTTGTTTGAATAGGGAACCCGAGAAATAGTCCCCAGAATCTAGCCAGTTCTCTCACCGGGACAGCATGTGGGTGGGGTTTCTTGTATACTCCCTGCAGACTGGTCCTGAACTCATCGGTTTCAACTTCTTCTTGAGTATAGAATTGTAGGGCTACCGCAAACTGAGGTATGGTCATCTCGTAAGATTTCCTGCCCAGGGCGAAGAAAACTGCCTCCTTCTCATCGAATTTCCCCTGTTTGAATTCAAAAGTGGAGTGAAACTCCAAGGTGATCTCCTTATACTGCCTTGCATCACAGTCTAATACCCTTCTGAACCTCGGTCCTAACAGCTGCTCGATCCTTGCCTTTGCCCCTAGGCGATCCATCAAATCCCAGTCAATTTTTCTAAACGGCAATAGGTCCACCATAATTAAACTGCCCAGCCTTTGGTATTCACCAGAGTCGTCCTCAAACTGTAATAATGGGCTATCCCTAATCCTAGTGCTCTGGCCATGCGGGATCCCTGATCCAGTATACTCTACTACCCGATAGTACTCAGGTGCCGATGTTTGTGCTGGCGCTGTTGGAGGCTCTTGAGGACGAGCTGGTGGTTCTCTTCTCCTACTCCTCTTACTGGACGATCCTGCACCTGACATCTGCAAAACAGTTCAAGATAGACAAAGAAAAACCAACATAGCAGAAAAGTTAGCGAGGGTTATGCGAGCATATTTTTTTTTAATTTTATTCTTTTTAAAAAAAAAAGCCATATAGCATTTCATTCGTGGCTGAATCTGACAACAAAGTTGAGTAAACAAATCCATGACACCAAAAACAAATTACCGTTTACAAAAGTGTGAGTTCTAAACAATCTCGCCCGAATGGAGATTGAGTACGGGCGAGGCGTTTTATACTCGTACGTGCACAAAATCTAAATAAATCCATGACACCAAAACAAATCTAACACTAAACGAATGAAACTAGCTAGACACAATGTACACTACCTTCTCCCGGTACTTTAATTGACCTCAATTAAATCTGAAGTGCCCAGATACTTGACATGAACTGGGCTATTCCCTTGAATGATCGTGTTAGTGTTTAAATCTTTCAGTGTAAGTCAGAGAATGGCCGGTGGTAGACCTTCTAAGGCTTCCCGTGGTGGAGGTAGTGACGGACGTGGTGTTGAACCACGAGTCACGAGAGCACGATCTAGAGTGGAGTAGGTGGCTCACGAGGAACCCGAAACACCTTAACCGGGAGGTGGTGATGAGAGTGCTAACTTGAGAGCCTCGGTGAAAGAGGCGGTAGTTGAAAAGGTGCATCAGGTCATGCAGACGATCCTACCATCTGTAGTGACCGAGGTGGTAAAGGCTGTCAGAGACGGGGAAAGACAGGAAAGGGGTAGATCATCGGGCTCAAAGAGACGGCCCGAGACTGAAACGGTTTTCTTCGATGACGAAGAGGAAGAAGAGCCTGCGCCGGAGACGGCACGAGGCTGTGATTCTGGGGCATTTCGGCGATGCAAACCCCCAACTTTTGATGGTAATGGCACTGCTGCCGCGGCTCATCGTTGGGTCAGAGAGATGGAAGCGGTACTGGAAATAAGTGAGTACCGGGAAGATCAGAAAGTTAAGTTTGCCACTCATTCTTTCGTGGATTCAGCTTTATGCTGGTGGGACAACATAGTTCAAGTTAAGGGTAGTCGGGTTATCGGAAGGATGAGATGGCCAGAGTTGAAGAGGTTAGTGATTGAGGAGTTCTGTCCTCACCGTGAGATGGACAAGGTAGAAAGGGAATTCCTGCAGTTAGAAGCGGGGACGATGACGCATCAACAGTACACCACAAAATTTAACGAGATGGCACGTCTGGTGCCGGATCAGGTGACTCCTCTATCCCGAAAGATAAAGCGGTATATTCAGGGTTTGCCAGCGGATATTCGCAGGCACATGATCGCTGCCCGACCGAGTACGTTTAGATCGGCGGTAGATTTGGCGGGAAGGTTATACGATGAAAGATCGATGGTGGTGACAGGAGCTAGCAAGAAAGGAGAAGGTGATCGGGATTGGAACGGGAAGCGATTGGAACGTGACGAAGTCGCTCCAAGTAACAAAGGTGCACGGGTGGATGATCAGCGTGTGGTCATAACTGAGACGGGGTTAGGAAAGTGTGACAAGTGTGGATACAAGCACCCCGGGGAATGTAGACTGGGGACAAATGTCTGTTTCCGTTATGGTAGGACCGGACATGTGGCGAAGAACTGCGGTATGGGGAGATGTTATTCTTGTGGGGAGGAAGGTCACATGAGCAGGGATTGTGAGAAGCCAAGGGCGGAAGGTTCGGGAGTGAAGAAGGCTGGAAGAGAAGGACGGAGGGCAAACGCAGCAACTACACGATGACGCGGGAGGAGGCTAGGGTGAACCCCGATGTTACGTCAGGTATGTTTCTAGTCAATTAACCTTTAGCCTTTGTGTAGTTTGATTATGGCTCTGGTTTAATTCATGCTGTCTTTGTGATAAGTTGCATGTTAGGAATAGAAAGAATCGATGTCATTCGACTTAGGAGCTACTATAGGTAAGTCCACTAGAATGCATGTTTAATTCCTGCTGTTTTTAAATATGTTATAATCTTTCAAATAGATAAATATTTGCTTAATTATTTTGATTTCTGCATTAATAATTAATTATTGAAAATTAATTATTTTGTCTAATATATTTAATAATTAATTATTAAAATTAATTATTTGTACTTATGATTATCAAAACAAATTCTTATACTCCTTTCCTGTATTAATAACTTTATAAAATCTTTTATCCATTATGGATTTTATAAACCGTTTCAAACTATTTTAAATTATTATTCTTTTTATAAATCATTTAAATAAATAATTAATTATTCTATTAATTATTTTTATCAAGAAAATTAAAGTAACTGAGGAGTTAAATACTTTCACGTCTTTAACATTTCAACTTTATATAATCTTTTCTCAATTTAATATTCTTTTATTAGTCTTAAATCCATTTATTTTTCAAGTTATAAATCAATCATAATATTTTAAAATCTAGTTTGTTAAATTTCATATTATTGTAAGAACCCTAGTTGATGACTATGTTCCCTAGTCTTCAAATCATTGTTATTCTAAGTTAAGACGTTATTTTTAGGTTAACTGTAAGGAAAACTGTTGGTGTCTATTTCTGTGTTTATAAATAGAGCACGTCTTATTATCACGTGAGTATTTCCATACCCCTTTTTCTTATTTTCACACTTTGGGGTGAAACATGTTAACTTATATCATTGCACTTGTAAACTTATTTGAGACTTGTAAACTTTATGGCAATTAAAGTTGTGGTTAGTTGAACTTTTGTGGTTACCATGATATGGCGTTATATGTACAATCATAAACTATTGCTAGCCCAGCGAAGTCATAGATCTATGGGCCAGACAAGCCTGCTTGGTTGATCCAAGTACACTTAGCTGATCGTATATACTTTTAACGTTTGAGACTTGTAAAACTTTGTCAAGGTTTGATTGTTGCATTGTTCATAACTTCCCTAATCACTTTATTCACTAACCTATGACTTGAATTGCCATCTTTTATATATTCTATGTATTAAAAACTATGAAATGCTCAGCAATATTTTTATGTTGACCTTTTATTTTTAACATGTTTCAGGAATACCTCAATTATGTGTTCTACACTTTGAAGCTTATTACAACTAGGATTGGACCTAGAGATAAAATGGATGATCATGTTATTTGTAGCATTTGTATATGATGTATTCTTTGTTGAAACTTTTGCTTGTAATGTTAATAATGAAACTTATGAATAATATATTTGGATTTATTAAATAGCATTATGTGGCTGTGAACAATCGTAACCCTCACATCTCGACGTTTCCGCCGTCAAGGTTGGGGTGTGACAGATTGGTATCAGAGCCCATAACTATAGGGATTTAGGTTATTAGAAATGGTGACCTAGACTATAGCTGCATGAACCTCATAGAAGGATCCTTATACTTTTGTGCTTACATGTTGTTTAGATGCTACATAATGCTATGCCTTTTGTGCAACTTGATGCCTTAGCATAGGATTGTGTAACACTCGTACTTTTCTTTTTTTAAAGAAATAAAAGAATAAAAGAGAAGGGAAAAGGAAAGAAATGAAAGGCAACTTAAGTGGAGGGGCCAAAGATGTTAAAAGTGCAAACTCTATAATTATTTTGTACAAAAGGTGGTGAAGCCGCCCATGACCTGCTGCTTTTCACCTTTCTACCAATTCCAGAGAGAGAAAGAGCAGAACCTCGGATCTTTGAAGAAGAACAAGAGGAAAAATTCAAATTTAAGGTATAATTTAGTGTTTTTAAGTTGTTCTTGGCTAAATTAGCCTCGGTTGTGTGATCTTATGTGTATATGTGTTCGGATTGTGTGTTTAGACACATATAGGTGTTCGGATTCTTTGAGAAGTCCAAGATTTAGAGTATAAAGCTTGAAAGCATCTAAGGTGAGTTTCTAGAACCCCTTTTTACATGTTTTCAAATGATTTTGGGGCTGGAAAATACATGTATGTATGTTTTTATAAGGTTGGGTATTATACCCGTATGTTCATGTGCATGTGTATGTGGGTCGGGTATGTTTTGGGCAAATATGTTGCTATGATTATGTTAAGTTTATGCCCGGAATAGTATGTGCATGTTTAGAACTAGGTAATATGAGGTTTGGGACTGGAAAACGACTTAGAAACATGAACAGACTGCTAATACGCCTGTACAAGGCTCATAAGCCTGAACAGGCAAGTGTTGAGGCTTTTGCTCCCAAACAGTGCTCATGTGTCTGAAATTTAGAACTTAGAAAACTAAGTATAGGGTAATGAGTCTAAACAGTACTAATACGCCTGGATTTTATGCCTTAGAAAAATTATAAGGTGATATGCCCAAATAGTGCTCTTACGCCCGAAAGTATGACTTAGAAACTAAATATAGGGTAATATGCCTGAATAGTACTCATATGCGTGAATTCTGACTTAGAAAAACTAAGTGTAGGGTAATGAGCCTAAACAGTGCTCTTGTGCCCGAATTAATGACTTAGAAAACTAAGTGTAGGGTGATGAGCCTAAATAGTGCTCTTACGCCTGGAATTATTTTCTAAGTGTAAGGTGATATGTCCCAACAGTGCTCATGCGCCTAAGCAGGGCTCATACGCCCAAATAGTCCTCATGCGCCCAGAATTTTTATACTTAGAAATTTTCACAGGATTTTTCTGGGAATCTGGGTTTTAGGGTTTTGACCGAGGTTGACCAAGGGCTATTTAATGATGATGTTTTATGCATGCAATGATGATTAATGATTGACCCTTGTTATTATTACTGATATTATTATTAGTAGTTTATTATTATTAGCAATATTATTATTATTAATTTAATATTGTTAAGTATGAAATGGCATGATGAAGGATGATTAAAATTTAATGAAGAGTATAATCATTAATAAGTAAAATACTAATGATGAAGAAAATGGAACGTAAATGAATAAGTAAAGGCTTGCAAGCAAATGTATGGATGTGCACACCCCTGGCAGGTGTTAGCTTAACTGTGATGCGGGTTAGCTACCCCGAAGGATGCACACAGGGTCAATCTTTGAGATTGACAATGAGGTGAGCAACTTTGTGTTGCAACAGACACGGTTAGCAGGCAATCCATGAGATTGCCATTGAGGTGAGCAACCATGTGTTGCAACAGACTTGGCTAACATACGATCGTGAGAGATCAATATGGAGGTGAGCAACTTTGTGTTGCAACAGACTCGGTTAGCAGGCAATCCGTGAGATTGCCACTGAGGTGAGAAACCATGTGTTGCAACAGACTTGGCTAACATACGATCTTGAGAGATCGACATGTAGGTGAGCGACTTTGTTGTCGCAACAGACTCGTAAGAACGAATGTAAAGACTGAAAGAGTAATGGAAAGAGTATGAATTGAACGAATGATGAGGATACTAATAATAATAATTATTATTTGTATGTATGAAGGATGTATGCTCACAAATTAATATCCTAATAAAGTACAAAACGGAATCCACGTCATTCAACCTCCGTAATCGTGGCTGTGTGCCATGAAGAGGGTAAAGTCTGACGGGATCTAGATGATAAATGAATGATAAAGAGTTACGATGAATGAACGAAAGCTAATGAACGCAATGAATGATAATAATGATATCATCTACATGTACGTATAATGTGTGGGCATGTACGAAAGTATAGTATGATTTGAAAAAGTAAAGTATTTTAATCATAAAACTAGAACTCACTCAGCATCGCTGACTTTTATGTATTTTCCAGTTGGCAGGTAAACGATGCTGAGGATGGCACACTGAGATGGCTACTCGGTGGAACAAGACTGACATCCATTCATGTTTTGACGATACTGTTGTTTTGTAATTCATTCAACTAATCTTTTGTAACTCATGAACTACAATGTATTGCTTAACAACAGTGTTACTAATGAAATGAATGGTTTTTGCTAAACAAATTCCGCTGCTTAAATTTATAATATGCAATGTCTTATGTAATTATTGCTGTGAATGACCAACTGTGAGGTCTCCAGGAACCGGGCCTTACAGATTGCCTTATGTATGCTTAAACTTGGTTACTTGTCTCCCTAGACTTATCCTTGACTCTTTGACTCTCCCCGACAAATGAAACTTCCTAAACTTATTCTCGACGACGTGTAGAATCTACACTATCTATCGTGGGTTTAATTCCTTAGACTCTATGCCTAATCATTGAAAATCTCATCAAGGTTTTGATTTCATGAACCTAAGAAATTTGTGTGACACATAGACACCTGTATTCTGGATTTCCTGGCAAAAGGCCTTCGGGCTAAGGCAAGCATATCGTATAAATCTCATTGCGAGACCAGTTATGCTTACCTGGGGATTTCTGGGGTGAGTGATAAACTATGGTCAATATACACAAATATCTAAGGCAAGTGGGTCAATTTACCTTGACGTGTCAACGATTCCAAATGGTAATGTGTTACCAAATGGAACCATCCTATTTGTATCTTAAAAATCTTTGATTCCTTGAACTGGGTTCTTCTCATTGGTTCTTCTCATTCTTACCATACATAATATTCCTGTGATATTAAACTGTCTTACCTTTCAACTCCTACATTTAAAACATCGTTACACGTTAGGCGTTTCATGTAGCTATTTCTATACCTTGATCAACGTGTACATGACTCTTGTTATACCCAAATATATTGGGGATCTAAACCGAATGGTCTTTAAAACTTTAAATCGTTACTTATGGTTTTCAAATCCCCTTAAAAATGTGTCCCATAACTAAAGACATGCAATGTTGTAAGCTGGAATTTCTATATCTTGGGATACTTTGTCTAGGCAAAGTGTAACTAGTGATCTGATTCGACCATTGAATCCGGTTACTTGACTTGAAATCCTTGAGATGAGTGACCACTTATAAGTACACGTGTATTTAATAAGGTTATGGTTGACCTCATAATTTGAGAAGCCCGTGTATTTCTTTTCGATTGTGAATCGAATGTTCACATCTCATTGTGACGTCGAATCATTCTTGTCCTTGATTTCATCTTCCCGCTTTAAACCATCCAAGATTTGAACACCACAACAAATTCTGTTGTCTCAAACTTTGATCT
This sequence comes from Flaveria linearis, assembly GCA_024085815.1. NCBI lineage: Eukaryota > Viridiplantae > Streptophyta > Magnoliopsida > Asterales > Asteraceae > Flaveria > Flaveria linearis. The sequence goes on along the minus strand of CM044003.1, from coordinate 71,396,844 downwards.
TAAGCTTGTAATCATGATTTTCTCTTTTGTTACATTGTTGTAACTCGAAATTTCTTGAATTTCTAAATTGATATTCTTCTTTTTTCGCTGTTTTGCCAAACTTCGTACCGTTTGCACCATGGGAGATGCAAGAGTTTGTAAGTCAATCTATGACTAAGAACACTCGTATCTCCTAAATGATTCTATCTCACCAAAACAGGGGTGATTCCCTCACTTTGGTGATGATTCTTCAATCGTTTCGATAAATGGTTTCCAATTGTGATTTATAAAATTTCATCCTTTGGATCGGGGTGATTTCCTTATCTTAAGGACTGACTCCAATTATTTTCTTTAGAACTTGCATATCACAAACGACATGATCTCACCAAAATAGGATTGAAACCCGTACTTTGGTGACAAATGTCAATCTGCGATTGTTTTCTTGTTATTATGAAATTCAATCATCAAGATAGGCGTGAATCCCATACCTTGATGATAATATCATTTTTATGAATTGTATTTGTTCAAATGAGACGACCTCATCAAAGTAGGAGTGAATTCTGGATTTTTGATGAAGAAGTTCATCTTATTATATTTTGTTTTTTTGTAAAACTTCACCGTTAAGATAGGAGTGATGTCCCTTACCTTAATGGTGAGTTACCTCATCTTATTTCTGTGGATACTCAATAATGAGTTGGGATCGAGCTTTTTGATTGGTAAGTTAGAGGTCATACCTTGGGAATACACCATCAAGTTAGGAGTGAAAACCACACCTTGATGACTATTCTCATTTCTTTATCTTCAACTTACCAAGGTTGTAATCAAGTGACGAGAATCATGTAGTAACTTGAAGGGTGAAACAATGTTAGTGTTTCGACCTATCAAGCCAAAGCATGATCTCTGAACTTGAAAGGAGACCCGATCGCTTTAGGTTGATTTTGAATCCAAGCTTAGAGCATTTAAATTCTTAAATCGATTTCTTTCCCTCTATTCTCATGTTTTGATTTGATCTAGCTATATGGAACCATTTATTCCTTACTTATCAACTTTCATTTTGAGATATCATCAATACATGATTGCGTGATGGTAGCCTTCTTAAACAATCTTTCTACTAGATAAAGACATTATCAACTTGTGATTATGTCTTTCTAGTCATACGAATGTTCGCGACTGTACTTATGGGTTTGAAGAATTACGTATGCAAATTACATTTGGAAATTTGTTACTTTACAAAACATGTTTACAAATACCTTTCTTATTGTTTGCGTCATTTCTTGAATCGCTTTTGAATCTTTAACCTTGAAAATCATTGAAATTCTATCTTGGTTTTGAACAACAAGACTTGTTATCATCCTCATTGCGATGTGGATATAATGGTTCGTAAAATTTCGAAATTTGTAGTCATGGGTTTGGCATAAAAGAAAAGACATAACTTGGTGTGTGTCCAAGTGTCTTACCTTCACATATGACAAGACCTAACATTCGTGATCTTATGGATCTTCTGTTTAACATTCCACAACTAAAATGCTTCTTATCTTAGATGTCATGATGTTATTTGGTGCATTATTGACCGATTAACTAGTTTCGCGCATTTCATATTTACTCATGTGAGATAACGAGTCGAGAAATTGGCTCTTACCTACCTCAAATAGTCGGATATCGTGGTGTGTCGTTATACATCGATTGTTAATTCTGATGATCGATTCACTTTCTGTTATTAGCAATGCCTCTAGTCATCTTTGGGAACCCAGCTCAAAGTCTCAATATATCGTATCAACCATAATCTGATGGTTTGGCCAAAGGAGCAATACATATTCACAAGATATGCGTTAAGCTTGTGTCATTATATATAGTGGCACTTGGGATTCTTAAATTCCAACGGCCAAACTTTCATACAATTACGGAACTTACTCAATGGCTTCAAGACGTCATCTTATTACATAATTTCATCCCAGATGATTAGAGTAGTGAGAAAGTGACTTATAAGTCTAATATACCTTAGAAACTCATTATCGTTTCCAACGTTTCGTGTGTCAAATCTCAAATAGTTAGTTTGTCAATGATAAATTCACTTAGGAACGCAAAGATCAAATGAAATCCAAATGTCATCTTTTTTTAACTTCAGTTTTCCTGAAATTAAATTCCAGGACGAAATTTCTTAAAGTTGGGGAGACTGTGACATTTCGTATGTTCGTTAGTTTATCGTTATCTTTCTTTATTCTTGTAAAGATCATTTCTGTTAATAAAGAAATCCTTTGGACCATTCGTGTGTTAACCAAATTTGTAAGTTATTAAATCTTATTAAAAGTAACATTTGACTGTTTGAAACGTAAAACCGAACCCATTTTTCTATGGAAACTTTTCATTATTAAATTACCGTGCCGATTTAACGACTTAAATGCAACAAATACAATATGTAACCAATATTGTAAATTTTATTATTAATCACTTAACCAATTTATAATGATCTTAAAATTTATAAAATATATCCTTATTAATTTATAAAGTTTTATAGTTAAAATTTATAAATTATAAATAGATTAATTTATTTTTATAAAAAGTTTTGGGTTTAAAATGTAATATATAAAACTTATTTATAATAGGTTTTGTAATAACATAAAAACAACTCAAACTTCAGGGACCAAACTGTAATTATTTTAAACCCAACCCCCGGCTCCCTTTCTTCCCGATTTTCCGGCAGCCGGCCGGCGGCGCTCCGGTGCCGCCGGCCGGCGGCAACACCCCAAACCACCTTAAAACTCGAATTTTAAGCCCCAAAACGCACCAAATCATTTATAATCGAGTTTTAAACCTTAATTAAATAAAATAAAACGGGCTAAACCACGACTTAATCCCTCAAACCCGTAACCTCGTTCCTCATTGAATATTTTTTTCGGTTTCAACTCTTAAACTTGAAAACGATCAAATTAATCGATCCTAAACGTTTATGTAATCAATATGAATACAATAATACAATCAATTTCAGTGGAAACGACTCACTAATCATTAAAACCAAACCAAAACATCGACCTCAACACTTAAATCATTCGGTTTAAATCAACCATAATGGAAGCTTTACAAACACAGTTGTATGACCCATTCAATCCCTTTCAACTATCTGGAGCTCTAATTTCTTTATCAACTACGCAAATCATCACGTCCGATCTCGGTTTCTGCTTCGTCTTGTTCTTCGCTTAACCATCGTCAATCCAATTGAAATAAGGTAAATTGAATACATCTACACATTCGTTTTATCATTGGGAACAAAAGCCCTATGATTATAATCGTTAACATTATCGAATTGATGGTCAATTTGATCCAAATTAAATTAGGGTTCTTATGGAAATTGGGATTTTTGCTTTTAATGTTTATATGAATTGGAAATGGAGTTCAAGCAAGCAAAGGCTACCTAGCCTACCGGTAACCCATTTCATCCATACACAGGAGGCCCTGGTTCGAACCCGGGCACCCACACATATTTTTTTCAAAAGCGTTATATTATTTTTGTAAATTTCAAAATAATATCATATTTAAATAAAAATCATTTTAATTGATAAAATATTTTCAGAAGTTATTTACTAATTTCTTGAGAATAACTCAATAATTATAAAATTGTACTTTAGACAATTTTAATAATTTTGAAAGTGTAAAATATTTATAGAACTTATTATAAGTTTTAATATTTTATAAGTCACCACAAAATCAATTTATATTATTGTTTTTAAATATGTTATAATCTTTCAAATAGATAAATATTTGCTTAATTATTTTGATTTCTACATTAATAATTAATTATTGAAAATTAATTATTTTGTCTAATATATTTAATAATTAATTATTAAAATTAATTATTTGTACTTATGATTATCAAAACAAATTCTTATATTCCTTTCCTGTATTAATAACTTTATAAAATCTTTTATCCATTATAGATTTTATAAACCGTTTCAAACTTTTTTAAATTATTATTCTTTTTATAAATCATTTAAATAAATAATTAATTATTCAATTAATTATTTTTATCAAGAAAATTAAAGTAAATGAGGAGTTAAATACTTTCACGTCTTTAACATTTCAACTTTATATAATCTTTTCTCAATTTAATATTCTTTTATTAGTCTTAAATCCATTTATTTTTCAAGTTATAAATCAATCATAATATTTTAAAATCTAGTTTGTTAAATTTCATATTATTGTAAGAACCCTAGTTGATGACTATGTTCCCTAGTCTTCAAATCATTGTTATTCTAAGTTAAGACGTCATTTTTAGGTTAACTGTAAGGAAAACTGTTGGTGTCTATTTCTGTGTTTATGAATAGAGCACGTCTTATTATCACGTGAGTATTTCCATACCCCTTTTTCTTATTTTCACACTTTGGGGTGAAACATGTTAACTTATATCATTGTACTTGTAAACTTATTTGAGACTTGTAAACTTTATGGCAATTCATCATGTAAAGTTGTGGTTAGTTGAACGTTTATGGTTACCATGATATGACGTTATATGTACAATCATTAACTATTGCTAGCCCAGCGAAGTCATAGATCTATGGGCCAGACAAGCCTGCTTGGTTGATCCAAGTACACTTAGCTGATCGTATATACTTTTAACGTTTGAGACTTGTAAAACTTTGTCGAGGTTTGATTGTTGCATTGTTCATAACTTCCCTAATCACTTTATTCACTAACTTATGACTTGAATTGCCATCTTTTATATATTCTATGTATTGAAAACTATGGAATGCTCACCAATATTTTTATGTTGACCTTTTATTTTTAACATGTTTCAGGAATACCTCAATTATGTGTTCTACACTTTGAAGCTTATTACAACTAGGATTGGACCTAGAGATAAAATGGATGATCATGTTATTTGTAGCATTTGTACATGATGTATTCTTATAATCTAAAATGTAAACACAATCTGTAAACCTCTATTTAAATATATATATATATATATATATATATAACCCACACACTTACATATATGTACCATAGATGCTTACGTATATGTAACTCGTTCGAATTTACAATTGTCTTATTTCATCTCGTCTTCTTACGTATTTTCCGGCCCCCCACAAATCAAGAAACAACCTTTAACTTGTATATATGTAACCCAACTTACATATCAGGTCTTCATCGTCTTTCAAGATACGTATATGTAACTTAAATTACAAAACATGTCTTCATCTTCCTTCTCCTGATTTGCATATGTAGGCTTGGTTCCTATTTTAGATATTTGATTTATTCAACGATTTGCATGTTTAGTCGCTAGAGTTATTCGAAGGTGACCGATGGAGATCGATGTACACAACCACTAACAACAAAAAAATGGATCGTTGTTGTTATTCCTTCTGTAGACCCACTTACATACATGTGTTTAATTACAAATCCCATGTCAAGAAAAACTAGATGTTTCAGCTACGTATACGTAACTTAAACCCAAGTTACATATACGTACTCAAATCATCATCTTTTCTTCAAATGAACAAGATGGAGCAGCAACATAAAAATTGAAACTAGATACATATACGTATTAAAATCATCTTCTTCTTAAATCATCGTCCTTTTCTTCACATTCATATACTTAAGCACTAAGAATGAAAACATCAAAAAGAAGAATTAAGAGCTCGTATATATTTACATATACGTAAGGCCCATATGGTCTTCATGTTCTTGCTCATGCATGTATGTAATGTCACTTTGGTCTCCATCATCTTCCACCATTTATGTTCTTCATGTTCTTACTCATATATGTCTATCTTCAGTCTCTATCATCTTCTAAGATAAATGTATGTAATGTAACTTACATGACACATATTCATCATCATCCTCTCGATTGTTGTTTTCTTGAATGATTTGAAGGTTTAATCAAACTATTAATGATGGTTTGTGGTGTTCAAAGGTGGTCGGTGGTGTTTGAAGGTGGTCTTCTAGTACATGAACCGTTAATGGCAGAAAGGAGTGGTGTTGCTCGCGTTCGAAGGTGGCTTAGAGTCGCAGATGACGAAGATGGCAAATAGTTATGCTATTCGACGGAGGTGATGGTATGCGATGGTGGTGCTAGTACTATTGCCCTAATTTAAATTATCGATGGTTTAATTTTTTGAGAGATGAAAGAAAGTTGGAATTTAAAAATTCAAATCTAGAGATAATAAAGGAATTCAATAGTAAATAATTACTAAAATTAAAGGGTGACAAAATTACCTTATTAACATTTTAAATAGAAAATAAAAGGTTTAAAAGAAAAAATTTTGATTGGTTGAGAGTGGTTTTTATAGTTTTCAATTATAAATATGGTTTTCATTTGATCCATCCTCTATATATATGTATATATGTGTGTGTGTGTGTATATATGTGCGTGTGTATATATATATATATGTATATATATATGCATATATATGTGTATATATATGTATATATATGTATATATAGATACATATATACATATATATGTATATATGTGTATATATATGTATATATATGTATATATATATATATAATCACATGGTGTAAAGTTAATTATATTGTAATATTCAACTTTAAGACTTGCAATATCACCTTCTATAGTCACTCATGTCCCCATCTCTTTTTCTATTCACACAACAACACCATGACCATTACACACTCAACTATCTAGCTAAGATCTAGGGTTCATAAACCCTCGAACCATAATAGGTTGGTGGTGTTTTCCGATGATAGGCGAGGGTGGTGGTAATATTAGCTCGATGGTGGACTGGATGGGTGGTTTTCAATGGTGGCTGGATAGGTGTTGCTCGACGGTAGGCTGGATGGGTTTTGCTTGATGGTATGCTGGATGGGTGGTGCTTGGCGGTAGGCGGGATGGGTGGTGCTCGATCGTGGACTAGATGGGTGGTGCTCGGAGGTGGGCTGGATGGGTGGTGCTTGATAGTGGCTGGATGAGTGGTGCTTGACAATGGCTGGATGGGTGGTGCTCAGCATTGGCTAGACGGGTGGTGTGTTCCGGGCAACAAAGTGGTGGTCGTGTTCTAGGCAGCAAGTGGCGGTGGCGCGATTGAAGAAAAAAGGGATCTAGGGTTTTTTGGTGATTAATGATGATGGATGATAATGATGAATTGATAATGATGTTTACAGATGATGATAATTTACTTAGTTTAAAGATAAAACCTGAATTTTACTACAAACCTAAAGGACGAAAGTGTAATTTACTTTTAAAACATTAAATAATATTACTAGTAGTTATTGTGATTTTTTAATAAGAGGAAGAAGTGAGAAAAACTTGATAAGAAATAATGTGGTGCTACCACGTGTCCTTCTAGTTATCCTTTTATTAGAGAAAAAAAGATTAGAGTAAATTACACGTTTTGTCCTTTAGCTATATAGCAAATTTCAGGTTTCGTCCTTAAACTAAAATAATTACAGTAAACATCATTTACGTTTAAAAAAACCTGCACATTTCATCCTTTACTCTAAGGAACGTTAATTTTGTCTGTCAAATCAGGTCATGTGCAAGTCACATGAGGTCAATTTAGTCATTTCAATCCATATGAATATTAAAACAATAAAATAAAACTAGACCTACTTAATCATCATCTTCACCATCCACCATCCACCATCCACCACCACCACCACCACCCTTATCATGTCCACCACCCCCTTCATCATCATCTACCACCACCCCTGCCACCGCCCCCACTTCATCATCATCATCATCTTCTTCTTCATCTTCATTTTCTCATTATCATCATCATCTTCATCACATCATCCACCCACAAATTAGGATTTGAAACTCAAAATCAATTACACATATTCAAAAACCACCACCATCTCAACCTTCAAAAACCCTCCACCACCATCGTCACCCCTATCAAAACCCAACCCACAACCACCAGACCACCACAACCATCCGTCCACCGCCACCGCTACCATCCGTCCATCGCCACCATCCGTCCATCGCCACCGCCACCACCCGCCCACCGCTACCATCCACCCAACCCCCACCTCAACTCTCCCTCTCTCTTTTTATCTATTTCACTATCTCTCTCTCTCTCTCTATATATATATATATATATATATATATATACATACATACACATAGAAATAACCAGCCATGATATTCAATTTCGTAAATTTTTGCTTCAAAAACAATATCTTGAATCTTAAAGTTTTTATTTTTTAAAGATAGATTCTTAAGAGAAAGAGAGAGTAGTGGCGGATGGTGGAGATGGGTGGGTGGCGGTGATGGGCGGGTGGTGGCGGTGGCGATGGGCAGATGGTGGTGGTGCTTTCTGTGTGAACATAGAGAGAAAGAGAGGGTAGAAAGAGAAAGAGATGGTAGAGAGAGAAATATGTATGTACAGGGGTGGAGTGGGGTGAGTTTTAATAGTTAAGGGTAAAAAGACCAAACTATCCTCATGTGCAAGACAAGTGATCTGACTTAACGACCAAATTTAACGTCCGTTATAAGAAAAGACGAAATGTGAAAGCTTTTTTAAATATAAAGGATGTTTACTGTAGTTCTTTAGTTTAAGGACGAAACCAGAAATTTGCTACAAACTAAAGGATGAAAAATGTAATTTACTCAAAAGATTAAGGATCCTATTGCTAAATAGGTTAGTGACCCGTGTACTACACGGGTTGAATATGAGATAAATAAAATTAATTAGTTAATTTGTTTTAATTTAAAATTTTTTATCATATTAAATCATATGATATGTAAACTTTAAAACTGAGTTGTGATTATTAAAAAATCAAATTCTCGACTATTAGGATATTATTATCATATTAAATAAATATTTATTTATTTAAAAATATTAATAAATTTGTAAAGTTTGATGTAATTGGTTTTTATTTATATTCTTTTAAATAAAAATTGAAAATTAAGATTAAGTTTTAAAAATTGGCATGATTGATTTTTATTTAAAATAATAAATTTTTTATGATTATAACACGTGAACAAATTATATTAAGAAAATAGGGTAGGGTTATACTAAAAAGTATGTTTAATCTATGAAGGCTAAGAAAGATTGTGGGCTTGACACGCGCCCTTTTATTGTTTTAAAGGACAGACATTTTCATTATTGTGTCAAGTACGTCAGCTTATCGTGTCAAATATGTCAGCTCATTGTGTCTTGTACGTTTACTATGTCGAATATCTGTTCATTGTGTTATATATATTACATCATTCATTATGTGTATTATTTATTGTGTTTTACGTTTTAGATTTTTATCTTTGTTTGTATAGATTATAAACTTGTTATCTATTATTGTCTTTTACAATTAGAAGACACAATGATATATTTTCTCCAATCTAGTTTTCAAAACTTATAGTGTTGAAAATAACATAATGTATTATTTATATTATTGTTTTTAATAGATTATTGTAAGGTTTATACTTAAAGGCTAATGTAACTAAAACAACCAATGAGCTTCCAACATGCATGCATGAAGTGCAGAGTAGAGTTACTTCTTATGTTTTACACAACTCAGAGAAAATATTCTAAGTGTAAAATCTTCCGAAGCCAAAGACCAATTCTTCGGAATCCAAAGATGAAGTTTTCCGAAGTTTTAAAGACAAAGTCTCCCGAAGCCAAAAGACTGACGACTATTTCTTCCAAAGACAGAGAAGACATGCTTTCTCTGATCCCTTTTGATAGAAAGCTGAATAACTTTCCGCTGCCACTTTAAATACTCAATAACTTATGTAAGTTGGTGAAAAGATCTATGCTTTTATCAATTATATATTATGGTCATTGGTCTGTAACTTTCTACTTTATATATTTTATCTTTTTTGTAATAAATTAGGATATGATCTATGACATGTCATAATTACAAGCCAAAAGGCAATCTGCCTTCTGACTATACATTAATCTTGTTGTCTAGATTAGTATTTTCAGCTGGCTTTCAAAGTATAGCCGCTTGTAGTTAGTAGTATAAAGTATCTTAGATTTTTGTATTTATTCTTATGCTTTGTAACACTTGTAATAGAACTTGAGAGCAATATACAACATTCTTAAAAACCATACTTATCTTGTTCTTGTTCTTTGTTCGTCTCATTACTTACTTGTGTTCTTAGTATCATTTACTTAAGTCTAGTTTTCTATTTTATCTGTTAAGTGTTCTAACACTCTACTCATTATGAAACTAATTTTATTGAACATCTCTTAAACGGTCCTTCAATTATATAAACTTGTTATTATTAATTGTGTTTTACCATTAAAAATACATAATGATTTTTATTTTAACAATGTAATTTTCAAAACTCATATTATTCAAGATAATACAATGCCGATCAAACGAAACAATGAGACATTGTGTTATTTTGTCATTATTTTTAGTGTATTAACATAATTATTTGTTAATTTATTATTGTATTTTAGATATTAGAGATACACAATAATGTTATTTCATCATTATATTTTTAAAATTCATCAATTTAGAAAAAACACAATAATTCAAAATTAACACAAATAAACAAAAAAAAGACACAATAAACTGCACTAAAGACACACTGACGAGATATGAGCTTAAAAACATCAATTTTTTTATTTTTTATATAACAATGTTGTACTCGTTTTAAAGATGAAAACGTTCGTTTTTATGATGTAATTTTTATTAAAAATAATGCAGTGTATAAAAGTTATGGACGTTTAAAAAAATGAGGAACTTGTAAAAATTCAACAATGTCTATTTCTAAAATACCTTTACAACAATTTTTTTCCTACAATTTAATCTCAACCATTAATTAATAACATATATGGTTGAGATTATTTATTAGACTTTTCAGTTTTAAAACATTTTCTATTTAAACATTTCTCCAAAAAATAAGATAGTGTTTTATTAATGTATCTCTTACTAATAAATAAAAAATAAATCCAGACATTTGTCATCATTCTAGCCTATCTAATAATTGGTTTTCTTGCTTTTCTCTCCTCTTAATTACGAATGTTATAATAACTATTTATTAATTAATAACTATCCATAATTAAAATTTTAAAAATATTAACTTAAATGTGTAATACATAAGTTTATTCAATCTGTATAATACACAATACTTAACACATAACTTTTTATATTATAAACCATGTAATAGTAAATTTATTTAACCGTGTATCACACGTGATTGTAACCTAATAGATATATAAATATAAATATATAAATATAAATATATAGATCTCTATACTAATAAATAAAAATAAATCCGGACACTTATCGTTATTGTAAGTCATCTAATAATTGTTTTTCCGCTTCTCTCTCCTCTTAATTATGAATGCTATAATGGTTATTTATTAATTATTAATTAATAACTATCCATAATTAAAATTACAAATATTCAAATTTTCAAATGTATAATGCATGAGTTTATTCAATCCGTATAATACATAATATTTAAAACTTAAATTTTTATATAATAAAACATGTAACAGTAAATTATTTAGACTATTGCACGAGATTATAAACTAGTTAATAAATACATAGATATATTATTGACGTCCCTTGTAAGAATATGCCTTTTCCGGATGGTGCAAAAGTGCGGATCCAACAGATATTGAGAAAATAGAAACCGAGGGGGGGCTATCGATAACCCCAAAGCAAGCTGCTGTCGTCTTCCCCAATTCTCTGCAATAACCTAACAACATAGAATATGCTTTCTTAACACCTCCTCCAATCATGCGATTCTATTCTTGTTGTTCATCCCTTAATTTTCCTCGATCAGGGCTTCTGCATCCTTTAATTCGATCTCATCAACCGGGCCCTAATACTTTTCCTCCATCATTTAATCATCATTCTCGTTCCCTTCAAGTAATCCTCGCGTGTTTACTGCAATCATAACTTGATGATTCTTCTATACGTATTCCTATTCAGCTTTTTGTTAATTTTATACAGCTATCGGGATCGAGAATCCGTAGATATGGGCATTCTTCTACAAGGGGCAGATTTCTTGTTGTTGCTACCATGGATTGGGTATATCCTCCTTGTTTCTAGTTTAGCGGTAGATCTTATTTCAACTCATAGACAACCCTTATATGGTCGATTTAAACAATTGTAGTAGTAACCTTTGCAATTTTCGGTGCCACTTTAGGGTTTTTGAAGTTTGATATACGGAGCTGGGAGTTCCTTTTGTTTTCAATGTTAATGTTGATAATTGATTTAGCTAGTCCTAAGATTTTTTTCTTCTAGTCTTGTAGTCTAGTGTAATTCTTAATATCATTCTGTCTGCACTCAATATATATTTTAACCTTGTCTGCTGTTTTGTACCTAAGTAGGTTACACTCAGATAAGATGATTGACGAAGTGTAGGAATGAACTAATGAAATAGATACAGAATCACTTGAAATACTTGATTAGGGATTATTATTATTATGACTCCATCAGGATCCAGAGATCTTTGTTTTGGCTGAACGCATTACACAATCAGTATTCTTTTATTATGGGTTAACTGAATTTTAATTTCTTTGATTTTATAGGATTCTGTATCTAGTTTTTCACTGGATGATAGAGTTGACAGTGATGGGTCTTTGGGATATGGGTTTTCATCAAGTGAAGGTGAAGAAAGTGATGGAGATATTATATTAAATCCAATCACTGAAGTTGATATTCCAACATCAAGTGAGCTGTTTCGTAAACCTGATGATGCATTATCAGCAACTGCTCATGAGCTAAGACTGCTTGGTAAATCTCAGAGCGGGTAAATACTTCTTCGGACTCCTATTGCCAATGATATCATGTTCTTGATAATGTGATATGTATCCTTTGAGACATCAAAATATTTCACCAACATGCTTCTCACTTGCTAATTTTAAGTTCACTGGATCTTCATGGTGATGTGTATCTCCGGATTAACAAAATTAAAATCAATAAAAAGCAAAGTGCCTAGTCTCTGAAGAAACTAATGTTGATTTCTTAGGAATATGGATGGGGGATAAACACGCGGAAGAGAATGGTTTTATGAATATTGACTTTGGACAAACATAATGGAAGAGAATGGATCATGTGGCTGGTGATAGATGAACTTTTAGAAACACTTTTGTGATTTTTTTTTAATTTTTCTTTACTCAAACAATTTTCAGGAATAAGAACATACTCATTTTGTAATAGTTTTATCTATTAAGCTTTAACATTGGTTATGACACAATATCCCACGCATATAACAGGACTGTTCTTCTTTTGCAGATGATCCACTCTTTCTCTTCTCACTTGATATGATTTTTGTTGCATTTTAACATTAGTCATTTGATGATATAAGAAATTAATGTTCATTTAAAGTTAAATCCCTATTAATTGATGTTGTGCAATGCAGGATAAAATATGGAATTATCATCAACATAGGGCTTGTTACTTTTTTGATGATTTTTCTACTACTTTTGGATTCACATGCATGGCGAATAGTGAGACTTCCATTACCACCATTTCACTTAATATGCCCTTTTACAGCCTCTGCAGTTTTAGTGTCATTTGCTGGCTATATATGTGTTCCATTGTTTCGTATTTCAAAGATGCGAAAATGGCCAGCTAGACACTCCTCTAAGAAGGGAACCACTACAATGGGTGGACTGTTTCTTATACCTATTGGTGTAGTTGTTGCTGAAGTATTAGTTGGTTTTTCTTCTATAGAAGTTGCTGGGGCATCTATAACCACTTTAGCATTTGCCACAATTGGGCTGGTAGATGACTTCTTGTGTCTGGTGAAAAGGAGAAGGGTTGGTTTATCTCCATGGACGAGAATATTGTTGGAGGTAAAAGCTTTTACTAATTCTTAATGGGGATAAGGTTCATGTAAAAAGGCAGCTTAAGGTAAAAAGTGTAGGGAGGATTTTGGTGCTTTGATACCCTTTTACATTAAGGCTCTTTCCATCCTCCCTATTCTTTCTAACTTAAGGGCCAGTTTTTTACCAGTGGTATTTTTTACTCGTTTACTTTTGAATGGGTTGATGTGGGTTGTTTATTATCTCAAAATAGTTAAACTGGTCAAAGGGGTTAAACAATAATAGCTATAAGGTGTGGGAGAGTTGAAAGTCGCCCATTTTTTAGTAACATACAGCTTCTTGAATTGTTATTTATATCATAAATCATAGTATGAATAATCTCATAGGGCTTTAATTATTAATAGAAAAGGACAAAAGAGTGTTTGTGGGTCAACCCAAGCCAGCCCGTTCGGACCCTTACCCAAAGCATCAGATCTTCCCATCTTGCCACCTGTTCAATAAGTAAATCTAGTAATAAACTTTTACTTGATCTTTATTGCACAGGTAGCTGTTGGAGCGTGGTTCTATTTTTGGTTATGTGCCAGGAATATATCATCACCATACAGCATGTATACTTTCTTGTAACTATTTTGATGGTAACTCACGTATCTTTCCTTAAGATGTCAATCTTGCAGTGAAATCATTTGTTCTAATTTCTTTCATTCTGAAATTCAAACAAAATGCCCCATTAAATAGTTTATTGCTCAAATTGTTACTAGGTAGACAGAAACTTCGTCAGGTATTCTAACAAACTAGTCGTAAAGTCTTTTGTAACAAATTTCCTTGATTGCATTTGATCTACAGCTACAGTCTACTTAAAAATGATAAGCACTACTCTTTGTACAGCCTTTCGTTGCATCATATAAAGTGGTTGTTTCATATTAGCTGTGTAAACATACGACCACTAATGATTTTACAGGGAAATATGCATTAAAACGTAACCAACTCTGGTATTATTTAAGTTTGAACACAATTTAATTGCACCCATATAAAGGCTCAAACTTTCAGAGAAAAAAAAGTTAAGAGTAACTTTGGCTACAATGAATTAGCATGCTACATGTAAGCAACACATTACCTCCTTTTCAGAACAAAGTTAACATGGTCAAATTTACTGATAGCTGCTGTCATTAGTTTTTAACTTGGTAATTTGGTTGTTCTTTCTGTGTAGTAAAATGGTGGTGCCTCTACCTCTACCATGGGGCCTGGTGTGCATGGGAGGGTCTTATTTATTATTGACTTCATTCTGTTTTGTTTCAATGACAAATGGGATGGGGTTAACTGATTGTCTTGATGGATTAGCTGGAGGAACTGCTGCACTTTCATTCATAGGAATGTCCATTGCAGTTCTTCCAATATGTTCAGGTTAGTTAATACATGTTTATAAAAACCATAAAAAAAGGGAAAATACAGATTTAGATTATTTAAATGGGATTTGTTAAGTAGTTTCTTTTGCTATTTAAACCAGATCTTGCTGTGTTTGGAGCATCAATGGCTGGAGCCTGTGTTGGTTTTCTTTTTCATAACAGGTATAAGGCTTCCGTGTTCATGGGTGATACCGGAGCTTTGGCATTAGGCGGGGCCCTCGCTGCAATGGCTGCTTCTACAGGAATGTTCTTTCCATTGCTTATTTCTTCTGGTGTCATTGTGATGGAGGCATTGTCCGTTTTGTTGCAGGTAAAACTTGCTATGAATATTTATTTATTTATTTTTAGCATGTGTTAGTCTCTGCTCATTTCTGTTGCATTTTTGTTAGCGGGGCAACTTTTACCAAAGTTTGGGCCAAATTGGTTGAACAATTTAGGTTCCTGGATTTGTTTGGGTTATGCTTAGAGAATTTTGCGGGGACAGGATGGTTTAATCGGTAAATCATCTTGCCAGTTTAGAAATCCGCCCAAGCGAGAATTTACTTCATCGCTAGCTCATTCATTTTCGTTTCATGCCCCACAGATATGTTTTTAAATTATTATTATTCTTATCTAATATATACTACAAAATTACTCTGTGTAAGTTTTCAAAAAGTAAGTTTTTATGATCGCATTTAATTTATTGATTGTTTACTGAAAAAGAAAAAGAAAAAAGAAAAACAAACCCAGTATATCCCACTCAAGAGCAGGGTCTGGGAGGGGTAGGTGGTGGCAAGTCTTTCCTCTATCCAGATAGGTAGAGAGACCGCTTCCAAAGAGACCCCTGGCTCGCTACAAAAGATATATCGCTTGCGATTTAACATATAATCAAATAATCAAACAATCAATCATATAATCAAACGTACGATTTATGATACATGGTATATGGTACAGCATACATCATACAAGAAGCATTCAAAGCATTAAGATATCACCAAAAGGAAGTATAAAATGAACAAGCATGCATCAGGAAAGCCGCAAGTTTCCTGTAACAGGGTCCACGCGTACCACATACACATCAAGCCCCGTAACAAGTAAACAAAGTCCTTTCCTAGCTACAGAAACCACTAAAAGTCCTTAATTTTAATTCTACGTCTCCAGTCATTCCTATCCTCGATCATGTGCTCAGAGAGGTACAAGTGTTCCATATCTCGCCTAATTCTCTCTTCCCAAGTCAACCTAGGTCGTCCTCTACTCTTCCTACCCTCTATGCTGATGTTCTCCACTGCTCTGACCGGTGCTGCCATTGGTCTCCTCTTGACATGTCCATACCATCTTAATCTTCCCACTGGTATTTTATCTGCAATAGAAGCCACTTCTAACTTCTGTCGAAACACTTCGTTTCTTATCCTATCCAGTCTTGTATGGCCACACATCCACCTTAGCATTCGCATTTCCGCAACCTCTATTTGTTTCTTGTGCGATTTCTTTATGGCCCAGCAGTCTGTCCCATATAGCATAGCTGGGCGTACCGCCACTCTGTATAGTTTTCCCTTAAGTTTTGCTGGAAACCTCTTATCACATAGGATCCCTGATGCTGCTCTCCACTTGCACCATCCTGCTTGGACACGGTGAGCTACATCGCTGTGTATCTCTCCGTCCTCCTGCAGGTACGAGCCCAGGTATTTGAACCTAGATGTCTGTGGGACCGGCATGCCCTGGATACTGATTTGGGTGTCCTCTTCGTCGTCGCCACCAAAGTTACAATGCATGTATTCCGTCTTAGAGCGACTTATCGTTAATCCTCTGCTCTCTAGCGCTGCTCTCCACTGCTCTAGCTTGTCGTTAAGCATCATTTTAGATTCTGATATTAAGACAATATCATCCGTGAAGAGAATGCACCACGGGACTGCCTGTTGTATTGACTTAGTCATCTCATCCAACACTAGTGCGAAGAGAAATGGGCTCAATGCCGATCCTTGATGGAGTCCCACTTCCACTGAGAACGAGTCTGTGTCTCCTACCGGTGCTCGCACACATGTTTTTGCCCCGTCATACATATCCTTAATTAATTTGATATACCTCTCTGGTACCCCTCTATGTCGTAGACTTTCCCAAATTAGTTGTCTCGGTACACTGTCATAGGCCTTTTCTAGGTCGATGAATACCATATGGAGGTCCCTTTTCTTTTCTCTATATTTCTCCATTATCCGTCTTATGACGTGTATGGCTTCAGTTGCAGAGCGTCCTGGCATAAATCCAAATTGGTTTGTTGCTATCTGGGTTTCCCGTCTAATTCTCGTGTCGATAACTCTTTCCCATAGTTTCATCGTGTGACTCAGTAGCTTTATTCCCCTGTAGTTTTCGCATCCTTGGATATCTCCTTTTTTCTTATATATGGGGACTATGACACTGGTTCTCCACTGGTCTGGCATCTTCCCTGTCTTAAAGATAGTGTTAAATAGATCTGTTAGCCATTGGAGACCCTCATCACCCAGGCATTTCCACACCTCAATCGGTATGTTGTCTGGCCCCACTGCTTTAGCCCTTCCCATTTTCTTCATAGCTCTTTTAACTTCGTCAACCGTGATGCTTCTACAATAGCATTGGTTTTGTTGCGTTGTTTGGGTTGTTCCATCCATCTCAGTTTGTTGATTTGGATTCCTTATGTTATATAGGTTATCGAAGTAAGTTTTCCATCGCACCTTGATATCTTTCTCGTTCACCAAAACCTTTCCATCCGCAGCCTTTATGAACTTGACCATTGTTAGGTCCTGTCTTCTTCTTTCTCTTGCCTTGGCTATCTTGAACATGTCATGCTCTCCTTCTTTCGTCTCTAGTCGCTTATACATCCTTTCATATGCCGTGTTCTTTGCCTCTGACACCGATTTTTTCGCTTGTCTCTTAGCCTCCTTGTACTTTGTTTTAGCTTTGCGTGTTCTGCCTCACTGTTACATCGTATAAGCTCTCTAAAAGTTTGTTGTTTGATACGTATCTTCTCCTGTACAATTTCGTTCCACCACCATGATTCCTGATGACCAACTGTCCTTTTTGTTGTAACTCCAAGCGTTTCTTTAGCTGCTTGTATGAGCCTAGTTGCCATAACCTCCCACTTTTGGTTTGCATCTTCCTGTGGCCCAGTTTGGTTCATTGGTATGACTTTATCTCTAAAAATGGTAATCTTTTCGTCTTTGAGCTGACCCCATCTGATCTTGGGTGTGATTCTCCTGTTACGTTGGGCAATTGGCCTCTTGACGCGTATATTCGCCACCAACATATGGTGTTGCGTCACAACCGTCTCTCCCGGGATTGCTTTACAATCTTTCCACGAGCTATGCTCTTCTCTCCTCGTCAATATATAATCTATCTGCGTGTGTCTCCCGCCGCTGCTAAACGTGATTAGATGCGAGTCTCTTTTCTTAAAGAACGAATTTATGATGCCTAAGTCATGTGCTACTGCAAATTCAAGAAGCTCCCTACCGCCGTCATTCCTAAGACCATACCCGTATCCTCCATGTACCAGTTGGAAATGCTCATTATCCCTTCCGATTGTTTACTAAATACAAAAAAGAATAAATAAAAAAGAAAGTAATGTTGATTTGACTTGACCTATTTGACTTGTTTTTTAGACATGACAATTTCAACCCAAACCTTTTTTCATCCATTACCCAATCTAACATAGCCCATCCTTTTTCCCGCTTGTACATTATTAAACAAAAGCATCTCAAGCAACGTGGCCAACCCACAACACTTTTATCTAATTCTTTTTTGAATTATATAAATAATGTATTAAAAAATTTATAAAAAATCTGTATTGTTATTATATAAAAAAAACTGTATTATAGTTTAATATTTATTCTTAGGGGCTGTTTGTTTTCGTCTGACCCGGCTGACCCAGCTGACCCGCTAACTCGGTCAGCCGGTCAGCCCGTTTGTTATTGGTGAAACCCACTTCTGGCCGGGTCGGATGGGCTGACCCAGACCTTAAAATCTTAATAGCTGACCACAGCCAATTTCTCCATCGGAGCACCCCCATCGGAACCCCCATCGTTTAGCAACCCATCGACGAGCACCCCCCATCGGACGCGAACCCTCGGCACCCTCATCGTCGGCCCATGCTCCGGTTGCAACCATCTCCCTCCACGAGCAACCATCTCCCTCCGACGAACCCTTGAATTGGAGGGTTGTGGCGACTGTTGCCGTTGTGTTGGCGGTGGAAAAGGTGGTGCGGTGGTGGTGGGTTGTGGTTGGGATTGTAGAAGGGTTGGTAGATTGTTGGAATTGAAGGGGAATGAGTTTAGCGGTGGTGGTGGTGGGATTTGGTGGGGGAGATGACAATGGCAGATGGATTTTTGCTTATCTTGAAACTATAATTTATCTTTCTTTTTTTAGCTTTTTAAAATAACTATTTAAATAAAAATAGTTAAGATAATAAAAACTTGATTTTTGAATGAAGATGGCATGAATCAATATCATCATTAATCAGTTTTCAAAGCACCATATGTGCAACCATTTGGTTATTTTTATTGATTGCAACACCGCCCACCGCCCCAAACTCGTTAGAACAACGGACCAATATGGCTATTTTTATGGTTTCTTTTGTGTGTTAAAATAATTTATGAATGAAGTTATTACATAATATCGGTTAAAATACAAGGGTGATATGGTTATTTTTATCATTCAGTATAGTCAGTCAGATACTGTATCAAACAACCAAGTTCCAGTCAGATGCAGACTCAGTCAGAACTTCTTACTGGGTCAGCTTCTGACTCAGTCAGATCTTACTCAGTCAGCACAATCAAACAGCCCCTTAACCCAATGACATGTAAGAGATTAACCAAATCAACCTATTTATATGTAAATGTCACCTCTATTTTGAATCATAGACGGTGATATTAATAAAATTAGGCAGTTACTAATCTGAAACTTGTTTGTTAGGTATCATACTTCAAGACCACGAAACACATGCATGGAATTGGGCGACGTTTGTTCAGAATGGTTCCTTTGCACTACCATCTTGTTGCAGGTGCATGCATACATTATTTCATGCATACTGATGCTATTTGCTGGATATGTGGGTCTTATATCAGTATAGTGTCATAAGGCTTCATTTCTTTCATCCCCAAGTCGTATTATCGAGATGCAATACACGCTGATTGGTTATAGTTTTCATGTATACAACTCCTCGCAACTCCGATTTTGACTTTTAACTGTTTGTAGTGTGACTTGAGTCATCAGTTCACTTAACAAAAGATTTTGGTCAAAAAGAGGATAAAGATTATGGCTAAAAAGAGGCTGTGGTCCTTCTCAATTTCGTAAGTATCCCATATTTTAAACTCAAAATAATTAAGTCTCAAAAGTTTTTCAATTTGATCACTCATACGTATTTTTCTTAAATTGCACTACTAAATTATCAAATCGAATCATCATCGAATTTTTTTATGTCAAGAAAGTTACGGAGGGGAAGATGTGGGGTCGGTATTTTTAATATATGAAATTATGTTAAAAAAACATGTTAATTATATTAAAAAATAAAAAGTATCTAAAAGTCTTGTTATCGTTCCATATCAGCGTCAAGTTGAAGAAAAAAATATTTTCTAGTTGAAACAAAAAGAAAAACATGATAATAAACATGTTAAATGTATAATTTAAATAAAATATGAAAGTTGAGTGATCTAATTAGAATATTTTTTTAAATTTGAGTTATATAATTGAAACACTTTTGAAAATTAGTTATTATTTTGTAAAGTTACACGTTGCATTATTTGGGAAATATGAGGGATTTCCAAACTGATACGTTGGTAATCTGCATCTGATGCAATTATAATCATTATCATCACTTGAGCCTCAAGTTCACCCACTAACCTAAATGTATTAAAAGCTATCTTGCCACATCAGAAAATCACGTTGTATATCAGATAATCATGTTGTATACGTTATTATGATTTATGAATCATTTAGTAAAGCATATGGATAACGTTTTACACAAACAATTGTATAAAATGGATAAAACGTATTGAGCAACGATCTCATTTCCAATACTTGATTGTATGAAACCAATATGAACTACCATCATCGCTAGGAAAGAGATGACGCCGAATAATCTTCAAAGATCTTCCAGCTTGGCCATGATAACAAATAGAGAACATATCACTAGTTAGGTGTTAGTTTGTTTTTTCTGCAGAAAAACGTCTGCAGTCTGCGGATCACATCTGTAGACATCTGCAGCAGAAGAGGCGGACCAAACGTCTGCAGTTTGTAAGAAAAAGACTGTTGGTTTTTAAACATCTGTAGAATGGTAAAATATTCTGTAATTAAATTAAACCTATTTTTTAGACCTATTAAATTAAACCTATTTTTTAACATCTGCTTCCTTGGACTTGTACCACACACACACGTACATACATACATACGACATACATACACAAAGCACCATCATATAATCCACCATTAACATCTCAAATCACAATCACCACTTCATCAAAACCTCAATTTCCCCTGTTTTCTCTCAGAGACTGTGATTCCCCTTCGATTTTGGGTTTTCATCTTTCAAAGTTTTTGTTCGTTTTTCACTTCACCGGAGATCTAAAACATTTACCAACGATCCGATGCAGGTGGGGGGAGGGGGGAGGCGGCCGGCGGGCGCAAGTGGGGGGAGGGGGGAGGCGGGCACATGTGGGGGGAGGGGGGAGGCGGGCACATGTGGGGGGAGTAGGGAGGCGGACACAGGTGGGGGGAGGGGGGAGGCGGGCGCAGGTGGGGGGAGGGGGAGGCGAGGGCAGGTGGGGGGAGGGGGCGGCGGTGGTCCGGCCGGTGGGGGGAGGTGGGGCGGCGGTGGTCCGGCAGGTGGGGGAGGTGAGGCGGCGGTGGTCCGGCAGGTGGGGAGGTGGGGCTGCCGGTGGGGGAGGTGGGGGAGGTGAGAAGAGGTTAGAAGACCTCAGAAGTGGCAAGTCCACATCTTCTCCACGCATACGTCAGGAAGACGTTTTTTAATAAAACGTCTTAAAAAATCAAACAGTCTGCGCACTCAAAATATCTTCCCGCGTCTGCGTGCGCGCAGATGAAGAGGTGGGGAAGAGTTTTTGAAGAAAAACAAACAGCACCTTAGTCAATGATACTCTCATAAACCTTCCTTAAGGTCCTTATGATTGTTTATAAATGTTAATCCTTAAAGAAAATAGCTTTTGATGTGTTATATAGTGTTGCGAAAAAAGAAAAAGAAAACAGGGTTCAAACTGAACACGATTAACATGTTCCAATTCTTCTGGTCCAAAGGTTCGTACCCGAGAAAGGCCATTGAGTTCCTACCCGGTTCTACATTTTGAAAAAAAAAACATGGTTACATACCTGGTTTCCAAACCAAAAGATGTTTCTACCTTACCTGAAAAAACCCGGTTCCAAAACTAGTTCTAGCTAAACGGTTTGGTTAGTTATGAAAATCTTTTGGCCAATCTGTTAACCAAACCAAAACGAATTGAAAATATGCCTAAGTGAATTAAACTCATTTATTGGTTTATTTGGTTTGGATATTCGATTTAAAGTGGTTATTATTTGCTTTGTTCGGATATTTGAATTGAACAAATAAGATTTTGTGTAACAATTAACAGAATCAGAAACCGAATTCACAATTTGGATACGCTTAGAAACCAAATTGAAAACATAATTCACAAATCGGTTTGTTTTTTTGTTATGGATACAACTTGGTTTCTGGTTATTTGTGGGTCACGAATTTTTTGAACACCCTTGGATCTAGCCGTTAGGAATTGTGATCATTACATGACGGCTATATAGTCGTTCGGGGTGAGTTTTTGACTGTTTTTTATTTTTATTTTTATTTTTATCCTTTTTACCCATCTTCGTTAGTATAAATAGATGTTTAATGAATTGGTTGATTAAGTCAGTTAAAAATACAAAAACAAAAGCAAATTACTTCAAAAATACTATTGCATTCTAAATTTCTATTATCGTTATGTCTCATTCGTAACTGTCTACTAATCATGGTAGCATAATCGAGCCCATTTGTTTGGATTATTTCAAAATATAGGAATCTAGAAGTTTGGGCCTTTGGGATTTGGTTTGGATGAGTAACGGCTTTCAAAAGCCTCATTGCAAGTTTTGTGACAGAAATGAGTCAAAATCGACTTTGAAGAAACGCATTGCTAAATATTACAAGGTTTTGAAAGAACATCCAACGTCCGAGCAAACACAATTGGCGGTGACGGTTAAATATTTATGTACGACATAAATACGATTCCCAATCGTATGATGAAATTCGTGATTCAAGAAGTTATGTCATCCAACCACTTCAACAACACTCGGTTTGTTATTGAAAAACATGATTCGAGAGACGCCTCAACCTCGTTACATCTACGTAAGTCGTACTACACTTATACGTTATTGTTTAAAGATGTGGAGAAAAGCAAAACTAATTTAGTTGGATTTTTTTGAAATTCAAGAGAGGCTTTGTCGTTCTACCACCTCATCCAAACTTCTACAGCAGCTATGAAATCTGCATTTTCTACTGGTAACAATGTTTTTTGATACGAAGAACAAAACTCATTCGGGAACCAATGGGGATGTATTTGCTTAAAGGATCAATTGACAGTGGTGGATCGTATACAAGACCAAACACTCAAAGACGATAAATTCCTTAAAACAAAAGTACACGATGAAGAGTTTAGTGATGTCCTCTATTCCGACATATCCGATGAAGAACTAGCCTATGATGTGATTTTTGCAAAACAGAAGCCACTACCCCATACTACAATCCACATCCTAAGATATCAAATCTCTCACATTGCATCTTTAATCAAGTCTCTTGCTTGATACAACTCATGAGGTGTTATAAGGCCTCATTTCCGGAAATCTCACAGTTAACCCATCATAACATTGTAACAGGAAGGATAGTCAATCACAAGAAATCCTGATGGTGGAATGAAGACGTGCAAAAGAAGATAAGAATCAAACAACAACGTTTTAGAGAAACTTTAAAGCTGTAATAAAGAGGAAGAACGATAACAAATAAAAGTTAGATATAAGGAGGCCAGAAGAGAGGCGAAAAAGTCAATGTCAGAGGCAAAGACAATAGCCTATGAGAGTATGTACAAGCGGTTAGAGACAAAGGAAGGAGAGCATGAAATGTTCAGGATTGCCAAGGCTAGGGAGCGTAGGAGACAAGATGTGGGAATAGTAAAGTTTATAAAAGGCGAGGATTGGAAAGTCTTGGTTAAAGAGCAGGACATCAAACGGAGGTGGGAAACTTATTTCACGAACTTTTCAATGTAGGGAATGATAGTCAACAAGCAGAAGATGATCAAACAGCTCAAAAAACACAACAAAACAACTGTTATTGTCGAAGCATTATAAGCGAGGAAGTGAGGAAAGCCCTTAAGAAATTGGGGAGGGCTAAGGTGGTGGGGATAGACAACATACCAATTAATGTATGGAGATTTCTGGGGGAAGAAGGACTCCAATGGCTAACAGAGTTATTCAACACTATCTTCAAGACTGGGAATATGCCGGATTAGTGAAGGAATAGCGCTATAGTTTCTTTATATAAGAAGAAAGGGGATGCTCAAGTTTGCACAAACTACAGGGAATAAAGCTCCTGAGTTAGTTATCGACTCGAGACTTAGAAGAGAAAACTAAGGTAACGATAAATCAATTTGGATTTATGTCTGGGCGCTCTACAATAAAAGACATACACATCATAAGGAAGGTAATGGGGAAATATAGAGAAAAGAAGAAGGATCTCCATACGGTCTTCGTCAACCTGGAAAAAGCCTATGATAGTGTGCCGCGAAAACTTATTTGGGAAAGCCTACGGGATAGAAAGGTGCCAAAGAGATATATTATGTTAGTCAAAGATATGTATGAGGGGGCGAAAACGTGTGTGCGTGCGCCGGTGGGTTACAGATATTTCTTTTCGGTAGAGGTGGGTCTCCACCAAGGATCAGCATCGAGTCCTTTTCTTTTCACGGTAGTTTTGGATGAGTTGGCCAAAACTATACAGGGGCCAGTTCCATGGTGCATGTTATTTGCTGATGACATTATGTTAATAGCAGAGAATAAAAGTATGCTTAATGATAGGTTAGAAGAGTGGAGAAAGGTATTAGAGCACAAAGGCTTAAGGATAAGTCACTCTAAAATGGAATACATGTATTGTAACTTCAGTGGTACGAACAAAGAGGACACCCAAATTAGTATTCAGGATTCGGTGGCTCCACAAACGAGTAGATTTAAGTATCTTGGCTCCCATGTCCAGGAGAACGGAGAAATTAATAGTGATGTAGCCCATCGTGTCCAGGCAGGATGGTGCAAATTAAGAGCAGCCTTAGGGATTTTGTGTGACAAGAGGTTCCCAACAAAACTAAAGAGAAAGTTCTATATAGTAGCAGTAGGACCTGCTATGTTATATGGAACAAATTGTTGGGCCATAAAGAAGTCACAAGGGTGACAGATGGAGGTCGCAGAGATGAGAATGCTGAAGTGGATTTACGGCCACACAAGGATGGATCAGGTAAGGAACGATGTGTTACGATATAGATTAGGGGTGGCATGCATCACTGAAAAAATTTGAGAGGGGAGATTAAAATGGTTTGGAAACATGAAGAGGAGACAGATAACAGCACCGATTAGAACAGTAGATAACATTGTCTTAGATGGTAGGAGGGGTAGAGGAAGACCAAAGTTGATGTGGTAGAAGTTGATTAGGCGGGACCTGTTAGAGTTGCACCTCTCCAAGCACATGATCGAGGATAGGAGTGACTGGAGGCGTAAAATTAAGGTTAAGGATTGTCAGTGGGAATCGGTTGAGATAGCGCATGCTTGTGACATAGGTAGACTCTTCGGTTCCTTTATATGTGAAGTGCTAATACAAGATTAAGAATAGGGGCTTTTAGGGCAATCATAGAGTAGAGTAATTAGGAGTGATGTTATTAAGTGTGCGCTTTTTATTTTTATTTTTATTTTAAAAATCTTTCTGCCTTTTTGTTTGTTGCATGAGATGTATATGTGGGTCTATATGTCGTTGTGCTTTGCTAAACTATTTGAAATATAAGAAATGTGCCAGTAATCTTATGCCTTTCCATTTCAAGCTAGGGTTCTTATTAAAAGTGATCTCTCTATCCTAAAAGATAGAGGTAGGATTGGCAACCATCCAACCCCTCCCAGACCCTGCTTCTAGTGGGATATACTGGGTATGTTGTTTTTGTTGTTGTTGTTGTTATCATATTAACTTAGAAGAAGAAAATTTGGTTTACATGATATAAAACATCATCTGATCGAATAGTCTAAAATTATTACAAGTTTCATAATAATAGTCAAGTCATTAAAACTATGGATGTCAGACTCATGTGATTCCAGTAGCATTCTTGATCATGCTTGTACCCACTTATCCATATGCTTACCTACCTACTAATATGCATACTGTAAGGCCCTATTCCCGGGCACCTCACAGTTGGTCGTTCATAGCACCAAACATATATAATAATATACATTTCATAAAACATTGCAGCGGAATTACAATAGCAAAAGCCCATTCACTTCATTAATAAATTACTATTGTTATGCAATACAATATTGTTAGGTTACAAAAGAAAATATCCGTTAAATTGCATTACAAAACAACAATAATAATACGTGTGAATGGATGCCAGTCTTGCCCTGCCGAGTAGCCTCCCTTTGTGCCATCCTCAGCAACATTACATGCCAACTGAAAATGCATAAAAGTCAGCGTTGCTGAGTGAGTTCTAGTTTTATATGTATCAAAATACTTTATACGGTTCATACAATAAAATACGTTCTTTACTTTCGTACGTAAGCATTCATCGTACATACAACAAGGCATAACCTTATTCTTTATTCCTTATCTCACTTGTTCGTTCGTTTCGTACTTTATCATTATCTTTCGTTATTGTTCGTTTCGTACTTTATCACTATCTTTCGTTTCGTACTTTATCACTATCTTTTGTTATCGTTCGTTTCGTACTTTATCATTTTGCTCGTTTCGTACTGATTCTAGATCCTGTCAAGCTTTTCCCCCCATCATGGCCCGAAGCTACCATTCTGGGCACAAAGCGTCAATACTAATTGGCACAAAGCCCGTGGCCCGAAGCCACCATTCCGGGCACAAAGCCTCATCATTATTTGGCACGAAGCTCGTGGCCCGAAGCCACCATTCCGGGCACAAAGCCTCATTATTTCCGGGGTCGAATGACAAGGATCCTATTTCATACTATGGATCAGTCACCAAGATTGATCCCCTGTGTGCGAACCCTTATGGGTTAGCCAAAATCGCACGCTATGAAACACACATTTGAGCTGACAACTCTCAAAGAGTTGTGATCCTCCTTTCAATCTGCTTGCAAGCCTTTTCTTTTTTTCATTACGTTTCACTATTCATCTTTGTTATCTTTCACTTCGTTACGTTATACTTTACGTTCATTCATTCATCCATCATACTACGTAAAGTCATAACATAATATTCAACGTATATTATAATATAATATATATACAACATATATGTTTTGAAAATCATTAAAAGATAACACTTCATACTCATATGCATATCATACATTCATCATAACATCATACATATTCAATTTATAGACCCTTACATATTCATGCTTAAAATAGGCCAAAATAGTCCATAAGTCAAACTAGGGTCAAACCCTAAAATTCTGATTTTCCCAAAAATTCCAAAAAATTTTCTAAGTGTTTGGGTGCATGGACACTATTTGGGCGCATGAGGACTGTTTGGACGTTTCTCCACTATGTAGGCGCATGAGCCTATACTTTAACTGCTTCAACACTTAGGCGCATGAGCCCCTTGGGCACTATTTAGGCGCATCACCCTATACTTAGTCATTTCTTCTTCAAAAACATGGGCACATGGACTACTGTTCAGGCGTATCAGCTTTCACTTGGAAATTTCTAAGGCATTCTAGGCGCATGGACTACTGTTTGGGTGCATGGACTACTATTTGGGCACATGGACTACTGTTTGGGCGCATCACCTTACTTAAAACTTTTCTAAGGCAAAATAGTAGGTGCATGGGCCCTGTTTGGACGCATGACCATCAACTTACATCTTTCTAACATTTTATTCAGTCCCAAACACAATCTTAACATGTTTTAAGCTTCTCAATACCATTCTAAGCCTTAACTTAGTATGCATAACCATAAAACATCAACATAAAAGCATAAACGCATACGGTCATACATACAAAAGTTTCAAAAGTGTTTTACATACATTTTCAGCCCCAAAATTCTTTAAAAAACAAGTAAAATACGGGGTCTAGAAACTCACCTTAGCTGATTTCAAGTCTCAAACTCCCCAACTTGAACTTTTTCAAAGAATTCGAACACCTAGATGTGTCTAAAACACACAAACCTGAACACACATACACATAAAAACATATATTCTCAGTTCCTTAGTTAAAACACAAACAAAACAGAGCCAATTTTGCAACTAGTGCTTACCTTGGTTGAATTCAGCTTCTTTCTCACTCTAAAACCGAAGATCTCTGCTTTCTCTCTCTAAAATGTTCAAAGCAGTTGGTGTGTAGAAAGTGTGGGCGGCCATGCCACCTTTTAAACATAATAATAATAATATTTTGTCCTTTTTATGCTTTTAGCCCCTCTACTTTTATTCATTTTACTTTCTCTCAAGATACTTTTTTTTATTTTTCTTTTCTCTTTTTCTCATTTCTTTTCTTTCTTTTAAATGACAAAATTTCCGGGTGTTACACATATATGACTAGCATTTCCGAGTAGGTTCTAGTTTTGAACATAAATATATATAAAAGAAAACTATCTTTTCATCCTCTGCATCCGTGAGCACATGTTCATATATTCATGCATAATTCTCTTAATTTCATTCATCATTGTGCCCATTATCTTTTCTTTCATTCGTTGTTTTCTTTAAACTTTTTCTAGATTTATGCCACTACCAACCTAGTAGAAAGCCCAAGTAAAGAGCAACAATAAATCCTATTTTCATTCGGTCCATACAAGTACGAGACGACATGCATACATGCTAAGACAACAAATGCCAAAGCTTCGGACGACTTTATTTCATATATTGTGTTTCCGTCGATGGAGAATGCACAAGTCATTCCCATTCCTTTCTATGGCCGTGCTTGCAAGACTTTATTAATAACTGGACCCGTTACATTTCATTAGGTTCCACTTATCTTTCTTCTTTATCCTTCACTTCATTACCTAATACTTTGCATAATCATTACATCATATATTCATGCATGCATCGAGTAAACTTCACAAGATATACATGAATCATGACACAATTATTCTTAGGTATGCCGGTCAACTTAAATGTATAGATTGAATACTTTATTATGTGAGAACTGTTCATGTATGTACTAAGAAATTCGAAGTACCCAATCATGTGAGAACTATCACCTGTGAGAGATCCATCACACGAGAACTGCTAATTGAATAAGAACTTTTAGTCTTGCAAGTACACTACTTTGCAGAACGTTGTATTTAGAACAGTAGGGACTGTTAGGACCGTATACGTACGGAGTACTAACTGATTCAACGTGAAACCAGATCAAATAGTGCGGAATCTTATTTGATTGGCGATCCAATCAGGGAGAACGTTAATCCGATCAAAACTAACGATTAGAATACGTTAAGAATTGATTAGAAGTGATCAGAAACGTTCTATGAAGTTGGAAGAGACTCTCTAGACGAACAGGGACGGCTAGGGTTAAGAATTCTCGAAGTGTTTTGTTTTTCCACGAATTAAGTGGTATTTATAGGTTACAATTTTCATTCGTACGACTGAGCCATGCGTATGGCCCAGTCGTGTGACTGAGTCGTACGATTGATTCATTCGTACGACTGAGTCAATCTTATGACTCAATCGTGCGTTTGGCTCAATCACCTGGTTCAGTCGTGCGACTGGCCCATTCGCATGGTCCAATCGTGTGACTGAATCATGAGACTTAGTTAAACATATTCCTGAACCTTTAACGATACAGAACTATGTCTAACACCTGTAAACCTATATAACATGTTCACATAAGTGTGTAATAATCGATCATATGAATAGATATAACATTCAATAACCAATAAACATTCAACGAAGAGTTTTCATTACATATATCAAACATTACATCAGTGTAAGAAAATGAAAGTCAATTACATTTAAGCTCACTAGAACTAGAACTAGGGACATATGTACCAACAAACTCCCCCTTGGACCTAGTTCTATCTATTCTTTGACCTCCTTTGTAAACTCTTCAAACCTTTTGACTCTTTCTTCTTTAGAAACCACAGAATGAATATTAAGTGCAAAGCATAAGCGTATGACATGTTGAGACTGAAGCGCTTGCACTATATCCTGCGTATCAAAAAACAATGGCCACTTGTACAATGTATAAACATTAGAAGCTGACAAGTTTACGAGCCACATTGGGTCAAACACCCTTATTATATCCACAGTTCCCTCCCTATCCAAAACAATGACGGCTTCTCCTGTGCGCCAGTCATAGTACCACCATTTGAAATGGGGTGTAAAGTCATGTGGCATCTCCCTCAAAGGTATACGAGACATCGTGCGCGGAGGGTGCCATTTCAAGACTATCTTTGGTCTGCCAGTAATGGGATTAACCTCAGATATTCTAATATACCTCGTCGCCTGTTGAGGTTTGAAGTTAACCCACCTGGTAAGATATTCTCTTTTCAGTGCAGCCTCAAACCAGCCTGACATCTTCTTCGGGTTGGCGTATAGCAGCTTTAGGCGTGCCAGCTGGTTGAGCTCAAACACGAGGAGAGTCTTTAGATCATGTGGAAATCTAAAGTACTCTATTCCCCTCTCCCTCCTTACTACATAGACGTTAAGATCCTCGAAGTATGCCCACGCTATGATCTTCCCTGACACCTTCAGATGTTTCTTCACTTGTAGAGCTAAGTGTAGGTACTTGGCTTTGCTGCAGTGCGCTGGGCACGGATCTCTGAGAAACAAGCCGCCCATTCAGCCTTTCTGATATCTACATCAGCGTCCGAGGCTGGGGCTTGACTTGTTGATGCACCTGTTTCCTTTTCCTTCTGATTCAGCTTCTCTAGTGTATCACTGCCGAGAGTACTACCCAAATCGGGAAACACATTTCCCTCTCGGTCAGTGTACTCTGGATAATGCTAGGCTGTAACGTCTTCAATCTTGATTTCATCTATGTCATTCAACTCCTCGTCACTAGCCACATCAAAAAGTAGGAGCATCTTTGACTATCTCATCCGGATTCAGCCGGAACATTTCAGCAAGTTGCTCGTTAGTGAGATCATGAATTATTTCTCCTTCTTCAGGAGTATAACTCACCGACCTCCTGACGATCCCTTGCAGATCAAGTATCATAGTTAATTGTGACTTGATCTGCTGTAAGGGAGCAACATCGTGCTCATCTTGCTGATATGTAGGATCTGCTTGATTAACACATGTAGCACAACAATAGTTAGTACGTAATCAAGATAATCAAACACTGAATAATAAAGTATATACATTAATTACATAACATCAATTGATGATTTCAAGTACAAAAGTTTAATAAAATATAACATCTAGTCTTTACTTTTTCCTTGAATCCTTGCCGGGTCTTCAGCAGATGGGGAAGTAGGTGGGGCAGATGATGAAGCTCCTTGGTCTTGTTTCTTCTTCGTTCTTTGCTCTAGACCAGGATCAGAGGCAGCTGAATCGCCTTCATCGTCATTATCATCATCCTGCCTCCCTTTTTCTGCTTCATCACCACTCACATCATCATCATCATTACTTTCATCATCTTTATCATCATCCTCATCATCATCTCCTTCCCTGATCTTTAGAGGCTCATCCTTAGATCCCTTTAGTTTGAGCATGATCTTCTTATTCTTAGCCTCCAACTCCTCCAATCTCTTAACAGATTCATCCTTGTGCTCTTGGAGTTTGGCGATCTGCTCTGCCTGCTATGAGATCTGCTGAGCTTGGGAAGCGTTGAGCTCCACCAGCTGACGTAGCTGTGCAGTCTTCTCCTCATCAGCGCCTAACAGCTTCAGCACCATCCTGTTCAGTGTTGACAGCTGTTCCTCTACCCCAATGGAGGGTAGAGTAGATCCAATGGGATATGTGGAAGGGTCGGTTTGGTGGCTGGTGGTGGTAGCAGTGGCTGTGGTGAATATAGGTGGTGGTGAATGGATGGGTGGAGAGGTATGAGGTGTGGTTGTGGAAGGTGGAGTAGTAGTGGTGGGAGGTGTAGTGGTAGAGGTGGATGTAGTGGTAGTGGTGGTGGTATGAAGTGTGAATCTCAGCTGCTTTCCCTTCTTACTGTAACGCTGAGCCATCCCCTTGGACCCGGAGGCTCCCCCTAGGCTACTGGGCTGGTCTGGGGTTATGATGGATCTGAAATAGGCTCCCCAGACCTGCCCGGACGTCCACCAACCGTCCTAATCCCCTCTCGGTGGCAACCACCCGGCTGTCCACCGTCCGAGTTAGCGGCTCCTCGTCCGACTCCTCCTCTTCATCAGGCTGGAAGTGCTGATGGAACCCCGAAGTCTGTCAATCACCTTGTAGAGATGGTGGAGATGTAACATCAGTAGTAGTGGTCTGAGTATGAGAAAGACCTGTATCTCCACCATCACCACTATCATCATCATCAGAGTCATCATCAGGTAAAACTATCTGCTCTGTATCAGACTCACTGTCATCGTGGAGCCACTTTCGCCTAGCTGGCGCCACATAGTCCTCTCGGGCCAGATGCCCGAATAATATCCTTACCGGGGGCTTCACTTGCTTGCCCCGGTACACCTTCATACGTCCCAGTGTTGTGCCATCCATCACCTCGAGGACAACAACATCCTCCTTCTCCTTAGGCAGCGAGGGGAGCTTCTGATCTATAATCATCTGCAGAAAGCGTGGGTACATGCAGAAGCTTTCTTTCCCATTCGACTCAATGTTCTCCACCAAATAGATGAAGATCATCGTTGAAAAACTGAATGGATGATTCAGCACCAACGCCACGTAGGCGTTCTGCATCTGATCGGAGAGCTCGTCGAAGCCACCCTTCCTTGAGGCGATGCATCTCAGTAGTACATGGGCTAAGTATTTGAACTGGGGGCACAAGTTACTCTTGTTGAGCATACTTGCATTGATGTCCCCCAAGTACTTAGCCCTCATGAATCAACCTCGAACAGTAAGGGGATGTAATCGAGTGGGGCAGTCAGCATCATCCCCGAACTCTAACACTATCCTGATATCTTCCTCTGAAATCTCTATGGCCTCCCCAAATATGGAACTCCTGATATGGTAGGGCTCAGAGGACCTGTCAACTACAGTGCTTTCCCAGAAAGCCTGCTGTACTGATCTGTAAGGTGGTGCACTATGTCGAGATAGCTCGGAATATCCTCGATTGACGTCGAAAAGAAATAATGCCGGCAAACTCCGCAGCATTGCGGGATGAGAGATCAAGATGAGCACAGATGTCGTGGTTAGTGCTCATCGTCCACCGACTCGCCATCTGTGACATAAAGTAAATAAACATTAGTACGTGTCAAAGAATACCAGTTTTGTTCCATGAACTTGAAAATTTTGTTCAGTCGCGCGACTGAGCTGAGCGACTGTGATCTGGTCGTGCAATGAGCTGTGCGACTGAGATCTAGTCGTGCGAATGTGCTGTGCGACTGAGTTCTAGTAGTGCGAATGATCTCATACGTACGACTGAGTCATGCGACTGGACTTAGTCGTATGTTCTCTCATGCGTTTACCTCAGTCGTGTGATTGAGCTCATACGCATGGTTCAGTCATGCGATTGAACCATTCGTCCATGTCAGTCGTGCGGTTGAGCCATTCGCATAGCTGATGTGTGCTAGACTATCTAAATAAAACTAACAAAAATTTATTCTAAACTAGACACTAAAAAGCTTTAAATTTATAAAACTAAGACTAAGACTCGATCCTAAGCAACACAACCGGCAGTGTACCGGTCAATTGCAGAATAGCTTTAAAGTCCGAGTTATCGAACCCAAAGATTTCTGTACGGAAAACGTAAACTAAACTTACCTAAGACTCGACTAAAAATACTAAATGAAAGTAAATGGGGGGTTTGTTTTAAATTACTTTAAAAGAACTAAGACTGGACAGAAAACAAGGAATTGACTAGATTTAAATCAGGAGAAGAAAACACTACCTACGCAAGAATCCTATACATGTTTTGGCTTTTCTTCTAACGGTTTTGGAAATACTTGTGTAACCGGGATCTGAAGATACTAACTTAAAAGGGACCTAGAGAAACCTCTACACTTTCAAGGGAAGCAACTAGATTGACCTAATAAGCCGATAAAACACCGTTAATGGATTCCCCTCACAGGTTCTCCAACTATGCTGACAAGGCACCCGAAAGACACTCTACCTCACGGCGCAAGTGACTCAATACCCTAAGACAGACACTCTACCTCACAGCGCGAGCGGTCCTAAGGCAAGGGGATAGATATCGGGTGACTGATCAGATTCGGTAAACAAGATGTGAAGGGTAAACTAGACAGAACTCCTCACAGAGACTCTAACCTAGCAATCACAACACACTAGACAAACCGATAACCTATCAACTTCACAGTATGAAGATTAGTTGCATATTTAGTTAGTCAATTTCAAGACAAATCATTCCAATGACTCACTACGTCTAGCAAATCATCCAAAAATCGCAAACATATAGTAAACGACCTAGCATGCACCTATTCTATGACAGATAATCACCAAGGCACACGTGGAATGATAAATCACTACTCAAAACTGATCTAAACACACGTCCACAACTGATCATTCAAACCAATATCTTCTCATTAGCAATTAAACACAATCATTGTTCCAAAAACCGATAAAATTCATAATCAAACATGCATATTCATCAAAACCTAGGTAGCTACAGAAGTTTACCCAAGAACCATATCAAAACAGTAGCTAAAGTTCATAAACAACTCAGTAAACATGATTCAAAAGCAAGAGTAAACAAGAAGAAGATGAAACCGATGAATAACACCCTTGAATCTTCAATCCTCTTGCTCAATCCTTGCTCCTTGATGCTTCCAATTGCTTGTTCTCTGCTTGGGATCTCCAAAATCGTCTCTTTTTTCGTCTGGAAGTCGGGGCTCTCTTTTAGAATGTGTTATACATTTTATTTAAATGTGAAAATTAGGGTTTGGCCGCGTTCTCTCTCTTCGCGCACCGCGTACAATATACGTAATCTGTGCGCGCAGCGCTAAGGGACAAAATAGTCGGGGGCCGAAAATCCTCTCTTCGCGCAGCGCGTACAGTGTAGTTAACTCGTGCGCGCAGCGCGAAGACCCTATTCTCTGCAATTTTTCTTTATTTTTCAAGTTTAATAACTTGCAACTCCTTCACTTGTCCAATGCCCTCGTTCCGACTCATTTTCCATTCCTTCCTGCATCCAAACACCTGCAAATGACAAATAACGAAAACATTAACTTATTCTAATAAAATTAAACACAATAAACGTAAAAGACTCAAAATCCGACTCTAAGAACATATGTGTTTTGCAACACATCAAACATCCCCACACTTAACTCTTTTTCGTCCCTGAAAAAGTATTATGCTATGGAATCATAATCAGGTTTAAATCCGGTTCTCAAAAAAAAATTCAGGATAACGGCTTATATTAAGATATAAAAACATGTTGACCGCGATCACAGGTATATTTGTCCACTTAAACCCAACCGCCGATCATTCAGGTCCCCAATCGTATTGCAATTAAGTTCAAGTATTTGATTAATTCATTATGGGTCTCACACTTCGGTACCTATTCCCGCTTCAAGCTTTCTAGGCACAGAATAAATTAAATTTCTAAGATTTTTCTACCACCGTAACCCACTACCCAACTGTAATCCCTCTATCTCTAGATGGAATTTGTTTGTGCCCCTTTTGGCATCTTTTCTGAGCTTTTCTCAATATTTTTTTTTTCTGAGCATTGCCTTATTATACCTAATTCTCAGAGGCGTTGCAAGCAAGAGTCACCATCCCCCGCAACCAACGCATGAGCCTTAAGCTTATTATACCCAATTCCTAGAGGTGTTGCAAGCAAGAGTCACTATCCCCCGCAACCAACGCATAGGCCTCAGGTTTTTAGGATTTTAAGTTCATTGCTCTCTTTTTTTTTTTCGATATATGGGTGGATTTCCTAAAGGCGCCGCCTGTTAAAGCGTACCTGCTAGAAAAACTACAGCTGGGTCTTAACCACAGTGGTACCCCTTATACTGTCTACGGTTTTGGCTTCCAATGGTGAGAACCCACAAGACTTAATAATGTTTAATTAAGTGTACTAAAATACTCCTAGGATAACCTTACAAGATCAGCTGGGCCTACCCGCACATCCCAAATCAGACATGTTTTCAATCAGTTATTCATCTTATATATGTACTATTTGAAAAATCGAACACCTGATTTTATCTATCATTTTCCATTTTTAATATATGCAAACATCAAAATCAGGGACTTTTTTTTAAGACTCAAATAAACAGACAAAAATAATAAAACTAACTAAACACACTCAAATATTAAAGACTGACTGACTCAATTAAATTAAACCTAAGACACATGTCTTCCTATCCCCACACTTAAATTTAACATTGTCCTCAATGTGGAAATTAAAAAAAAAGACATAAATAAGAAGAGTTTTGGAAAAGACTTAGCTGGTAATAAGCAGATTCCATCTGTGCACAGTCTGAATCCAAAACCTCTGATCGTATAGCATTTCATTCGCGATCAGGAATCACTGGTTGCCTCCTTAAAAAGTGTTGGATATATTCACCCGAATGGAGATTGAGTACGGGTGAATTATTCCAAACCTGCAAAACAAACACTCTACCAGGCAAACACAACATCAAACAGACTCAATAAAAATAAACTATCTGACTCAACAAAAACCGACACCAATTACCTAAAACTCAAGCAAACCAACTCTACAAACTCTACAAACGGGTCACTACCCAAATACCATCTTCCAAGATCAACTTACGGGGGATCATGAAGACCTAGCTCACCCCCAAAACTAACAACCTCACCTCCAAACTCACCACTAAACAAGAAACCACCAAATTCAGAATCAATCAAATCACAACAATCCCCACACTTAGGTTTTGCTAATGGTGGCGGTTCTCTATTAAACTCTAACATCCCCACACTTGGGGATTTGCTATCCTCAACCACAAACTTCTCAAATTCACAATCAACTAACTCATCATCACTTTCACAAACTCGCATAAACTCATTCACCACTCGATCTAACTCATCCTCCTCCTCAACTGAATACACTCTCTCATTCTCCATCATCCTATCATCCACCTCACACGAATTGATCAAGGACACCGACTCTTTTGGAATACTAGGACCCCTAATCGATTTGGCAACCTCAAACACTACACTCTCCTCTCCCACGTGAAGTGTGATCTCACCCTTAAACACATTAATGTTAGCTTTAGCAGTACACAAGAAGGGTCTACCTAGAATGATAGGAACTCGTTCATCAGCCTCCATGTCTAACACTACAAAGTCCACGGGGAACACAAACTTACCAACCTTAACCAATAAATTCTCTACAATTTCCCGCGGATGCTTAACAGATTTATCAGCAAGGGAAAGTGTCATGCGCGTTGGGCTCAACTCACCTAAAACTAGCTTCTCATACAAGGAATAGGGCATAAGATTGATACTAGCTCCTAAATCCGCCAACGCGTGGCATTGAACTTCACTACCAAACAGACACGGGATTGTGAAGACCCCGGGATCTGCCAATTTCTCCGGTAGTTGGTTCATGACCACCGCAGAACACTCACCCGACAAGGAAACACTCGAAATTTCACCTAGTTTGCTTTTATTCTTCAAAAGGTCTTTCAAAAATTTAGCATACCTAGGCATCCACTTAATTACCTCTATGAACGGGAGATTGACCTTCAATTGTTTAAACAAATCCAAAAAGTGCCCGTAATCCTTTTCATATTTTTGATTCTTAAGCCTATCGGGAAACGGGAGACGGGAATGATTAATCACCGGAGAACGCTCAAACACACTAGGCTTCCTAACAGCACTATCCCCAGAGGGATTCTCTACTACCTTCTCACTCTCATCCTTCTCAAACATGACCTCCTCAACTATAGGGCCTCTCACCTCAGCTAACTGCCTACCCGACCTAGTTGTAATGGCTTAACATGTGCATTCAGGTTCTGTTGAGTATTACCGGGAAACTGACCTTGGGGCTTCTCATCTAACCTTCTAGCTATATCCCCTACAGTCCTCTGAAGATCTAGGAAAGCTGATTGCTGATTTTTCAATAAGATATCATGTTCAGCTAGAATCTGCTGCGTCTTAGAATCCTTAACCACTAACTGAGTCAACAGATTCTCTATCCTACTTAACTCTCCACTATTCTGCCCTGACTGGCCACCTGAACCACTACCCTGCCCCTGGTTTTGATTAGAATTCTGTGAGAAACCTGGGGGAGCACCTGAAGAACGCCAGTTGTTCTGATTTCTCCAACCGGAGTTATAAGAATTGTTACCTACATAACTGGCTTGCTCTTGACCTATCAAAGGGCACTCACTAGTGGCATGGTCACCTCTACATAGCTCACACCTATCAACCTTCTTTTTCAGCTCTCTAACCTCACGAACTAGGCTATCAAGAGCAGCAGCCACACTAGTATCCATGGTGACATGGTGAACTCCTCGAGATGAGGTACCAGTGGCAGGACTGGAATTCCTGTTTCCAGACTGCTGCTCATGTTCTGCTTGGGCAAAACTCTCAAACATCTCATTACATTCATTCACATTTTTCTTACCCATGAGATGCCCACCCGCAGACGTGTCAAACCTAGCTCTGGTCTCATAATTCAACACATTGTAAAACTTTTCTACCAAAGCCCATTCAGACAAACCATGCTGGGAGCAACGACTAAGGAGGTTTTGAAACCTCTCCCAAGCACGATAGTAAGGCTCATCAGGCTCCATCCTAAACGAATGTATCTCATCTCTAAGCCTAGATGCCTTGGCCGGCGGAAAATATTTATGAAGAAAACGCTCACGAAGAGCCGGCCAGGTGGTGAAAGTACCAGCTGCATGAGATTCGAGCCAAGTGGCAGCTCGATCAGCAAGTGAAAAGGGAAACAGCTGTAAAAAGATGGCAGCATCAGACGCACCCTGCAACTTAAAAGTTCTACCTATTCGCTCTAAGCGACCTATGTGTGCAGGGGCGTCCTCATCCTCTCGTCCGTGGAACTGACAGTTATTAGTGATAGCTGTCATGACGTAGGATGGGATCTGCCAGGAGTTATCATTAGCAATGGTAGGAAGTATTATTGGATTGCTAACTCCTGTGAAGCCGTTGGTGGCTTGCTGATGAACAGTTTGATTTTCAGCCATATGTGTTTGTGGTGAACTAGGTGGGCTAGAATCTGCAGAAGAAGTAAAAGAAGGTGCTGTAGGAAAAGATGTAGAATCAAAAACAGAAAGAGAAGAAGTACCACCCTTAAATTTGGGCAACGCAAGCTGCAACTCTTGATCCGGAGGTGGTCCTTGTGATCTCAAGCGGGGCATAAACCTGTAAAACACAAAATTAAAAACCGTAAGACTGACTCAAACAAATAAAATAAAAACAAATAGAATTGAAAACAAACTAATTAAAAAAAAACACTTAGCACAAATAGCAATTAAATCAAGTAAGTCTAATTAACGCAATCGCCAAGAAATCCCCGGCAACGGCGCCAAAACTTTGATGTGTGCTAGACTATCTAAATAAAACTAACAAAAATTTATTCTAAACTAGACACTGAAAAGCTTTAAATTTATAAAACTAAGACTAAGACTCGATCCTAAGCAACACAACCGGCAGTGTACCGGTCAATTGCAGAATAGCTTTAAAGTCTGAGTTATCGAACCCAAAGATTTCTGTATGGAAAACGTAAACTAAACTTACCTAAGACTCGACTAAAAATACTAAATGAAAGTAAATGGGGGGTTTGTTTTAAATTACTTTAAAAGAACTAAGACTGGACAGAAAACAAGGAATTGACTAGATTTAAATCAGGAGAAGAAAACACTACCTAGGCAAGAATCCTATACATGTTTTGGCTTTTCTTCTAACGGTTTTGGAAATACATGTGTAACCGGGATCTGAAGATACTAACTTAAAAGGGACCTAGAGAAACCTCGACACTTTCAAGGGAAGCAACTAGATTGACCTAATAAGCCGATAAAACACCGTTAATGGATTCCCCTCACAGGTTCTCCAACTATGCTGACAAGGCACCCGAAAGACACTCTACCTCACGGCGCAAGTGACTCAATACCCTAAGACAGACACTCTACCTCACAGCGCGAGCGGTCCTAAGGCAAGGGGATAGATATCGGGTGACTGATCAGATTCGGTAAACAAGATGTGAAGGGTAAACTAGACAGAACTCCTCACAGAGACTCTAACCTAGCAATCGCAACACACTAGACAAACCGATAACTTATCAACTTTACAGTATTAAGATTAGTTGCATATTTAGTTAGTCAATTTCAAGACAAATCATTCCAATGACTCACTACGTCTAGCAAATCATCCAAAAATCACAAACATATAGTAAACGACCTAGCATGCACCTATTCTATGACAGACAATCACCAAGGCACACGTGGAATGATAAATCACTACTCAAAACTGATCTAAACACACGTCCACAACTGATCATTCAAACCAATATCTTCTCATTAGCAATTAAACACAATCATTGTTCCAAAAACCGATAAAATTCATAATCAAACATGCATATTCATCAAAACCTAGGTAGCTACAGAAGTTTACCCAAGAACCATATCAAAACAGTTGCTAAAGTTCATAAACAACTCAGTAAACATGATTCAAAAGCAAGAGTAAACAAGAAGAAGATGAAACCGATGAATAACACCCTTGAATCTTCAATCCTCTTGCTTAATCCTTGCTCCTTGATGCTTCCAATTGCTTGTTCTCTGCTTGGGATCTCCAAAATCGTCTCTTTTTTCGTCTGGAAGTCGGGGCTCTCTTTTAGAATGTGTTATACATTTTATTTAAATGTGAAAATTAGGGTTTGGCCGCGTTCTCTCTCTTCGCGCACCGCGTACAATATACGTAATCTGTGCGCGCAGCGCTAAGGGACAAAATAGTCGGGGGCCGAAAATCCTCTCTTCGCGCAGCGCGTACAGTGTAGTTAACTCGTGCGCGCAGCGTGAAGACCCTATTCTCTGCAATTTTTCTTTATTTTTCAAGTTTAATAACTTGCAACTCCTTCACTTGTCCAATGCCCTCGTTCCGACTCATTTTCCATTCCTTCCTGCATCCAAACACCTGCAAATGACAAATAACGAAAACATTAACTTATTCTAATAAAATTAAACACAATAAACGTAAAAAGACTCAAAATCCGACTCTAAGAACATATGTGTTTTGCAACACATCAATAGCTCAGTCGTGCGATTAAAGTTCATCAGGGTGTCAAATCACATGTCCGACTGTTTGTTCATTCAAATTCAATTTTTGAGCAATACTTGATGTTAAACGTTGTGGATTGACTCATTAGGTTCGCAGATGACCGACTAAACCCCTGATAACTTTAATTTGATCAAAATGCTTAGTTTTAGTGGTTTATTAGTCACATTTAGGTTCGCTTAACATTAGGTCATAATTTTGATCTTTTAGACGTATAGTAACTGAATTTTCGTGCTAACGTTGTCGCGCAGTACCTGTATAATCAAAACAAAACGTCAGAGAGGGTCAAACAATGGTCTATAAAGATCAAATGAATTTTTGGCAATAAGGGTTTGTGTCGTGCGTCTGAGAGGCGATTTGGGTGAATGAAACGATTGAGACCGACTCCCCCTCTATTTATGCTAGGGCAACCGTCGGTCGTGCGACTGAGCCTAGTCGCATGATTGATTCGTGCGACTGAGCTTCAGTCGTGCAACTCGCCCATACGGTCACCTCCAATCGTACGATTGAGGGTCATTCGTGCGACTGTCACAGTCGGTCACCTTCAATCATGCGATTGGGTTCATTCGTATGGTCCAATCGTACGACTGGTCCATACTTATGGTCCAATCATGCGAATGGGTCATACTTATGAAATTTTGACTTTTTGACCCTTTGACACTTAGCCCCTTATAACTGTAGATAAAACATTTTGAGCAGTTTATCATCTCAGACATGACCATTTTAAATTAAAGAACCTTTAATCACCTCAGACGTGATCCATTTATCCAACTGATCACCTCAGACGTGATCCAGTTATCCACCTGATCACCTCAGACGTGATCCATTTATCCACCTGATCACCTCAGACGTGATCCATTTATCCACTTGATCACCTCAAACGTGATCCTTTTACTTTTTCAGAAACAAGTGATTCAAGATTAACTTTAAGTTCATTTTGTGACATTTACACAGATGAATAACATAGCACAGTCCGACACTGACACACTTTACAAATAACTTGAAAACTAAACTAAGTAACAAAATAAACATGTTTTTGTGATTTTGTTAGGGTAGGGTAGAATAGCCTATTAGCATTAACATCATTTCTAAGACAGATTCATATGGAATCAGACAGGCATAAACACAATTACTTGGAACTTTTTTATATATATTGAAATGGAAACTAACATATTTACATATCACAGTTTTTCACTCAACTAAGACTTCTAAGCTCTAACTGGAAATCATGCTTGATCTGAAATGTAACACACATTGATTTTGAACATCAGGCAGTACGGCCATGACGATTGTCAGTATACTTGTCCACTTAAATCCATACACAGATTGTTGACACACAGCGGTGATTAATTAGGTGAATTAGATCAACAAGTATTTGTGTGTCCCACAGGTATATGGTAATCAATCTTCCTCAGGAGATTTTTGAGCGGTACAGGGAATAAGAAGTTTTGGTTCTAAGAACTATCAAAGAGATGCTAAGCCTCAGGTCAGTTCCATCGCACAGCAGAGAGGCGCAAACAACAATGAATTCTTAGAACGGATAGGTTATGCCAATCCTCAGGTCAGTGCCATCGCACAACAGAGAGGCGCAATACCTATCTTCTTCTTAGAGCAATATATTATAATATACATTTTTTTTTCAGTGACGTTTGTCATCTTTTTGCTCTATGTTTTTTCGGGTCTTTGCACACACTTGTGGCATTCAATTGCTCCTCACCCCTTATGGGAAACTGATTGATTGTGCAAACCAGGGATACCATGGGAACCCATAACTTGTTGATTAATTTAATATGAATCACCAATGGTGTCTACTAGTCTATTGTGTTGAATCTACCGACACATCGTATGATGAACTAGCACCTCCCTAGATCGACTTTCTCCATGTAATTACAGTTACAAACAAGCGTACTATCATTTTCCCAATTTGTTAGACTTAGAATTCTCTGACTAACAATTTTTAGTGATTTAATTAAGCTAAGATTGCAAAAATTGAAAATCTTTTTGGTGTTTCAAGTAACTCGACGTCTGTGTACTATCACTTTCCGTTGTATTGAATCTCATTCTTAATTTTGTTGTTTTTGCCTTTTTAGCTTATCTGCCCTCCCCCCCTTTTTTTAAGTAAATAAATACTGAAACTAAACTAATCTCCCCCTAAAATTCTAAAACCAAAAATATTTTTGTGTTTTTGGATTTCTAAGACAGGAAATTGAAATAAGATAAATAAAAGAAAATAAAAAGAAAAAGAAAAAGAAATTTAAACAAGTGTCGGACTAAGCATTTGTCTCTGCTAGAATGACGTCACTTTTCTTTTTCACGCCGTTGACCTCTAACAGATAGAAAAATCTGGGTTTATCAAACGGTTTAGTATAGAGGTCGGCGCGTTGAAAATCCGTGTTTATTTTAACCACATCAATTAATTGTTTTTCATAGCAATCACGTATGAAATGATACTTTATGCCGATGTGTTTTGTTTTAGGGTGTTGAACAAGATTTTTAATTACAGCTATGGCAGCAGAGTTATCAACAAAAATAGGGGTATTAGAAAATTTCAAACCGTAGTCCCGCATTTACTGTTGGATCCAAATGATCTGAGAGCAGCAACTTGCAGCAGCAACGTATTTAGCTTCACATGTTGACAAGGCAACAAATGTCTGCTTCTTGCATTGCTAGGTGACTAATCGCCTTCCAAAGAACTGACACCCTACTGATGTTGACTTGAAGTTCATCTTGCAGCCACCGTAGTCTGAATCACTATACGCAGTGAGCTCAAAGTCATCATCATGAGGATACCACAACCCTAGTGTTGGAGTACCCTTCAGATAACAAAAATCCGTTTCATCCCGATCAGATGATTTACTTTTGGTTTTGCTTGATATCTTTAGCACATACATGTGGCATACATGATATCTGGACGCGAGGCAGTGAGATACA
This sequence comes from Flaveria linearis, assembly GCA_024085815.1. Classification (NCBI taxonomy): domain Eukaryota; kingdom Viridiplantae; phylum Streptophyta; class Magnoliopsida; order Asterales; family Asteraceae; genus Flaveria; species Flaveria linearis. The sequence goes on along the minus strand of CM044003.1, from coordinate 71,352,361 downwards.
TAAGAGATCCGATCATCCCACGATACATAGTGGCATCCACCAAATCCCCATTCTCATCAGGTGCCACATCATGGTTTGTGGCAAGTGGGGTACCGGTAACAGTGACATTTTCCATATCAAATCGACTCAGAATGTCTCCAACATACTTAGTCTGATGCAGAAAAATACCGGTAGGTGTTTGATCCACCGGTATTTGATCCATCTGTAATCTCAGGAAGAACTTCATCTTTCCCATTGCACTCATTTCAAATTCTACCTTCATCACAGATTCAAATTCTTTACATAATTCTTCATTTCGAGAACCAAAGATTATATCATCCGCATAAATCTGCACCATTAGTAAATCTCCATCTTTCTCTTTTATAAACAACGTGCAGTCAATCACACCCTGGCGAAAACCATGCTTTAACAGGTGGGTGGAGAGCTTCTCATACCAAGCTCGAGAAGCTTGGTGTAGCCCGTATAGAGCCTTGTCCAGCTTGTAGACTCTGTCCCGATGATAAGGATCCTCAAATCCTTCAGGTTGACTGATGTAGACTTCTTCACGGATTTCCCCATAAAGTAATGCACTTTTTACATCTAGTTGATAGACTTTGATCTTCATATAAGTACATAGGCTAGGAAGATACAGATTGCTTCCATTCTAGCCACAGGTGCAAAAACTTCATTGTAGTCGACTCCCTCGACTTGTCTGAATCCTTGAACGACCAATCTTGCCTTGTTTCTGATTACGACACCTTGGTCGTCCTTCTTGCAGCGTAGCACCCATTTGGTGCCTATCACTTTAACTCCTTTGGGCCTGTTAACGAGTGTCCACACTCTAAGCTTCTTCACATGTAGCAGCTCTTCCTACATAGCGTTGACCCAAGCCTCAACCTTTAGGGCATCACTTACGTGTTTGGGCTCGACTTGAGAAACAAAACATTTGAAAGCCCCATCATTCACGTAGCCCTTTTCTATAATCACAGCATAATCAGCAGAGTATAGCTGATTTCTCGTCTGCACATCGGAGTGAAGATCCCCAATGATAGTCTCTGGGGGATGATTCACACTGTTCTAGTCACAGGTGTCGTAGGAACGACAACTTCAGTATCAAGATTTGTGATGACAGGTTCAGTATCCGGATTCCCTGATGCATGTTCAGCATCTGTTGAGCTTCCATCTTGATTAACATTATGCTCATTGCTTGTCTCAACTACTTCATCGTCTGATGATTCATCACTCTCGTCCTGAGCAGCTGCTGAAGATCCCGAAGCATCACTAGCCGGTGCCATATTGCTGATATCTAGATTCGGTGTATTTAGGACATCGTACATCATCTGAGCAGCAATCTCTTCATCTGAATCTATCTGAGGAAGGTTAAATGATTTGAAAAAGCCATCATAGTCGAAGAATGATGACGGAACTTTTCCAGCAGGGGGGATGGTGTATCGTTGCACATCGACGTTGCACCACACTTCTACCTGACCTGTCGAGTTGTTATAAACCCGTTTATCTGGTATGCTGTATCCAAGAAAGATCCCCTGATCTGCTTTCTTACTGAACTTGCCCTCCGGAGTTTTCTTCAGTAACATGCATGGAGCTCCGAATGGTTCCTGATACTCCTGGTTAGGTTTGCGCTTCTGAAGCAACTCATAGCAAGTCTTCCCATGCCGCTTGACTACTAACACACGATTAAGCGTGTAGCACGCATTGGCAATAGCTTCATTCCAGAAATGTACTGGCAGTTTTGAATCTGCCAACATAGTTCTTGCAGTCTTGATCAAGCTCCTATTCTTGCGTTCAGCAACTCCATTCATCTGTGGTGTGTATGCAGAGGTGAACTGATGAACAATTCCCTTTTCCTTCAGAAAGCATCCATCCACTGATTCTTAAATTCAGTTCTATTGTCTGAATGAACCTTCCTGACCTTCATATTATAGAGAGACTCCAGTGTAGTGACGAGCACCTTGAACGATTCAAATGTTTCAGACTTAGCTTTCAGAAACATCACCCAGGAGAAATGTGAGTAGTCATCTGTGACTACAAAGCAGTACCAGTCTCCAGCGATACTCTTTGTGCTTACAGGACCGAAAAGATCCATATGCAGTAGCTCGAGGGACATCTCGATAGAGTTAACGTGCTTGGTCTTGTGAGACTTCCTGGTCTGCTTTCCCTTCTTGCACGAGACATAAAAATCTGGAAGTTTGAAGTTCTCTACAGTAACTCCCTCGACTAGATTGTTATGAATCAGATGATTCATCTTCTTGTGATTTATGTGCCCCATTCTCCTGTGCCATGAGATGGACTCCTTCTCTGTTGCCTTTGATAAAAAGCACTGAACAGTGGACTCAGTAGTAGAAGCATTTGACATATCCAAGACGTACAAATCGTTGTACCTTGACACTGACATTAATACCTGCTCCTCAGGAATCTCCATCCCCTTCTTCAGAATGTAACACTTCCTATTGTCAAACATTACTTTGAAGCCTTTGTCACATATCTAAGAAACTGAAAGCAAATTGTTTTCTAACTGTTGAACATAATTTACTTTATCAAACTTTACCTTTCCATTACCTACTTCTTCTTGTGCGGTAATGTATCCTCCATTGTTTCCAGCGAAAGAAACATTTCCCTTGACGTTGAAAAGGAGAGACTGATTTCCTGTCATGTGCCTGGATGCTTCGCTATCTACGATCCATGTGTTGGTAGAAGCACTATAGCAGACAACATGCACACAATAGAAAATAATTAGTTAAGGAGGGGGACCCAAGCCTTTACTGGCTTAGGTTTCCCAGAGGCATCGCATATCACAAACTCAACCCACTGTCCTTTTGGACTTGGAGAAAACTTATTCTTTTGCTTATCAACACTATCAGACACATCAGATGTCTTAGCTTTCCACAGACCATCCTTGTGTAAGGCTTGTTTGTGGTAAACCGATGACTGATTTATAGTTTGAACTTTAGATTTATTTTCAAAAGCAGGTTTCACCTCAGGCATCCCAAACTTGTCAGTGACTTGTCTGTGTTGTCTGTGGTGTTGGGGAGATGCATAAGACCTAGCAGGTGTTTTAGACCTAGCAGGTGTCTTAGATCTCTGTTTTGAAGAAAACGGTTTAACTTCCTGATCTAGTTCAACTTTAATCCTAGGTGTCTGATAGCGAGGACACTGTGAAGAAATGTGACCTCTTTGTCCACAAGTATAGCATGATCTCCTCTCAATAGGACTAGGAGATCTCTTGTGGGGTGGGGAGTACACTTCAGGCATGGGTCTTTTGGTTTCAACTTTAGGTGAAATTTTTCACCTTCTTTGACAAATTTGATTTGTTTAACATTATGATTACTTTTTCTTTTAAAATGATTGAGATCTTGCTTAACCGATTTGGACTGAGTAGGTTTTGAAGTCTTAGGTTGTGTTACAACAGATTGTGAACCCGACCCAAGAGCTACATTATCATCCTTTTCCACCCTGTCCTCAATGATGGTTTTATCCTTTGTGCCTGATGTTGAAGTCTTCTGATCGGCAACCGGAGGAGCAGGTTTAACTGCAGTGTCCGGATCACTGACCAGAGGAGAAGTCACCACATGGTCCTTGATGAGATTATTGTTAACAGGTCTCTGTTTGGTGTTCAGGAGGATCTCGTGTGGTGGAGGCATAACTTTATAACCCAACCCTTCCCCATTGTTTCTTTCTTTAACCAAGTTTTTCAAGATGTGAGAGGAACTAGCTAAACTGTGTAGTTTTTGCTTTAAGGATTCATTTTCAAATTGTAAAACAACTCTGTCCTTTTTAGTTTCCTCAACTGTTTTTATGTAAGACTTTATGTCGTTTTCTTGGTTAAAAGCAACAACCTCAGTTTCTTTTAATTGTTTTCTCAGCAATTCAATTTTCTCTTTAAAACTGCATTCATTTTTTTTAATACTCTATTAGCCTCAGTGCAAAGTTTTAAGTCATTTACTATGTTATCATTATGTTCTAATAACCTAGCAAATTTCAAATCGATGCATTCCCTAAACTTATTACATTCAACACAAGCATGTTTATCAAAGAGATCGTCTTTCGATTCTACCTGTGCAGATGTAGAGGTGCCAGCCATGAAAGCAGCCTGGGGTTCCTGGTGTGCTGCAGATTCTGCATTTAGTTCATCCTCCACTAGTTGATCAACAGCAGCCATAGTCTTATTAACATTAGCTGTATCAAGATCAAATGAGTTCTCCCCCTTACTCGTTGAGTCGTCGTTCAGATCATCAACCAATGCAATGTTAGCTTCACCATCAGATAAGAAATGGAAGGACCAGTCTTGTCCTTCATCACCCCGTGCTACCATTTCTTTGGAGTCATGGCTGGTTGACGTTGCTTTTTTGTCCTTATCCTGCCTGTTAAATGATGAAAACGGGTTGCCATTTCCTATCTTCTTAGGTTTGACACACTCTCTCTTGAAATGACCTTTTTCACCGCAGTTGAAACAGGTGACTTTTGACTTGTCAAATCCAAAAGTTGTATCCTTTGTAGCCACCAGGTTCTGTCCCGTCTTTTTAACAAACTTCTTTGCTCTACGCACAGCACTCGCGAGAGCCCACATGATATCCATCTGCTCCAGCTCAGTTTCATCCACTTGATCATAATCTTCATCGGCCAAGTGGCAGTCACCAATCTTTCCTGCTACTAACTCGTCATAAGAATGTACCACAACAACAAGTAGATCCATATGCTCCTTAGCCACTTCCACAGTTACGTTGCCCAGATGCTCTGTCATTAACTTCGTCGATTGAGCTTCTGCAGAACTGTGTTGAACCCCTGATGAAACATTTGACTCACCACCTGAAGGTGCACTTTAAACGTTTGCCGATGTGTTAGACACGAAAGCAGTCTGCAAGGGTGCACTAGAAGACGCTGTAGTAGGAGTCACATTGTAGAGAGAAGGATTCTGAGTGTAGGTTCCCTTCTTAGACTTGTACTTATGTCGTACCTCTTCCTCCCTCGATTTCAGAATAAAATCATTTATGTCCAATGTCTCCAGCACAGCATTATGCCTTAGAGTGGAAACAAATGAATCCCACTTATCAGGTAACCCATCAGCCAAACTCGACACTTTATCTTCCATGGACGTTTTAACCCCATGAGTGTGCAGTTCACTCATCAAATGAAAGAAGCGGTCGATCACATCATCCAAACTTTCATTCCCAATTGACGAGAAGTTATCAAATTCCTTCTTCAAAGCTTTAGCCTTTAGATACTTAAGTGTTGAATTTCCTTCATAACATTTCTCAAGAGCCTTCCATAACTTTTTGCACTGCTTATGTTCTGAGAACTGATGGAAAATATCTTTCGGAATGGACTGTGTCAGCAATGCATAGGCCTTCTTCTCAGCATTGTATAAAATTTTTTATACGTCACTCAAACCACTTAGAGTTAGTGGAATACCATCAGCTCCAACTGGCATAGTGTAGCCAGACTCAATAGTGCTCCATAAGTTTGTGCCCACTCCATTCAGATGAGTTTCAAACCGTTGCTTCCATTGAGGATATTCGTCAAGAGACAGAAGCTTTGGTGGTTTTTTGTGATTCACGATCTCATTCTCCAAGAGCAAGAGATTCTGAATTCTGGAGTCCTTCCCGGCTGAGAGAGCAAAGTTCTGTGTATCCATAATGAACTAGTCTGAAAACTTGACAAACCGGCTAGGTATGCGACTGGGGATGCGACTGGGGGGCGACTAAGACTCAACCGTGCGATTGAGCTTAGTCGTACGAATGAGCAGAATACTAGGACAATCATACGAATGAACAAACGACTGGGCCAATCGTGCGATTGAACAAACGACTGAGCCAATCGTGCGATTGTGCTGTACGAATGAAGTTCAGTCTTGCGATTGGGTCAATCGTGCGACTGAGACTGCAGAAATTGAAATTTTTCAAAAATTTCACGCAATTCGACCTAAAAACACAATTTTGAAAACCCTAATCGACTGACACTCGAAAAAGACTAAGTTTTGAACACATGCACTCGTAAAAACTGAATTTTAATTCAAAAAGAACGGATCTTTTGATTGAAAACGTTGACTTTTGCAAAAACGCGATTGAATCCACGTAGAATCAAGAGCCAAAGCTCTGATACCACTTGTTAGGACCGTATACGTACGGAGTACTAATTGATTCAACGTGAAACCAGATCAAATAGTGTGGAATCCTATTTGATTGGCGATCCAATCAGGGAGAACGTTAATCCGATCAAAACTAACGATTAGTTAAACATATTCCTGACCCTTTAACAATACAGAACTATGTCTAACACCTGTAAACCTATATAACATGTTCACATAAGTGTGTAATAATCGATCATATGAATAGATATAACATTCAATAACCAATAAACATTCAATGAAGAGTTTTCATTACATATATCAAACATTACATCAGTGTAACAAAATGAAAGTCAATTACATTTAAGCTCACTAGAACTAGAACTAGGGACATATGTACCAACAGGGACCCTGTGTAAGGCCGAGAACCACCCTTATCGAATACCACCTACTTGAATTTTTTACACTGAGTACTATTCTTAGTGCAAATCAAAATTCTAATGCTGAGTACTAAGGCTTAATACACTAATATTTTGCATAAGGTGAAACCCTACTATCTTGTTCATACAAAGGCATAAAATCCATACTTTTCTACACTAATGTGACCGTTATTATCATAAGAATTATGACAGTAAATTTTATGGTACGAATATCAATCCCAAAACATGAGAAAATAGTAAGAAATAAGAGCCAAGAACTCATCTTGAAAAATGAACTATTTGAAGATCCTAAGCCAAGTAACTTGCAACCGATATCTAAGGCAAAATGCATAAAGATCCCATTTCTATTCTATTAGTAGATCATTATCTTACAATACATTGAATTGTAGATCTAGCTTTAACTTGCATGAAAACATAATAAAAATTAACCTTGATAAACTTTTTGGACTTTCTGTCTCTAGCAACCCTTCTCTCTCTACAGTAAAGGTAACTCTTGGGGTGCAAGGCACCCATTACAGCCAATTATCTTCATATAGTGCCTCTTTAGGGAAACTTTTCTTTTTCCAAAAAATAACACACTTACACCCTTTTATTTTAAACATTTCAAAACCAAATACAACTTTCTTTTTAAATTGTAAACGAGTTCACGGGCGTTACAAACCTACCCCTTAAATAGGTTTTGTCCATGACTACCCCTTAAATAGGTTTTGTCCTTGAAACCTATCAAGTCCCAAACATTTCTGCATATTTTTGTCTTATTTCTTCTTCCAATTTCCACATCACTATATACCCCTTTTGGTGCTTCCACTATACCTTAACTTGGATAATCACTTTGTTCCTTAATTGCTTTTCTTTTCTATAAAGAACACCTAATGACTGCTCCATATATTGTCATTGGCCAAGCATTTACACTGGTTAGATACATGAAATGTAGATTGAATCCCACATAACTCTAACTTGTAAACCACTTATCTAATTTTAGCAATTATTCAGAATGACCCGATAAGCCTAGGGCTCAACTTTTCTCTCTTATGCAATCGGACTTTTCCTTTCCACGATGACACCTTTAGCATTAACCAATCCACCAACTTGAAACTCTATCCGTCTTTATATTTTATCAGCATAAGGCTTCTGCCTATCTTTAGCAGCCTTTATAAACACTTTTATCATATTCAATTTCTCTATTGTTCCCTTCATCATCTGGATATTCCCAATTCCTTCTGTCTAATATTGTCCCAGCACACAGGTGTTCAACACCATTAACTATGTAGCATTTCATATGGTGACATGCCGATACTACTATGATAACTATCATTACTTGAAAATTCTATTAAAGGCAGGTGTTCATCCCAACTCCTACAAAAATTAATGACACACGACCTTAGCATGTCTTCTAGTGTATGGATCTTTCTTTCTGACTCACCATCCATCTAGGGATGATAGGCTATGCTAATGTGTAGCATCGTTTGCATTGCATCATGAAATGTCTTCTAGAACTTGGATGTAAACTGAGTGTCTCTATAAAAAACAATAGACATCGGCATACCATGTCAAGTTACAATCTCCTTGATAAATAGTTCCGCCAATGCTCTGATGAGTACGACTCTCAGATTGGTAAAAAGTGAGCACTCTTGGTCAATTGATCTATAATCATCCAAATTTTTTTGCCAAATCCTTTTACCGTGCGAGGCAACTTCGTAATGAAATCCATTCTGATATGTTCCCATTTCCACTCAAAATGTCCCAAGGCTGGATCTTCTCTTATGGTCTTTGAAATTCAACCTTCACTTGCAAGCAAACAAAAATGTAGTTTTATAGAATATAACGTTAGCTAGCTTAGGGTATAATGTGGGCCTTTCTTCTTCTTTTGAAATTGAAGCTGGCGTAGCCTATGGCTATGGTGGGAGCCTTTCTGTTGAAGACGAGATTAACTCAAGCTCCTGTCTTGATGTTACCCGAAGGAAGCGAAGACTTAGTCGTCTATTCGGATGCTTCTTATTTAGGATAAGGTTGCGTGCTAACGCAATGGGGGAAAGTTATAGCCAATGCGTCCCGACAGTTGAAGATCCATGAGGCTAACTACCTCACTCATGATTTGGACTTAGTGGCCGTGGTCTTTGCGTTGAAGATTTGGAGGCACTACTTATATGGGACGAAGTGCACTATCTTTACCGACCACAAGAGCTTGAAGTACTTCTTCGAGCAAAAGGACCAGAACATGAGGCAAAGGAGATGGTTGGAGCTTATCAAGGATTATGATTTTGAGATCCATTACCATGTGGGAAAGGCCAACGTTTTGGCCGATGCCCTTAGCCAAAAGGAGAGACCCGAGACGATTTGGTGAAGGCGTATCGGTTGGTTATGACCGCTGACGTGATAAAACAGGTCAAAGAGTTTCAGGATGAAGCGCTGAAAGAAGATCAGATTAATTCTGAGCGCATAAAGTGTCTAGTCACAGAATTAGGTGAGAACCCTCTCGGTGTTAGAACCCGATCTGGATGGATGTGGATACCTCGCTATGGGGATCTAAGAGGGAAAGTCATGGATGAGGCTCATAAGACTCGATACTCGATTCATCCCGGTGCCATGAATATGTATCAGGATATGAACAAGGATTATTGGTGGCCGGGAATAAAGCATGATGTAGCCGTGTATGTGAGCAAATGCCTTGTTTGCAAGTGAAGGCGGAGCACTAGAAGCCATACGGGAAGATCCAACCTTTGGATATACCAGAGTGGAAATGGGAGCACATCACTATGAACTTCATAATGAAGTTGCCACCCACGACAAGGGGTTACGACGCCATATGGGTGATAGTCGACCGTTTGACGAAGAGTACTCACTTTCTATCGATCCATGAGACGTATTAATCCAAGCAATTGGCAGATTTGTTTATCAAGGAGATTGTAACTCGTCATGGTGTACCGGTGTCTATTATGTCTAAACGTGACACTTGGTTTACATCCAAGTTTTGGAAGAGATTTCACGATGCGATGGGGACGAGGTTACATATCATTATGGCTTACCATCCCTAGACAAATGGTCAGTCGGAGAGTATGCTTCGGGCATGCGTCATTGATTTTGGTGGAAGTTAGGACGAGCACTTACCATTAGCCGAGTTCTCATATAACAATAGTTATCATGCCAGTATTGGTATGCCTCCTTATGAGATGCTATACGGTAGAAGGTGTAGGACGCCAGTGTGTTGCGGCAAAATCGGATAGAAGGAGTTGGGGAGTATTGAAGTGATCGAGGCCACAACCGAGAAGTTGGATAAAATCAAGGCATTTATGAAGGCACAAGGGATAGACAAAAGTCGTATGCCGACAAGAGACTTAGACCGATCAAATTCAAGGTGGGCAATAGAGTTGTGTTGAAGTTCTCACCTTGGAAGGGGATCATGCGTTTCAGGAAGCGAGGGAAGTTAAGCTCGAGCTATATTGGGCCCTTCCGAATCGTTGCCCACGTAGGGGAGGTAACCTATCATTTGGAGCTACCCGATTAGTTAAGTGGAATTCACCTGACGTTCGATGTATCTCATATGAGAAAGTGTTTAGCCATTGAGGATATGATCGTGCCACTCGAGGATATCGAAGTGGATGAACGGCTCAATTATGTGGAGGAACCCGTGGCCATCATCGATAGAAAAGAGAAGAGATTAAGGAATAAAGTGGTTCCACTTGTGCGAGTATAGTGGAAGCACAAGAAGGGGTTCGAGTCCACTTGGGAAACCAAGGAAGAGATGAGGCAACATTACCCTCATCTGTTTTACGATTGAAGTTTTCGAGGACGAAACCTAAATAAGGGGGGTGGACTTGTAACGCCTGGAAATTTCAAGTGAAGGAAGGCATACCAAAGTTTTTGCGCGAAAGGAACTTTTCCCGCGAAAAGGGATGAAGCAGCAAAGTTCTCGTGCGAAAGGAACTTCTCGCGCGAGAAGTCAGTGAAAAGTGCTGCTGGGTATAAATACCTGAGCGCACCCATGCCTGGCCCATACCCACATGAAAGTGCTGCTGCTAGAGAGAGAAAACAACCATTTAAAGAGAGAAAGTGCAGAATCAAGGTGTTTAAGGTATGTAACTCGTGTAGTAACTTGTGTTATTTACTAAGGAACGAATATTGATGAATATAGCACATGGCTATATGTTGTTTTCGTTCGGTAAAATCTTCAGGAGGGTCGCGTTCGTGATAGAACTTCATGAGGTGAGTTTCTAGTCCCCTTTTTACACCATTTTACATTTTAGGGCTATTATGCATACTAAAATACTCGTTTTATGCTTGTATGAGGTTATTTATGAGGTTAAGCATGTTCGAACTGCCTTAGACACAATAAGTTAGGACTGGGCGGGAAAATACATAGTTTTTGCGCGAGCATTTTAGTGTATAGTTTGAAATTTGAATCTGCGAGGGGCATTGCCCCTTGGACCCCACTAGGTGCTGCCTCCCCTGGAACCCCACTGCCAGGGCCTATCTCGTGAAGGGTTGTATAATATTGTTTGTTATTCATGTTGATGAGAATGTGAATGTATGTTTATAATGTTTCTTACTTGGTGTGATATATACTAAATAATAATAAGTATTATGTAATGAAGTGAAAGTAAATGATAATGGAAAGTGGAACCTAATGAATGAATGAAAGTTTTGCAAGCAAAATAAATGGAGGTTCACAACCAATGGAGGGGTTGTTAGTTAAACTGTGTGCGGTTTTAGCTAACCCATGAGGATGCACATAGGGGGTCAATCTTTGTGATTGATCATGACGTGCGAAAACGGGATCCTTGTCGCTTGACCCCAAGACGGTAGTTGCTTCATGCATGATGATGGGGCATATCATAAGACAAGATCTAGATGAAAGTGAAAGATAAAAATGAAAATACGAAATGTGCGATAACATGCGAAAACGAACAATAATGAAAGATAGTAATGATTATTATCAAAGTGTATGTATGATGTATGATTACTTGCGAAAATAAAGGAAAGGTGTTAAATGAAACTAAAGTACTTTATTATTAAAAATTAGAGCTCACTCAACATAGCTGACTTTTTGTATGCATAATAGCTGGCAGGTAATTGTTGATTGTGAGGAGGTGTAGGCGTGGATGCATAAGCTACTGGGAAAAGATTCAAGACTGGCATCCACATTTTTGAGAATGTTATCATGTTAATACAGATTTTGAGATGTAAACTTAACAATATGATTATTTGACAGGATTTTTGTTATTAATGAAAAGATTAAATTCTGGTGCAATTGTCATGTTTTAAATGTTTTCTGCTATGATTGACCAAATGTAAGCGTCCCGGGAACGGGGCCTTACATGTTACGTTCAATAGAAGTTCCAATCTCCTTAAGGCCATCTTGCACTTATTAATTCTTTATATGTGCCATATACCTCACGTATGTCCATTTTCCTTTAAGAATGCATTTCACCCCATTTTACAATTTTTCCTACTAAATATTCAAGCGCAACTCTCCACGGCACGTCCAATATCGTTTCCTTGATGACTAGAAATAGGAAAAAAACTTATCACTTTTTTTTGCAAATTCCAATTTTCATCAACATAATGTGCAGTAAGAGACATATAATTGATTCATTGCACATTTTCCATGTATTAACTGTCAAACAAACTATAGAAATTGACTTTTTCATTTGTGCTTTAACCTTTGATTATTCATCAAGATATAGTTGATAGCAATCCCTTGCAATCATGCTTTGAGATGGAATCATGAATGCAGGTTGACAAATCCTTATCAATCTTTTAAACCCTTCATTTTGACTAATGTAAAAGACAACTCATCAATAATCAACATCTTAACTATTGCTCTCTTATCTCTTTTCTAATCAAATTTAAAAGATTGTAAATTAACTTTACTTTCTCCAGTTTCTCAATCCTTCTCTATGCTAAATGCAAGTTTTGATTGATTGCTAGAACTATTTATGGGATTACTCGTACATTTCAAGATATGACCTCGCATATTAAATGTGCCATTTTTCGAATCAGAAGCATAATTACCTAAACAATATCTACGTTGTGCCCTTTGCTATCCATCTCCATCGATATACTAGGTGAAATGTTGCCATACAGATGATCTTGGTTTATAGCTCACCTTTGTTTCTTGATTTCACATGTTTTACAATTTAAATTACTAGCATTAGAATCACCCTCCATAGATGTTTTTCTAAAAATACATTTATAGAACAAACAATAGTAAGACATTTCATATACTACATATAACAACTCATATAATCATTCATAAATATATCTAACAATCAATTAACATAAACAAATTGAGATACATCAATCCATTGTCGACTATGATGTTCTTTTTTACCAGCCAAATTAAGTAAATACAAGAAGGAAATGATATCAGAGCTGCTACTTCTTACCCATTCAAAAATATCCATCTACTATATAAATAAATATTACTAATTAATTGATGCCTCCTTACTGAAGTAACATTGGACAACAAATGACTAAATTTTGCTCAAACAGACATAAAAACTAGAAATCTGAATGTTGATTACATGTGAACCTGTCAAGTGTTAATAATGACGTGTTCAATGCGACCCGTTGTGTAAGATCAAGATGATTATCTTAAAGGCTGATGCTAACCAAAGATCTCTCAGCATGCACTAAAGTATAATGAAGTACTTCAGAAGATTTGACAATGTACAAAGAAAAACAACTAAGTGTCAAATCTTCCGAAGCCACAAACAGAAAACTTTCAAAGACAAAAGTGAAATTTTCCGAAGCTTAAAGTTAAAGTCTTCAGAGCTTGAAGACTGAACACTTCCGAAGACTAAGCAGACATGTGTCTCTAACATACTTTTGATAAAAGCAGAAAACCTTTCTGTTGTCAACTCTGAAGACTCACCAAGTTATATAAGTTGGTGATTACCTTTTTACTTTTGTCAACTATACATGATTGAACTTTTCTATAACTTCCTACTTCAGTACTTTTATCCTTATTATAATACAATAGGATGTGAGCTATGACATGTCATAGTCACATGTCAAAAGGCAATCTACCTTGTGACTTTAGATTGATCTTATTATCTAGATTAATGTCCATCTAGCGTTCAAATTATGGCCAACTTTAGGTTGTAGTATAAAATATCTCATGTATCAATCTTAGGAAAAGGATTTCTAACACTAGTAAACACTTGAAAGAAATATACATCAACCTTGAAAGCCAATCCTTATGTTCTTATGTGTTCTTACTTGTTTGTTCATTGTTTCTTTTCTTGGTTCCCTGTTTGATCTAGTAAGTGTGATTAGTTGATAATCTCCAACTTAACTGTGAAACTATTGTTGAACCATCATACGGTCCTACAATTGGTATTAGAGCTTCACATGCTCTTGATTGCAAGATCTCACCATCTTGAATCACTCTATAGTTTCAAATTCACTTACTTGCTCAAATGGAAGCTCTTTCTAAAGTTGATATGGAAACCGACATAATGACTAAGTCTCCACTGATCACTCCTGATGACTTTGACACTTGGTGTCTAAGAATGGAAGGCTTCATCAAGTCTCAAGATACCAGGATGTTGAGATTGATAGTTTCTTGACCTCACATCCCAAATACTATTTTAGCAACTGCTGGAGGTGGAATGATACCCGAGGAAGTGGCTGATTATTCTAAAGAAGACTTGAAGAAAATAGACTTTACATTGATGTGAGCTATGGCATGTCATAGTCACATGTCAAAAGGCAATCTACCCTTTGACTTTACATTGATCTTGTTGTCTAGATTAGTGTCCAACTAGCGTTCAAAGTATGGCTAACTGCAGGTTGTAGTGTAAAGTATCTCATGTATCAATCATAGGAAAAGGATTTTTAACACTAGTAAACACTTGAGAGAAATATACATCAACCTTGAAAACCAATCCTTGTGTTCTTAAGTGTAAGCCCCCATTCCCGGAATGCTTACAGTTGGATAATCATCGCATTATTACATAAAACAATACCTATTTCATAAAATAAGCAGCGGAAGTAAGTTAACAAAAACCATTCATTTAATTGATAATTACTGTTATTAAGCAATGCAACACTGTTTATAAGTTACAAAATCATCATTTAATTACATTGCAAAACAACAATAATATTATGCTCGAATGGATGCCAGTCTTGCCCTGCCGAGTAGCCTCCCCGTGTGCCATCCTCAGCAAAATTACCTGCCAACTGAAAATGCATAAAAGTCAGTGTTGCTGAGTGAGTTCTAGTTTAAAGTATTGAAATACTTTATACAGTTTACATATGTAAATACTCTTTCCTAATAAAATACTTTCTTTACTTTCGTACGTGAGCATTCATCGTACATACAATAAGGTATAACCTTATTCATCATTCATTGTTGCACGTATTCGTTCGTTTTGTACTGTATCATTATCTTTCACTGTTTCTAGATCCTATCATAACTTTACCCCCATCATTGGGCACACAGCCACCTCATTCCCGGCACATAGCCGCCTCATTTCCAGGGTAAAGTGACAAGGATCCCATTTCGTACTATGGATCAATCACCAAGACTGATCCCCCTGTGTGAACCCTCATGGGTTAGCCAAAACTGCACGCTATATTACACATTGTTGAGCTAGCAACTCTCAATGAGTTCAGAACCTTCTTTCATTTTGCTTGCAAGACTTTTCATTCGTTCATTCTTTATGTTCCACTATCATTATCGTGAATCTTCACTTTCATTACGATAATTCTTTACGTATACGAGTTTAAACATACCACGTAAAGTCACATGTTAATACATAATATGGAACATGAACTCAAACCATAAACATTCATTAAATGAGCAAATATAAGTCTCAAGTCAAACTAGGGTCAAACCCTACAAATTCTGATCTTTCCAAAATTCTAGAAAAATTCTAAGTGTTTCAGGCGCTTTGGCACTATGCAGGCGCATGAGGCCTGTTTAGGTGTTTTTCAACTATGCAGGCGCATGAGCTTCACATGCGTTTCAACACTTAGGTGCATGAGCCACTTTGGGCGCATGGGCACTATTTGGGCGCATGGGGTATACTTTGGCATCTGAGCCTAATATTTAGGCGCATGAACTACTGTTCAGGTGCATGAGCTTACACTTAGTATTTCTAAGGCAATATCTAGGCGCATGAGGTACTGTTCAGGCGCCTGACTATCATTTAGGCGCATGAGCAGATTATTTGGGGGCATGAGGGTACTGTTTGGGCACATGAGGTTTACTTAGCCATTCCAAGCCAATATTCTAGGCGCATGAGCCCTATTTGGGTGCACGACCACTTATATAACATGTTCTTAAGTTATTTTCAGTCCTAATCCCGATTGTAATGTGTTCTTGACTTATTCTTACCATTCTAAGCATAAACATTTGTCAATAACTATAAAACACTAACATACATACACAAGTACATGCGGGTCAGATACATAATAATTATAAAATCATTTTACTTGCATTGTCAGCCCCAAAAGAGTATAAAAACATTTAAAAACCAGGGTCTAGAAACTCACCTTTGCTGCTTCCAAACACCTCTCCTTCAAATTCGAACTTTCAAAGAGTTCTAACACCTAAACATGTCAAAAACATTCAACCGAACACATATACACACATAAGAACACATAGAACTCGGTTACATTGTCAAAACCCATCAAAACCGAACCAAATTTACAAGAATTACTTACCTTAGGCCAAAAACAACTGCTTTCTCTCTCTAAAACCGAAGAACTCTGCTTTTCTTCTTCTTCTTCTTCTCTTTTGGTGGACAAAGCAGCAGTTGGTACCTATATGTGCGGCCATACTCAAAATATTATTAAAATATTTGAGTTTTTTTCTTTTTGCACTTTAGCCCCTCCACTTATGCTTCTTTTCTTTTTTTAAGATACTTTCCCCTTTCTTTTCTTATTATCTTTTTTCCTTTCTTTTATTTTTACAAAATTCCGGGTGTTACAAGTCTACCCCCTTAAAGAGGTTTCGTCCTTGAAACCTGTCACTCTTCGAATAACTGTGGGTAATGATGTCTCATCTCTTCTTCAGTCTCCCACGTAGACTCCGAACCCTTTCGGTGTTTCCACTGCACACGTATGAGTGTAACAACTTTATTCTGCAGCCTCTTCTCTTTTCGATCAATGATTGCCACTGGTTGCTCTACATAACTGAGCCGTTCATCCACCTCGATATCCTCCAGTGGTACAATCATATCTTCGTCGGCCAAACACTTTCTTAGATGAGATACATGTAATGTTGGATGGATTCCACTTAATTCATTAGACGGTTCTAATCGATAGGCCACCTCTCCTACACGTGTGATGATTCGGAAATGCCCTATGTACCTAGGGCTCAGCTTACCTTGCTTTCTAAACCGGGTAACCCCTTTGCAAGGCGACACCTTCAACATGACTCTAGCACCCACGTTGAAGTCAATCGGTCCACGCCTTTTGTCGGTATACGACTTCTGTCTATCTTTTTCTACCTTCATAAAGGCTTTGATCTTCTCTAACTTTTCCGTCATAGCCTTGATCATCTCGACACCCCCTAACTCCTTCTGCCTAATGTCTCCCCAACATACGGGCGTCCTACACCTCCTACCATATAGCATCTCGTATGGTGGCATGCCAGTGCTGGCATGATAACTGTTGTTGTATGAAAATTTCGCTAACGGTAAGTGATCATCCCAACTTCCTCCAAAATCGATCACGCATGCTCAAAGCATATCCTTGAGCGTCTGAATCGTCCTCTCAGACTGACCATCTGGCTGAGGGTGATAAGCCGTGCTAATGTGTAGCTTCGTCCCCATCGCATTATGAAATCTTTTCCAAAACCTGGATGTAAACCGCGTGTCACGATCAGACACAATAGACACTGGTACACCATGACAATCTACAATCTCTTTAGTGAAAAGATCTGCCAGTCTCTCGAATGAGTATGTCTCGTGGATCGGTAAGAAGTAAGCACTCTTTGTTAGACGATCAACTATCACCCAAATGGTATCGTACCCCTTCGTAATACGGGGTAACTTCGTAATGAAGTCCATGGTGATATGCTCCCACTTCAAGTCAGGTATATCCAATGGTTGGATTTTCCCGTATGGCTTCTGATGCTCTACCTTCACTTGCAAACAAGTAAGGCACTTACTCACATACTCCGCTACATTACGTTTTATTCTTTGCGATCAGTAATCCTTCTTCATGTCCTGGTACATCTTCGTGGCATCGGATGATAATGGATCTCAAAGTCATAATCCTTGATCAACTCTAACCATCTCCTCTGCCTCATGTTGAGATCCTTTTGTTTAAAGAAATACTTTAAGCTCTTGTGTTCTGTGAAGATAGTGCATTTTGTCCCATATAAGTAGTTCCTCCAAATCTTCAACATGAAGACCACATCCGGTAGCTCCAAATCATAGGTAGGATAATTGGCTTCGTGGATTTCAGCTGTCGGGACGCATAGGCAATTACCCTTCCTCGTTGAATTAGCACGCAACCAAGTCCTGAGTAAGAAGCATCTGAATAGACCACTAAGTCTTCACTCCTGTCAAGTAACATCAAGACAGGAGCTTGAGTCAATCTCATCTTCAACTCCTCGAAAGCTCTTATGCTTGACCCCATACAAACTTCACATCCTTACGGATCAACTTAGTCAATGGATAATCTATCTTGGAGAAGTCTTGGATGAATCTCCTGTAATAACCCATAAGCCCAAGAAATTACGGATCTCGGATGGCATCTTTGGAGACTTCCATTGCATCACTGCCTTAACCTTTGCCGGGTCCACCATGATTCCCTCAGCATTTACCACGTGACCCAAAAATTGAACTTCGTGCAACCAAAAAGCACACTTAGAGAACTTAGCATACAACTTCACTCTTCTAAGTGTCTCTAACACTTAGAGAACTTAGCATATTATTCCTTACTCCTTGAATAAATCAGGATACCATCAATAAACATAATCACTAATTTATCTAGCATTGGCCGACACACTCGGTTCATCAGATCCATAAAGGCATCTGGCGTGTTAGTTAAACCAAAATACATAGCGAGGAACTCGTAGTGTCCGTAACACGTGCGAAAAGCTGTCTTAGGAATTTCTCGATCCTTTACCTTCAACTGATGGTAGCCAGATCGGAGGTCTATCCTTAAGAACCAACTGACACCTTGTAGCTGATCAAATAAGTCGTCAATCCTTGGTAGAGGATACCGGTTCTTAACTGTTAGCTTGTTCAACTCCTGGTAGTCTATGCACATCCTCATACTACCGTCTTTCTTCTTAACAAACAAGAGTGGAGCACCCCAAGGAGAGATGATCGGTCGGCTGAACCCTTTATCTAATATTTCTTGATTGAGCCATCAGTTCCTTCATATTAGACGGAGCTAGATGATACGGTGCCTTGGCAACGGCTTGAGCACCGGGTATGAAATCAATCTGAAACTCCATCTCATGATCTGGTGGCACACCTGGTAAATATTCTGGGAACATGTCTGGAAAGTCGTACATAACTGGTACATCAGACAATTGTGGTACCGACGCGTCCACATCCTTTACGTAAGCCAAGTAGGCATTACATCCACGCTTCATGCGTTTCTCCACCACCGCTATTGAAATCACCCTTGGAACCATAGTAACGCGATCACCGTAGATTGTTACCGAAGTTTGTTGATACACGATGTCCCTAGTTCATTGTACCTAAACGTTTATGTCTTTCATTCTTACGTATGTGTAATAGAAGGGTATTTCAGTTATGTGATATGTGTTTGAATGTTTATTTACTATTGTATGTGTTGTATTCTTATATCATTTATAAATATACGCCTGAATGAATGTTATATATGGTTTGTAGTAGTTATTGATGATCTAGATAGGTTGGACTCACCTAGATTAGATTAGCTTATTTTGTCTTCTATGTAATAGGACTAATGTTAGATGATTTACATTTATGTAAGTAATGTCTAGTTTGTTTTATCTTTGTTTCGCACTGACCCAGCGAAACTACGAGCAAATCTATAGATTCGCTCATAGTCAGCTGATAAAGGTCACCCGGCGAAACTGTTGTTCGCTGCCGGGTGAACTTACTTTCTGGTCAGGGTAGTTTCGCTCAAGCAAAACTACCAGCGAATTTAGTACTGTTTATATATTTTCATCTCTTGTATCTTTGGGAGCAAGTTTTGCCAAACCTTAATCGAAATGCACTTTTGCATTACTGTTTTCATAGCACTTTTGGGCTGGAATTGCATTTGTTTCATATCATTGAGAATTTATTTGTTAGTATTGTTGAGTTTGGATCATATGGCTTTATTTTGAAACTCATTTCTATATTTTGCTCTGTTGATTCAATTTCTGTGGGATATCACTGTGATTATTATTCATTAGCACTGAAATCGATCACCAAAGGACCAACAATATGGTATCAGAGCCTTTGTGCTCTTGATTTGTTGAGTTTTTAGGGTTTTTGAGATGGTTTGAAGAAAAAGTTACTATTCCATTCGATTCATCAAAGTGTGTTCTGCTTTCAGAAATCCATAGAAAAACCTTTGTTCTTGTTGTAGGGAGATATCCCAATCATCCAATCACTAATTAGCGATTTGGGTGAGTTCAGATTGTTTTTCTGACCGAACAGGAGTTGTTGTTCATCGGATGATTCTATCGATTATCCAGCGAATCTATCAAGTTCGCAGCGAATCTGTTTCTCCCTGTGGGTCTAGCGAATCTGGACTCACTGAATGAAAGTTCACCTCTCTTGCCTAATTCTTAACCGAAGATGCTGTCGAATTTACCACTAGAACGAAAGTTCTACTAGTTCTGCGAACTTGTTGAGCGAACTAGAGCTTCCATAGCACTGATTCGAGCGAATCTGTTGCTAGTTTGTCAAGAGAATCTACAAGCGAATTTACAGGCGAAGTTACAAGCAAATTTAAAGAAAGTCAGCGAATTTAGTGATTTGAGTGAACTTATAAACCACTTGAAAAATGACGACTTCAACAAATATCACGATGACTGATTTGGAGAGTATTCAACCTAACAGGCCACCGAGGCTTGTAAATGGTGAGAATTTTGAGGACTGGAATAGATGTTTGAGGGCTTTCTTCTTCTACACAGATCACCGTCAGTGGGAATCAATTGTAAATGGACCTCACAAACCGACAACTACTGTTGGTGCTGTCACCTCACTAAACAATGACCCAAGTACTTATATTAAGACTGACATTAAGTTACTTGACCGGGACAAGAAAGCTCTTGGAGCACTGACTCTTTGTTTACATCAGGACATTTACAACAGATTTTCCAAACACACAACTGCTAAGGATCTGTATGATGCATTATGTGAGTTTTATGATGGTAATGAAGATTTGAAAAAGGACAAGAAAGCTCAAGCCGAGAAGGAGTTTAATTCATTTGTTGGATACAGGCATGAGAACCTCACTGATATAACAAACCGTTTCTTATCAGTTTCAAGCACTCTTAAGAAGTACGATGAGCAATTAGGAAACCATGAGCAAGTTACTAAGCTACTTGATTCACTTCCTCTAGAGTGGAGTATCCAAATCAAGTTGCCCAAGCAAGAAAGGAACTTTGCTGATTACAAGCTCATGGATGTAATCAACAAACTTAAGTCTTTTGATCCTGATCTCAAAAGAAGAGAATATAACCAGGGAATGATGCCGGGGATAATTCAACCTCAGAATGCTGCATTGATTTCATCCGCTGCAAACTCTCAGTATTATGGTGCAGCCTGTGGAGGTTATGGAGGATCAGCTGGTCATGTCAGTTCAGATAAGTCAGTTGGTGGTACATCACACGTGGGTTCGAGCTCAAAGGCATTAGTCAATACTCAGATTTCATCTGACACAATGTCATTGTTCGGGTTGTTCGTTCAAAGCTATGAAGCTCTGGTTGCAGGTGAATTGAAAGGTAAAGGTATGAATGTTGAAGACATGTATCAGGTGGATCCTGATGATCTTGAGGAGACAGACATTCAGTGGCAAATGGCAATGCTAACTCTTCATGCTAGAAGATTTATGGGGAGAACCGGTAGAAGAAATTTTAGGAATCAGGGTCTGAACAACAAGCTTGGGTATGATAAATTTAAGCTTAGATGTTTCAACTACAAACAGCTAGGTCATTTCAAGAGAGAATGTCCATCTCCAGTTGTCTCAGAACCAGTCATTTCTGGCAACTCTAAGGTCATTCCAATCACGGAAAAGGTTGAAGAAGTCAAGCCAAGGAAAGAAACTGCTCTACTCACAAACTTTGACTGGAGTGCTGAAATTAAAGAATCAAAGGAAGAAATTAACCAGGGTTTAATTGCAGAGGTAGTGGAGGTGCCTGATACTGATAATGACTAAATTGATTGTTTTGATCCTTTTAGAGAATTTAGAGATGAAGCTTGTGATGATATTATTAATGGTGATTCAAGTGGAGAAGCTTGTGTTGGTATGATTCCAGAGAATGATGACGATGCTGCTGATAACAAAGCCGGTGAAGACAAAAAGGTAAAGGAAAGTGAAGCTGAAGTTCAAGAGGGATTTAATTTAGTTCAGGAGGAAGTCGTTCATGAAGGTCTGGTTTGCAAAACTATGGATGTCAATGATAAAGTTGAGGAGGTGCCAGGGAAAGTTGATGAGGAACAGGTTGATGCTGTGGAAATTGGGAGAGCTGCTGATGACTCAAGGACTGCAGATGCTGAAGTTAATCAAGAAGGGAAATCAGAATCAAACATGGAAGAAATGATTCAAGCAGCCAAGCGAGCAGCTGTGGAGGAATACAAAAGAACCGTTCCTGCATGCCAATATGATCGTGCTCTCGCGGCTGAAAAACTGGTAATGGGTCTTCCTTATGATATTGTAGAAGATATGTGTTCCTCTGCTTGTAAAATACTTTTAATTGGCATATACAAAGCTAATAGATTATTAATGAAAAATGAAAATGGATTAAAAAGGCTAAACAAGGAACTTAAGGTGAATGAATCAAAATATTTTGTTAAATTAAGAGAAGCTTTAAAAAAAATGAACATTTGAAAAGAACTCTTTTGGAAAAGAACTATGAAGTCAATTACTTAACTGAACAAGTTACACTTGCTGAGTTTGAAACAAGAAAGCTTAAAAATAAGTTGGAAAAATGGACTCTTTCGGGTATGAAACAGGAGGAATTATACAAAAGACAAAGGGGGGCTAAAATCAAGACCGGGTTGGGTCATGAGGATAATGTATCTGTCCATCCTCCACCTAGTACTTTCTGTTATTCTCCTACACCCACTCCTCATCCTTCCAATGAGTTAATACAAGAGATTATACAGAATGATACTAACAGTCTCTTTGCAGGTTTAGTTGGAGTAAGCCATAAGGAGGTGCGAGAGGAATATGATTATGGTGGCAGTAGTGGTCTTGGCAGCTCTAGTAACTCTAGCTTAAATTCCAAGATGTCTTTTGTAGACAATAGTTTAAGTAGACTTGTCATGTCAAGTACTACTTTAAATTCAGACAATAGTTCATGTAATAGTAATTCAGGATGTCCTGTTTCTGACTGTGATGATTCTAGTGATGATGTTGCTAATGATGTTTGTGTGGATGATAAACCTCAACTTTCAGGTCATGTCTCTGAAAGTCAAACAAAAACAAACTGCTTTAACAAATTCTTCACTCATCCAATTCCATCTTTTACACCGATAAGGATTTCTAAACCAAAAGATAAAGAAATATCTTTTTCCACTGAGAATAATAAGGATAAAATTGAACAAAAATTAGTTAAAGTGGAAGTCATCACAGGGAAGTCAAAAGAGTCATATGACTCATACAGTGATTCAGATTCAAAAGTGTCTGAATGTGATGAAGAAATATCTATTGATAAAATTCCTTCATCAAACTGTTCTGAAACAAAGTTGAGATCTCATTGTTTCAGATATGGAAAGGATGATCACTTAGTAAAGCAATGTCCTGAATCTAGTAATAACAGTATGCAGACTAAACCTTTTGGAACTAGATTGATAGATTTTGTGAATGGTTTCTTTTGCAGAAGATCTATTACTCCAAGACCTAAGTACACTAAGACTTGGGTCCTAATTTCCAAAGTCTAATGATTTTTTTCTCAAATGTCAGGAATCATCAAGAGCCGCTGTAAATAGTGTTTGGCATGTAGATAGTGGATGTTCCAGACATATGACTGGATTGAAGGATCTGTTGACAAATTACAGAATCATTAATGGAGGATATGTGGCTTTTGCTGGAGACAAGAAGGGTGGAAAGATGATTGGCCAAGGAGATGTCTCAAATGGTTCACTGACCTTAGAGAAAGTTAACTATGTTCCTGAGTTGGCGTTCAATCTTCTTAGTGTATCACAAATCTGTGATAAGGATATTCTAGTGCTATTTCTTGCAAACGAATGCCTATTCATGAAGCTCGAGTTTTCTATCCCTGAGGAGTTGGTGATAATGCGAGCTCCAAGGCAAAATGATACATATTTGCTGAATATGGGATCAAATGAATCAACTTCTACCGTGACTTGTTTTCTGTCTAAAGCTTCGTCTCATGAATCTTTTTAGTGGCATAGACGTTTAGGACATATAACTTCAAAATTTTAAATAAGTTGGTTAAGAACAATTTAATAAAAGGACTACCACTGAAAGATTATTCAATGGTAGAGAAGTGCATGGCTTGTGCTAAAGGGAAACAACACAAAAAGCCACACAAAATTAAAATTCAAAACTCAATTTCTCATCCATTTGAATTATTACACACTGACTTATTTGGCCCAATAAGTGTAAAGTCAATTGCTAAGGAATCTTATTGTTTGGTTGTAACAGATGATTATTCAAGATACTCATAGGTGAGATTTCTTGCACACAAAACTGAAACAGCTGAAGAGTTAATGAAGTTGATTCCATTGATTGGGGTTCTGGGGAAGAGGAATGTTCAAGCCATCAGAAGTGATAACGGAACTGAGTTCCGAAATCATATCTTCAATTCTTTCTATGAGCAAAGAGGTATTCTCAGACAGTTCAGCGCTGCAAGGACACTATAACAGAATGGTGTCGTCGAAAGGAAATACAGAACTCTCGTGGAAGCAGCCAGGACTATGCTGATTGAGTCAAAGCTTCCAATTATCTTCTGGGCAGAAGCAGTAAATTGTGCAGCTTACGTTTTAAATCGAGTACTAATCTTCAAAGACAAGATGAAGACATCATATCAGCTGTTTCACGGTAAAACCCTTGATTGATTTTCTGCGCCCATTTGGATGCTCTTGTACTCTGTTGAATACTCAAGATCAGAAGACGAAGTTTGGAGCAGTTTCTGATGAATGCTTCTTTGTGGGGTACTCAAAGACACAAAAAGCTTATCGTGTGTACAACAAACGGACGCGGATTGTGCAAGAATCATATTATGTTGATTGGCAGGAATCTAACTCATGAGCATTGGAAGTGAACCAGCATGTTTTATCAATTCTACCACCATCTTCAAATCGTTCAATCTCCCAAATTCTGATGATGATGACATCACTCCTCAGACATCTGTTAATCCAATTCCACAACAACCACAGCCAGACATCACTTCATTACCTCACGTATCATTTGATATTCCATCCTCTCCACCACCACCACCCAATCCCTCATCTTCATCCAACCCAATCTCTCCATCAGATGTTCCATCCTCATCAAATTCCAACCCAATTCCACTTTTTGATTCCATCTCCCAGAAAAGCTCATCCATTCCATCTCAACCATCCAATCCCACATCTATACCCCAATCCAATCCATCAACGCTTAACACAAACTTTAAAACCTTGAAAGACCATCCACATGATTACATCATTGGATCAATTACTGATGGTGTGAGGACTCGAAGTCAAAGTGGGTTGATTAATGAGTTTCTCTATTCTGCTTTCTTATCTCAAATTGTTCCAAAGAATTATAAACAGGCACTTGAAGATCCAAGTTGGGTCAAGTCTATGCAAATGAAGTTGCAACAATTCAGAAAGCTGAAGGTTTGGGAATTAGTTGACCTTCCTCCAAGCAAATGTCCCATTGGTACCAAATGGGTGTTTCGGAACAAGCCGGACGATCGGGCTATAGTTATTAGAAACAAGGCTCGTTTAGTCGTTCAAGGTTTTGCTCAAGAGGAAGGAATAGACTATACTGAAGTGTTCGCTCCAGTTACGCGCATTGAAGCCATCAGAATCTTTCTGGCACACGCAGCCCATAAGAACTTCAAAGTTTTTAGATGGATGTTAAGTGCGCCTTTCTATATGGAGACATTGATGAGGAGATCTATGTATGTCAACCACCGGTTTCGAGAATCCAGACTATCTATACAAAGTGTACAAGTTAGACAAATCATTGTATGGGTTACATCAAGCTCCCCATATCTGGTATGAAACCCTGACACAATATCTGCTCAGCAAAGGTTTCTCTCGCGGGACTATAGATATGACACTGTTCAAGAAAGAGGTTGATGGTGAAATGCTAATAGTTCAGGCGTATGTTGATGATATTATCTTTGGATCGTCAATGAGAAGCTGTGTAGAGAATTTGAAGAAGTGATGAAAGATCGATTCGAAATGAGCATGATAGGGGAGATGTGCTTCTTCTTAGGCTTACAGGTGGAACAGAAATCTGAAGGCATTCTTATTCACCAAGAGAAGTACATCAAAGAAATCCTCATGAAGTTCCAAATGGACAACTCAGCCATAGAACTGACCCCCTTCACTGCTCAAACATCCTTGACGCCTGATGAAAATGGGAAGTCCGTGGATGCTCATCGTTACCGCTCGATGATCAGATCTCTTATGTACCTTGCCGCCAGTCGTCCAGACATTACATTTGTAGTGTGCTACTGTGCTCGTTTCCAGGCTAATCCTAAAGAATCACATGAAAAAGCTGTTAAACGCATTTTTCGTTACCTTAAGGGTTCCTCCCGCTTGGGTCTTTGGTACCCAAAAGGTGGGAACTTTGATTTACATGCTTTTTCTGATAGTGATCATGGTGGTTGCAGGATAAACAGAAAATTAGTCACTGGTGGATGTCAATATCTGGGTGATTGTCTTGTTTCATGGCAAAGCAAGAAGCAAACAACAGTCTCCTTATCCACAGGGGAAGCTGAATACATCGCTGCATCAAGCTGTTGCTGCCAAGTGCTCTGGATCCAACATCAGATGATGGATTATGGCATCAACTTCCTTCATACACCATTGTTTTGTGATAATGAAGCTGCAGTCAGAATCGCCAAGAATCCTATTCATCATACTCGAACCAAGCACATAGAAATAAGAATTCATGCCATCCGTGACGCCCAGGAAAAGGGATTTATTGATATCATTCCCATTGAAACAAGAAAACAAAAGGCTGATCTTTTCACAAAAACTTTTGATAAACCACGTTTTTATGAACTGATTTCCATGTTGGGATTGATATCTTTCTGACAAATCTTTTCCTGAAAATAGAATATGTTTAACCTGTATATATGTACATACTTTTTTACTGGTTTTGTTTTGTTGTCTTCCTTGAGAATTCTTATGTCCCATATCTCTTTACTCTTTTCCTTTTCTTTTACTTTATTTGTTAAGAAATCATGAAAAAATAGAAATTTTCTATTTAATTAGCTATCAAATGAAAATTTTAGGGGAGATTAAAGCTAATAATAAATTTTTAACTTTTTATTCTCTCAGGAATTCAAGAAAATGAAGTATGAAAGAGGGGAACATCTTATGCTGGGATATGCATGGTAGACTCATCCTAAAAACAAAGTAAACAAGTGATCATGCAACCAAATTAAAGATCATAACTCAGTAATAAGGATTATCCTCATGATATTTTGGTCTGCACAAAGATACAAGTCTTGTCTAAAACTTGGTTGAGAGTTGCTATATGCTGTCTTGCACCTGTACTGAGTTTACTTTTGGGATTAGGTTATCGATGTGGAGCTTATGGTGTTTCCCACCGGGATGGTGACTCGGTGATAATGCCCTCTAGGTCAAACATTAAATAATCTCAATAGCCCATTATTGTATATACATGCATACATTAGATAGGAAAAGATGTGTGTTTATCTCCTCTGCTATGCGAAAGCATTGACCTGGAGTGATGATCTTCTCTACTATGCGGTGGCATTGACCTGAAGCTCTCATCAACACGCCTAGATGATCTTCTCTGCTATGCTAAAGCATTGACCTGAAGCTCTCATCAATTAGTTGTAGGTCGAGTCTGCGTCTCATATGTATACCTTGCATATATGTGTGTCTGCATCTGTACATTATAGTGTCCCATATGTATATTATGCTAGTCACTGTGGTTGCATTTAAATAGATTCAGTATAATGATCAGGCAAAATCAATGATTATGCTTAATAAACCTTGATGACGAGACTAGTTCTTTATCAAATATCAGTGGGGACCAAGTTGCTGAGTTTCTAAGACAATTCAGAACATGATAAACAGTTGCAGATCACGAGTCGAAAAGAACATGGATTGGGTTTAAGCGGACAAACATATCAGCAATCTCGCTAAGTTATGAGCCTCTGAAAAACTTCGAGAAAAAGATGATATTATATCCTTTTACCATTTAATTTTATTTTATTTTTACTTTTTATTATTTTATTTTATTTTTATTTTTTCTTTTATTTTATTCTTATTTAATTTTCATGAGTGTTGATATCATGGGGCAATAAAGTATTCAAAAGGCAATTCTTTATTTATTTATTTATTTTATTTATTTTATTCTTATTTCTTCTTCTTTTATTATTATTTTATTGTATTTTAATTTTAATTTTTATTTTAATTTTAAAATTTGTCCTTGAGTCAGGCGAAATTAAGATTCGCCATAGCGAACCTATAACTTCGCCGGTAAGCTCGACCAGTTGCAAGTCAAGCGAACATGTTGATGTTACCGGGCGAATCTATAGATTCGCTACAGCGAATCTAAGTCCTATAAAACGCACAGTGAACGGGTAATTCTACACAGTGACTTTAAACTCAAAACTTGTGTTCATTGTGCGAATTTCAGATTATCTTTTCAGTGTTGATTTCAGTTCGTGTTGTTTGCTATAAAGGGTTTAGGTAGGTGTCACGAACCACGCTAAACGCTTTAATCGGTGTAGTTTTCCTCGCATTATGAGATTTAGCAGGTTCGCTTGAGTTAGGGTTCGGGAACCCTCGTACAGTGAATTTGCTGATCTTCAGGCAAAGCGGAACGAAAGTTCACTTGAAACGAGGGAATTTGTAAATTCACCCAGCAACTTTGCCCGTTCACTTGAACCGAACGAAATTATAGATTCACCCTTGCGAACTTAATATATTCAAGTGAATTTGAACTAAAATTAACTTGAGTCGAGCGAATCTATAAAATCACCCTAGCGAATCTATAAAATCACCCCTGTAAATTTGCTGATGTTCAGGCGAAATTGAACGAAAGTTCATATGAACCGAGCGAATCTATAGATTCACCCCAGCAAAATTATTGATCTTCTGGCGAATCTATAGATTCACCTCAGCGAATTTTTTTTATACTCTCATATATTTATTATGTTGTATACTTACACTTTTCTAATTTGTTTTCAGTGATCTTGGCTAACCTCAAGTTTGATGAAAAGAACAACACTTTAGCACTTCTAGACGAAGATAGTCCTAAAGCTGTAGGGTTCAGAGATTACATTAAGTGGCTGAAACAGTCTCCAATTCACTACGCTATCACTCACTCACCGTCTATCTACATCTTACACATTCAAGACTTCTGGAGATCAGCCAAGCTGGATGTTAAAGCCAATCCAAACTGCATTCGAGCAAGAATAGGAGGGAATGATATGGTCATTACTGAAGAAATCATAGCCAGAGTGCTTCGACTAGAAGGTGATCAGGGAGACGAAGTAGAGCTTTCTGACAATCAAGTCATGGAAGGATTCAGAAGTATGGGGTATGAAGGACCATCCTTCGGTTCGAAGAAAGGGATAAAAAAGTCCATGCTATCTAAAGAGTGGAGATACATAGCTCACGTATTCATCATGTGCTTAGACGACAGGAAGGGAGAATCAGATGGTCTTAATTTGAGATGGGCCAAAGCAATGGTGATATTTTGCAGAGGTCAGAAAGCAAATATAGCCCGACTGATTTTTGAGTGCATGTGCGATAACATCATGGCAGTTAAGAAAGAAAAGTGGCTACTGTATCCCAGATTTGTCCAAATGTTAGTTGATGATTTGATTCCTAACATCCCAAAGCATGGAGAAATAAAGAGATTTGCCCTGATGAGCTTCAGGATATTTGCAGACTGTGCTTCTGCAAGACATGACTTCAGTGGGAAGATCACCCACTTATGGGAAAACATGTATTCAGCTGAGAGATGGGAGTACATCAAGAAAGTGATAGAAATAGAAGAGAAGAGAGCTGCGGAGAATAGGGAAAAACAGGAGGAAACGGTTAAAAAGAGAAAAAGGTATGCTAAAGAAAAAGAGTATAACTTTGAGGAAGAGATAGAGGAAGCCATGCAAGAAGTGAGAGCTGAGAAGGAGAGGAGAACAAAGAAGAGAGCTGAAGAAAGTAGTCATGCTGAAGCCTTAGAAAGGAGAACAAAACACAAGCATCAGGGATTCACAGAAAATCCACCAAGAAAAGATGCCAGATCTAAACTTGATCAAGATGTGATTAGAAACGTTAGTGCTTCTGTGGCCAATGAACTGAGCATGATGAAAACCAAACTGATAAACCAGGAGTTGAGGGAGAAAACAAAGGATGATATGATTGAAGGCTTAACAAAGATGGTGTTGGATCAACAAGAGCTGATCAAGACATTGTTTAAGGAGGTAAATTCTCTAAAGGAAGCGGCTGGCCTGCCAGATGTAAGATCTGAAGAGGAGCTCAATGACCTCACCGATACATCCAAATATGCATTTATGAAGGTGGGGAGATTTTCTGCGGCAGGAGAGGGCCTAAGCTCAGCAGCTGGTACTAGTAATGCTGTAGGATCAAGTCAAAGGAAGGACAAAAATGAAGAAACTATTGATGCTGAAGGAATACAGGGAGAGGATGATGATGTGGAGGTTGTGGATGCAGATTTTGTGGATTTGGGGCTTGACATTGAGAAGGATTTAACAGGTGAGGAGGTTGTGGGGGGAAACAAAGAATGGAGAAAGAAAAAGAAAATGAGATGAAGCTAGTGGATGAAGAGGAGGAAGTTGAAGAACAGCTGGTGGATTATGGCTCGGAGCCTGAATTTTATGAAGTAGATGAACGTCCAGTGACCTATGTGGCTAAAACTGGGTCATCTGAAACTAGAACGGTGGAGTTAGATCAAATTGAATGGTTTGTTAAAGAAAAGGAGGCTGAGGAGATAACTCCACTATTCCAGAGCATCAAAAACTCAACAAGAAAAGAGAGTGATAAAAAGATCCTCAGCTGGAAATATAACTCTGAGCTCAAGTTGTTTATGATCAAAAGAAGGGGAGGAGGAATTTCTTATGTACACAATAGAAAAGCTTTTAAAACCCTCCCAAGATGGGATTTGAGGAGACTGGCAGAGATTCCTTTACTTGGAGTTGACCAGAGTGAAAGGGCCAAGCTGCTGGAGAAAGAAATTAAAAAGGGTTTGACTAATAACTTCAAAGCTTTTGGTTTCATGAAAATGGAAAGAAAAAGGTCAAAGAAAGACGTTGATTGGGTGACTGGGAAAGGGAAAATCATGCTGAAACTGAAACCAGCAAAGACTGTTGATTGCGTTAGGATACCTGATCCTCTTCCCCCAAGACTGCAAGCATTCGAGAAATGGTACTACGATAACAACACAGGGGAAGCAGTGATTAGAGTGAAAGGTGCCCCAGAAATCAGACTGTTCGATCCAATGGAAGTATTTTCTTTTTGTGATGATGACTTGGTAATTCTGTGCGAAAATCATATAAAAGTTGGAGCTGGAGCTGAAACGTTGGAAGAAGCTAGCCTCTTTATGTGGGTAGCTAACAAGGCAAGGGGAATTAGAGCTGAAGTTCGGGAGCTGTCGAAAAAATTATTCAAGCGAACGAAACAAGGATGGATGTGGATGACTTAAGCAAACAGTTGGATCAATCTATTTCAAGAAGGTTTGAAAAGCCGGTGGTAGATGAGGATAGTGTGTCTGGGGCTTATACTGAGGAGCAAACTGTCCAAGATCAGGAGGAGGTTATAGTTATAGATTCACCTGATGGAGAAGTTAATGAAGCGGGGTTTGTTGAGAACTTTATTGTTGATATTGAATCAGAGGCAGGATCTGAAGATGTTACTAATCCATTGGCCGGGATTGAGTCAAGGGAAGGAGCTTTCATTGAGAATTTCGAGGCCGAAGTTGATACTGAAGATGTAGCTGACTGAGAAGATCCCTCTAGGTGAGGTCCAAACTAGGGGGAGTATTGATGATCTAGATAGGTTGGACTCACCTAGATTAGATTAGCTTATTTTGTCTTCTATGTAATAGGACTAATGTTAGATGATTTACATTTATGTAAGTAATGTCTAGTTTGTTTTATCTTTGTTTCGCACTGACCCAGCGAAACTACGAGCGAATCTATAGAGTCGCTCGTAGTCAGCTGATAAAGATCACCCAGCGAAACTGTTGTTCATTGCCGGGTGAACTTACTTTCTGGTCAAGGTAGTTTCGCTCAAGCGAAACTACCAGCGAATTTAGTACTGTTTATATATTTGCATCTCTTGTATCTTTGGGAGCAAGTTTTGCCAAACCTTAATCGAAATACACTTTTGCATTACTGTTTTCATAGCACTTTTGGGCTGGAATCGCATTTGTTTCACATCATTGAGCCTTTATTTGTTAGTATTGTTAGGTTTGGATCATATGGCTTTATTTTGAAACTCATTTCTATATTTTGCTCTGTTGATTCAATTTCTGTGGGATATCACTGTGATAATTATTATTAGCACTGAAATCGATCACCAAAGGACCAACAGTTATTCATAGTTCCGAGTTAATAATGATTCAGGAATGTGTTTGACTTAGTCTTATGGTTATTCATGCTAATGGACCATGCTTATGGACCATTCGCATGACTGAACCAGGTGATTGGCTCAGTCGCACGACTGAACCAGGTGACTGGCTCAGTCGCACGACTGAGTCATAAAACTGGCTCAGTCGCACGATTGAACCAATCATATAGTTTAGTCGTGCGTATGAACGAATCATATGGCTCAGTCGTACTACTGTACACTGCAACCTATAAATACCACGTAATTCGTGGAAAGAATAAGAGGACTTCAAATTATTTCATACCCTAGCCGTCCAGAGAGCTCATCACGTCCATCCAAGTTCACAGGTCGTCCCAGATCGTTTTCTACCCATCTTAACGTTGTTCTATCGTTAGATTGATCCGTGTTTACGTTCTCACTGATTGGATCGCCAATCAAATAGGATTCCGCACTATTTGATTAGGTTTCATGTTAAATCAGTTAGTAGTCCGTACGTGCACGGTCCTAACAAGTGGTATCAGAGCCTTGGCTCTTGATTCTTCGTGGATTCGATCGGTGTTTTGGTTAAAGTTAACGTTTTTTTTTCAAAAATCCATGTTTTTGATACAAAACAAGTTTTTGACGTGTGCATAATCCAAAAGTTTTGAACTTTTCGACTAACAACAGTTTAGGGTTTGTTCAAAATCGTTTTGAGTCTAAACGTGTTCAAAATCTTGAATTTTTCAAACTCAGCAGTCTCAGTCGCACGATTGGATCAATCGCATGACTGAATCCCAATTGTACGATTCAACCGCATGACTGGACTCAATCGCATCCCTAAACGCATGATTAAGCTAAATCGTACTATTAAACAAATTCGCACTCTCCGTTCCTACGGTTGAACTCATCCGCATCCCTCAATCGCACGATTGAACTCAATCACACGATTGAACTCAATCGCACTCTCCAATCTTACGATTGAACTGTCCATTCGCACGATTGACTCGGTCATATAAGGTTTTTGATGTTTGAGAATTTGACTTTGGGTATCCTCAAGTTTTGATAACATGGACGATCAGAACACCGCGTTTACTGCTGGAAAGGACTCATGAATCCAAAACCACTTAATGCTGGAGAATGAAATTGGAATCACAACAAACGTCCAAAACTATTGACTTTTGATGAATACCCACAATGGAAACAACGGTTTAAGATTTACCTTAATAGTGTAGACCCGAACTTGTGGATTGCTATTGAAACTGGTTATTCTATATCGGATGGAGCAAATGGTATTAAGATGACTTTGAGTGGGATGAATGATGTGCAAAAGGTTGCACGCAATGCTAAGAAGAAAGCTGTAACACCTGAAATTTCTAGTTGGACAAAAGAAAAGAAAAATAATAAGAAAAGAAAAGGAAAGTATCTTGGAAGAAAATGAGAAGGAACAAAAGTGGAGGGGGCTTTGTGTAAAAGTGCAAACAGTCAAATATGTTTTACATATAGGGATGGCCACCCATGCTACCTTTTTACAACTGCTTTCTGTCAACTACAAAGAAAAGAAAGAAGAGCAGAAGAGAAGGGTTTTCGGATTCTAGAGAGAGAAAGCAACTGAAATCGAAATTGGTAAGCATTTATGAGTTTTTGGGTTTGGTTTTATTGATTTCTTGGCCATGTAACCGAATATTATACGTCTTCTTATGTGTGAATGTGTTCGGTTGGATGTGTTAACATGGCTAGGTGTTAAGAAATCTTTGAAAGTTCGAGTTCAAAGAGTTTGAGACCTTAAAGCAGCAAAGGTGAGTTTCTAGACCCCGGTTTTACTTGTTTTTAAACTTCTTTGGGGCTGAAAATGAATGTAAAAGTATTTTATAATTTTTGTGTATGTTTCCCATATGCATAAATGCATGAATGTTAGTGTTTTATGGTTGTATATGTTATGATGATGCTTAGAAGGGTAAAGATATGTTAAGAAAATGTTGGAACATTGTTTGGGACTGAAAATATCTTAGAAACATATGAAAGAGGGTATTCATGTGCCCAAACATGGCCCATGCGCCTGAATAATAGGCTTAAAAGACAAAGTATGAGATGATGTGCCCAAACAGTAGCCCATGCGCCTTGTGTTTGCCTTAGAAAAGTTTCAAAGTATGGTGATGCGCCTGAATAGTAGCTCATGCGCCTAGATTTGCCTTAGAATTTTTGAGTGTAAGTTCATGCGCCTGAATAGTGCTTCATGCGCCTGAGTTTTGCACTGAAATGACTAAGTGTAAGATGAGGCGCCTGAATAGTGCCCATACGCCCAAAAGGCTCATGCGCCTAAGTGATTAAAGTTGTTAAGTGTAGGCTGATGCGCCTATATAGTTAAGAAACGCCCAAACAGGGCTGATGTGCCTAAATAATTCCCATGCGCCGAACGCTTAGAAAATTTTTGTGAATTTTGAGGAAAAACAAAATTTTTGGGTTTGACCCTAGTGTGATTTGTGGGCTGTTTTGGACTATTTTAGGCATAAATATGCAAGAGTTTATGAATAGTATATGCATGATGTTACGATAAATGTATGATATGCATATGTGTATAAGTTGTTATCTTTTATTTTCAAAACGTATTTATATTATAATATAATATATGTTAAGTATTATGTTATTACTTTACATAGTATGATGAATGTGTGAATGAAAGTAAAGTATAACGTAATGAAAAGAAAGATAACAAAGATGAAAAGTGAAACGTAGTGAAAGAAAGAAAAGGCTTGCAAGCAGAAAGAAAGAAGGATTACAACTCCTTGAGAGTTGATAGCTCAACTGTGTGTTATAACGTGCGATTTTAACCCATGAGGGTTCACACACAAGGGGATCAGTATAGGTGACTGAACCCATAGTACGAAACGGGATCCTTGTCATTCGACCTCGGGCTTTGTGCCAAGATATGATACGGCTTTGTGCCAGTTAGTAATGAGGATTTGCGCCTAGAATGGTGGCTTCGAGTCACGGGCTTCGTACCAAATAGTAAAGGAGCTTTGTGCTTGGAATGGCGGTTTCGGACCGCGATGGGGGAAAAGCCTGACATGATCTAGAATTAGTACGAGACGAGTGAGATGATAAAGTGTGAAACGAATAAAGTAATAAAGTACGAAATGAACGTTAACAAAAGATAGTGATAAAGTACGAGATGAATGTTAACGAAAGATAAGAATAAAGTACGGAACAAACGAACACGTACGATAACGAATGAACATGTGTGATAGTAAAGAAAATGTTTTATAGAAAAGAGTATTTTTATGTATGAAACGAATAAAGTATTTTGATACTTAAAAAACTAGAACTCAGTCAGCAACGCTAACTTTTATGCATTTTTATTTGGCAGGTAAAAGTTGCTGAGGATGGCACGCAGGAAGGCTACTTGGCAGGGCAAGACCGGCATCCATTCACGCATTTTATTATTGTTGTTTTATAATGCAATCAGCGAAAGTTTCTTTTGTAGTCAAACAATGTTGTATTGCATAACAACAGTAATTATTAATAAATTGAATTGTTTTGTTTATGACTTCCGCGGTGATATTTTATGAAATGTATAATAGTATGTATGTTTAGTGCTATGAATGACCAACTGTGAGGTGCTCGGGAACAGGGCCTTAAAAAGCATATGCTTTACTAACACAGTCGATTCCAACTGACATTTTTCATTAATTTTCAGAACATAAACAGTCCAAGAAGCTGCGGTCAGCTTTGGAAAAGCAATACGATGGTATTGCCACTTTAAAGGCACTGAAGGCCAAAGACCTCAAGAAGGAATTTGACAACTTCTCATCCATTGGAAATGAATGCTTGGATGACATTATAGACAGATTTTATCATCTGATGAATGAGTTGCACACACATGGGGTAACTACATCAATGGAGGATAAAGTTGCAAGCTTTGCTGATGGATTGCCGGATAAATAGGATCCCTTTGTTTCTAATCTGAGACAGAATGATATTCTAGCCACTCTAGACATCAATGATTTTACATTGAAGCTGAGGGAGGAGGAGCTAAGGAAGGGGTCGTATACTCAGAATCCATCATTGTATAATGTTGTTCCCACACCAGTTTCATTAGGAGTACCTCTTCAAACAACGTTTGTATCCAACATGTCTAGAAATTCTCAGAGTGGGTCATGTGGAAGTGAAGTGTCAGGATCATCTGGAGCTCAACACTATATCATAGAAGCAAATCCAATAAAGCTAAAGACTGAGAATTTGGGAAATGTTACTGTTGAAGTAGCCAAGGAACACATGGATCTTCTTGCTATTGTTGTGCACTCTTATGATGGACTAGTTGCTGAAAAAATTAGAAACTGTCTTCTTGCTGATGAAGACTATGAATAGGTTGACAAGGCTAAATTGGAAAGAATGGACATAATGTGGGCTCTGGCTAGTGCAGTTAGAAGAGCAAAGAAGTTTGTGAAAAAAACTGGACAAAACCTGATTGCTACCAAAGACACAACTTTTGGTTTTGATAAAACAAAAGTCACATGCTTTAACTGTGGTGAAAAGGGACACTTCAAACAAGAGTGCATGAAACCAAAGAAGACTGGAAATGGTAACCCTTTCACATCAAACAATCACCAGGACAAGGAAAAGAAAGTGACTTCAACCAGTCAAGATTCCAAAGCTATGGTTGCTCAAGGAGATGAAGGACAGGACTAGACATTTTAGTTCATTTCTAATAGTGAAGCAAATGTGGCATTGGTGGAAGATCTTAATGATGATTCAGCAAGTGAAGGAGACAACATAGCTGATAATGCCAATTCAGACACTGAGGAAGCTATAGATGCAGTGGAACACTTGGTTGAAGACGAACTGGCTGCTGCGAGTACAGAATCTCAAATTAACGAGGAATCTCAGTTTGCTTTCATGGCTGACACCTCCAGTACATCACAGTTATAATCCAAAGATGAACTTTTTGATTAACATGCCTGTGAAGAATGCAATAAACTTCATGAAAGCATACATTCAAAATTTGCTAGATTGTTAGATCACAATGACAGTTTAGTAAATGATTTAAAACTATGCATTGAAGCTAACAGGGTGTTAAAACAAAATGAGAGCTGTTTTAAAGAAAAGATTGATCTGTTAGGAAAGCAACTTAGGGAAACTGAGGTTGTTGCCTTTAATCGAGCAAATGATATTAAGTTCTATCTAACAACAATAGAGGAAACGAAGAAAGAAAAAGCAATTCTTCAAGTTGAAATTGAGTCTTTAAATCAGAAACTTCACAGTCTTGCTAGTTCCTCTCATAATGTTAAGAACTTGGTAAAGAAAGAAATAGGGGGGAAGGGATTGGTTATCAGGTTGTGCCATCACCACATGCAATCCTTTCAAACAAAAAATGTCAACCCATAAATTATAACCCAATAAAGGATCATGTGGTGACAACACTTCTAGTTAGTGACCCGGATAGCACAGTTAAACCTGTGCCACCGGTTACTGACCGGAAAGCAACTACATCTGGCACAAAAGATGAGGTTATCATTGAAGATTGGGATGAAGAGGATGACAATGCTACTCTTGGTGTGGGTTCAAATGTTTCTGTTTCAAAACCTAAAATTTCAGAATCAACTCAGTCTAAAACTGTTCATCATCAAAATCTCAACAAAATGAAAGGAAATAGTAATCAAAATGTGAAACAAATTAAGTTTGTTAAAGAAGGTGAGAAACCTAAAGTTAAGAAGAAAGAGACCAATCCTAGACCATACTCCCCACCACACAAAAGATCCCCAGTCAAGTAGAATGGAGATCCTGTTATAGATGTGGAGAACAAGGACATATATCTCCAAATTATCCCTACTACCAGACACGAAGATGAAGGGTTGAACTTTTTCAAGATAATAAACCAAGGTTTACTAAAACAAGATCAAATACCCCTCCGAAACACCACAGGCAACACAAACAAGCCACTGGCAAAGCCTGTGATGATTGAGGTAAAACAAGTTGATGAAAGCAAACCATGGGTTTAAACAATCAACTAGTCGTCTGTTTATCACAAACAGTCCTTACACAAGACTAGTTTTTGGAAAGCCAAATCATCAGTTGTGTCTGAGAGTGAGGATAAGATGAAGAATGTTGTCTCTCTAACTTCATAAGGACAGTGGGTAGAGTTTGTTATGTGTGATGCCTCTGGGAAACCCAAGCCCATAAAGGCTTGGGTCCCACTCTTAAACTAATCATTTATGTTTTTGTGCAGGTTTTCCACTACAGTGCTATCACTAACACCTGGATTATTGATAGTGGGGCATCCAGGCACATGACCGGGAATTTGTCTCTCCTTTTCAATGTCAAGCAAATCAAAGGGGGACATGTCTCTTTTGCTGGAAATAAAGGAGACTATATAACAGCTCAAGGTGAAGTAGGAAACGGGAAGGTGAATTTTGATAAAGTAAATTATGTTTAATAACTGGAGAACAATTTACTTTCAGTTTCTCAAATCTGCGATAAGGGATTTAAAGTAATGTTCGATGAAAAGAAATACTACATTCTAAAGAAGGAATATGTTATCCCTGAGGAGCAAATCTTAATGTCAGCTTCAAGATATAATGATCTATATGTCTTGGACATGTCAAGAGCTTTTACAACTGAGTCAGCTGCACAGTGTTTCTTGTCAAAAGCCACAGAGAAAGAGTCCATCTCCTGGCATAGGAGAATGGGACATATCAATCCACGGAAGATGAATCACTTGGTTCAAATAATCTGGTTGAAGGAGTTACAGTTAAAAAATTTTAGCTTCTAGATTTCTGCATATCATGCAAGAAAGGGAAACAGACCAAGAAATCTCACAAATAAAAGAAAGTTCATTCAATTGAGATACTATTGTAGCTCCTGCATATGGACCTATTTGGCCCTTTAAATACTAAAAGCATTGCTGCGGACTGATACTGTTTTGTGGTCATAGATGATTATTCAAGATTTTTATGGGTAATGTTTCTTCAGTCAAAATCATAGACATTTGAGTCATTCAAGGTATTAGTCACTACACTGGAGTCTCTGTATAAGTTGAAAGTAAGGAAGATTGGTTTAGACAATGGCACAGAATTCAAGAATCAGTGGATGGATGCCTTTTGCAGAGAGAAGGGGATCGTACATCAATTCTCTTCTGCTTATACTCCACAGATGAACGGAGTTGCTGAACACAAAAATCTAAGCTTGATTGAAACTACGAGGACTATGTTGGCAGATTGAAGCTGCCTGTTCAATTCTGGAATGAAGCGGTTGCGAATGCATGCTACACTCGTAATCGAGTACTGGTGGTCAAGCATCAGGGAAAAACCTACTATGAGTTGCTTCAAAAACATAAACCGAATCTAGAGTATCTCGAACCGTTCGGACCTCCTTGCATGTTGCTGAAGAAAACTCAAACTGGAAAGTTTAGTGAAAAAGTAGATGAGGGCATCTTTCTTTGATACAATATACCTGAGAAATGGGTTTATAACACTCGACAGTTCAAGTTGAAGTGTGGTGCAATGTAGATGTTCAACGATACACCACCCCCTTGCTAGGAAAGGTCCATCATCATTCTTTGATTATGATGGATTTTTCAAATCATTCAATCTCCCTCCTGAATATTTTGATGATGAGATAGCTGCTCAAATGATGTATGACGTTCTGAACACTCCAAATCTAGACTCCAGCACTACAGCTCTAATTAATGGTACTTCTGGGTCTTCAGGGACAGATCTAGAAGTAAGTGATAACTCCTCAGACGATGAGGAAGCTGTAAATGAAAATAGAAGCAACGAGGAGCACATCAGCCTGGGTAAAAGTACAACAGTAGTTGAAAATGATTCGGCTGAATCCTCAGGGGCAAGTTAACAAACAGTCACAAATGATGAACCAATGATGAAAAATTTGGAAAATGAAGTGATTGTTCCCACAACTCCTATGACAAGGATTAGTGTGAATCATCCCAAGGAAAACATCATCGGGGATCTTTTCTCTGGGGTACAGACAAGAAATCAACTGTACACTACTGATTACGCAGCTATGATGGAAAAAAGGATATGTGCATGAGGGGGCATAAAAATCTTTTGTTTCTCAAGTTGAGCCCAAGTATGTAAGTGATTCCTTGAAAGATGAGGCATGGGTTAATACTATGCAAGAGGAACTTCTATAGTTTAAGAAGCTACACGTTTGGACACTAGTGCACAGGCCGAAGGGTGCCAAGGTTATCGGAACGAAATGGGTTCTTTGCTGCAAGAAAGATGACCAGGGACTCATTATCAGAAACCAAGCATGATTACTGGTTCAAGGATTTAGACATGTCGAAGGTGTGGACTACAATGAAGTTTTTGCACCAGTGGCTAGGATTGAAGCAATCAGGATCTTCCTATCTTATGCATCCTACATGAAGATCAAGGTTTATCAATTGGATGTGAAAAGTGCATTTTTACATGGTGATATCCGTGAGATTGTATACGTCAGTCAACCTGAAGGATTCGAAGATCCTTATCATTGGAACAGGGTCTATAAACTAGACAAGGCTTTGTATGGGCTGCATCAAGCTCCTCGAGCCTGGTACGAGAAACTCTCCACACATTTGCTGAACCATGGTTTTCGTAGGGGAGTAATTGACTGCACGTTGTTTATAAAAGAAAAGGATGGTGATTTACTGATGGTTCAGATATACGTGGACGACATAATCTTCGGTTCCAAAAATGAAGATTTATGTAAAGAATTTGAAGCTGTGATGAAAGTTGAATTTGAAATGAGTTCCATGGGAGAAATGAAGTTATTTCTGGGATTACAGGTGGATGAGACACCTACTGGCATCTTTCTACATCAGACTAAGTACGTTGGAGATATTCTAAGTCGGTTTGACATGGAGAATGTCACTGTTGCCAGTACCCCTCTTGCCACAAACTAGGATATGACACCTGATGAAAATGGGGATTTGGTTGATGCCACCATGTATCGTGGAATGATTGGATCTCTAATGTATCTCACGGCTTCTCGTCCTGATATCATGTATGCCACATGTCTCTGCTCTAGATATTAGTCAAAACAAAAAGTAAATCATCTCATTGGGGTGAAGCGGATTTTTCATTATCTGAAGGGTACTCCAATGCTTGGGTTGTGGTATCCTTATGATGATGACTTTGTACTTACTGCATTTAGTGACTTAGACTACGGAGGATGTATAATGAACTACAATTCAACATATGCGGGGTGTCACTTCTTTGGAAGGTGGTTAGTCACATGGCAATGCAAGAAGCAAGCTTCGGTTGCTCTGTCAACATGTGAGGCTGAATATATTGCTGCTGCAAGCTGCTGTTCTCAAATCATTTGGATTCAACAGCAAATGCAAGACTACGGTTTGCAATTTACAAACACTCTTATTTTCGGTGATAATTTTTCTACCATAGCTGTCATTAAAAATCCGGTACAACATCCCAAAACTAAACACATTAGAATAATGTATCACTTCATACGTGACTGCTTTGAAAAACATTTAATCGATGTGATTAAAATTAACATGGATTTTCAGCACGCCGAACTCTAAACAAAACCATTTGACAAACCAAAATTTTATTATTTATTAGAGGTTAACGACATCAAAAAGAAAGAAGATGCGTTTCCGAAGGAATCGAGTTCGTAGTCCGCCAAAGCGTCTTCAGTTTTAGATTTTTTAATTTCATTTTTCACTTCTTTAATATTACGTCTAATCTATTATTTTTTTCTCGCATTTGAAAATTTCAAAATCATAAAAAGATTTTCTGTTTTTAAAGTTTTAGGGGGAGAATTACCGAAGGGGGGGGGAGGGCAGGTAAGCTGATAGGCAAAGACAACAAATCTGAGAAAGCAATTCAATGCTATAGAAAATGATTGTGCACATGCATCGAATTATTTGGGACGCCTAAAAGATTTTCCTTTTTGTATTTTTCTGATAAATTTAAAATCACAGAATATTATAAATCTGAGACGTCAGAGCCTAACAAGTTGGAAAAATAATAGTAAGCTAGTCTGTTATCGTGGTTACATGGAGTAAGTAGATCTAGGGGGATGCTAGTCCATTGTATGATGTGTCGGTAGATTCAACACAATAGACTAGTAGACATCATTAGTGATTCACATAAATTAAATCAATCAACAAGTTGTAGGTTCCCATTGTATCCCTGGTCTGCATAATCAATCAAGTTCCAATAAGGGGTGAGGAGAAAATGAAAGCCACAAATGTGTGCAAACGACCTAAAACAGAGAAATGAATATGACAAATGTCATAAAGCATCAAAATAAGAGCTAAATGTAATCAAGTTGATGACAAATGTTCTTTGCTGCATTAAACATCAATTCGTATTGCTCTAATGAGAATATAGGTATTGCGCCTCTCTGCTGTGCGATGGCACTAACCTGAGGCTTGGCATAACCTATATGTTCTAAGAATTCATTGTTGCATGCGCCTCTCTGCTGTGCGATGGCACTAACCTGAGGCATTGCATCTCTTTGAAAGCTCTTAGAACAGTCTCTTCTTGACCACCAGACCGCTCAAAGATCTCCTGAGGAAGATTGATTACCATATACCAGTGGGATCCACAAATACTTGTTGATCTAATTCACCTAAAAATCACTGATGTATATCAAAAACCTGTGTGTATTTAAGTGGACAAACATACTAACAATCGTCGTGGCTGCATCTCTTGATGTTCAAAATCAAAGTGTGCTACATAACTGTTCCAGCATGATTACCTGTTAGTGCTTTTGATTCTTGGATGAAAGAGATTCTGTGAATTGTACATATAATGTTTTTTGCCATTGATATATCTACAAAAAGTTCCAAATAATTGTGTTTTTGCCTGTATGATTCCATATGAATCTTTCTTGAAATGAAGTGAATGCCTTAAGCTGTTCTTCTCAGGGGGAGAAATCGTTTAAGTGATGTTAAAGTGCTTTCAACCCTCCTCAAATGTCTTATTTCAGTTTTATTTCAAGTTTTCCAGTTCTATTAATGTGTGCAATGTGTTAGTGTCGGACTATGTTTCGAAATTTTTTTATGATCTAGTGTGATATCTCGTTCACTAACGGTTCTACGTTGGATTAAGGTACATTCATGATGAAATCGCGTTGCACTGGGGTGCATAATCGGTTATTCACCCAAAATTTTGTGTCACTTAGAAATACCAACGAAGAACTCATTAAATTCAATACTAAATAAGCTTGAAAGTGAAATTAAAATACAACTGGTGTTGTAATGAGTCTTGGCGCGTCAAATGACATAAATGTTGTAATGGTTGTTGCTGATTTGAATTAAAATTCATATCTTTGGACTCGCACTGTACGTATACAACTGGACATCCAGATGAACTTCAATCACACGATTGAACCATACGCATGTTTCAATCGCACGATGGAACCAATCAGTACTTCAATCATATGAATAGATCAATCTGATGTCAAAGTGTGCGACTAAGCTCAGTCGTATGCTCAGTCGTACGACTGAGTTCATTCGTATGGTCCAATCGTACGATTGAACCAGTAGCATGTGATCAGTTTCAAATTCAAGTATTCTTATGTGTTGAACTGATCTAACTTGTTGATTGGGTGTTTATGGTTTGTGTTACAGTGAAATGGCCGAGCTGTGGACGATGAACACCAAGCACATCATTTATGCTTATCTAAACACGACGTCTATGAATGATGCTGTGTTCGTGCGAATCATCGAATTCCTAAACGGATCTAGTATTTTCAGGGCCATCTCTACTGCGTGTACACCTTACAGATCA
This sequence comes from Flaveria linearis, assembly GCA_024085815.1. NCBI lineage: Eukaryota > Viridiplantae > Streptophyta > Magnoliopsida > Asterales > Asteraceae > Flaveria > Flaveria linearis. The sequence continues at coordinate 71,308,224 of CM044003.1, read as the reverse complement.
ATACCGTTGAGCCATACCGAATCAGAAGCTCGATTTTTAGTGAGGCGATTGATATTGGTGAAGACGATCTAAGAAGGGTGTTGGGCCTGGGAGAAGATGGGGATCATCCGACCAAACTACATCCCTTAGTTGTACGTGGCTATTTTCTGAGGATCAAGTATGCTGTTGACATCAATGCCGGAGTGCAAAACAAGAGCAACATGTGCCCACCCTTCAAGTACTTTTCTCATGTCATTCTCAAGTGCATTGCTTCCCGACGAGGTGGGTTCGATGAGATAAGTGATCAGATATAGAATGCTTTCGTGGTCTAGTCTTGAACCGTCCATTTAGCTTCTCAAAGATGATCTTCAACTACATGAAGGAGAACATTGAGATGAAAGGGAAGGAAGCTTTTGTATGTATCCTAGGTTCCATCAGATGGTGATCAACAAGATGCTTCCCGATTTCCAAAAGAAAATAGATGATCAGGTGATTTTGGAAGTGATAGATGATACTACACTGGGTAGGATGAAGGTGTACCAGGGAAAGCCACAGAAGCCCCCGGTTAGACGATTGTTTGGCCATCTGGCAAGAGCTGATTATGTTGCACCAACAGGAAGAAGATGGCGCCACGATGATAGTGATTCATATGTAGAGAATGTGGTGATTCAAGATGATAATCAGGATGATGATGATGACCAGGAAGAAGGTCAAGTAGGTGGTGGTGAAGCCTCAAGTCAATCCCGATCGGTTGAAACATCCACTGCAGAATCACCTCCTCAGCAGGAGGCTCATCTGCTGCTGGAGGTTCTGGGCAGTCTTCTGTCAACCCAGACATCCCAACCATTATGGACTTAGGAAAATTTGATTTGGGAGATGATTCAGAAGACTCTTGCTAGACAGGTAGGTGGGAAGTGGGTTGCGACTGAAAGAGGCAAAGAGTTGGTAGGTGTTCGACAGTCAAGATCGAAGGGAGTGGATATTGAGGACGTAGATCTATCCTACACTCCTGATCAGCCACTCACCAAAGGAAGGGAAGCTGCTGCCACTGGGAAGAGGATGGCCAGGCCTTACCAGAAGAAGGATAAGCGTCAGAAGTTGGTGCTGATGAGCTCTCCAATGCCTTCTCACTCCCTACCTGCTACATCCACGACTACTACCACTATCTCACCTACTACCATACCAATACCCATACCAGCCTCTCCGACAGTAACCACAACCTCAACTCCATAAACCTTACCCATTCCCGTACTCGTATTCTTAACCTCAACCACAAAACCAACCATCCCACAAGCTGGCACCTCAACCCCTCAAGTTCCGATATTTCAGTGATCACCCCTACCTACAGTTGGTCTGGAGGAACAACTTGCAAGTCTAAATCGGATGGTACTCAAGCTGCTGGCTACTGATGATCTCAATTCCAACTAGATCAGTCAATTGATGTCAGAGAATGCAGCTCAGAGTCAATAGATAGCCTAACTAACTACAAGAAACGAGGCCTATGAGCTTGCCCTGGTTAGGGCACATGAGGCTCTTCAAACTGAAAATCAGCTACGGCTAGCATCCACTGAGAAGATTGATGAGTTGGAAAAGAAAAACAAGAAGATCATGTTAAGATTGAAAGAAAGGAAGGAGGAAACATGAAAGATCAAAGGAGATGGAGATGACAATGATGATGATGACTCAAGTGATGATGAGTCTGATGATGTTGATGATAAGGAAGACGCAGATGAGATTGATGAGGAGAAGGAAAAGGATAAAATAATGATGAAAATCAACCAGAGGGTGAAGGAAAAGCTTGAGCATCTCAACAATCTGATAAGGAGAGACAAGCCAAGAAGAATCAGGATAAAGGAGCTTCATCCTCTGCTTCTCAAGATAACGAGCATCAAGACAAAGATTCAACAGATAAATCTCAACAGGTTGATGAACACGATGTTGCACCTCTCCAGCAAATCAAGACACAATTTATTATGATTCTTGATTTGCAGGGGATAGTCAGAAGATCAGTCAGTTACACACAAGAAGAGGGGGAGATCATTCATGACTTATCAGACGAACAGCTTGCTGAGATGTTCAGACTAAACCCTGATGAAATTTTTAGAGATGTACCAGAAGTTGACGTGGTCAGCGATGAGGAATTGCATGGTGTAGATGAAGTAGAAATAGAGGATGTCACATCTGATTACTATCCACAGTACACAAATGACGATAGAGAAGTCTTACCTGATTTGGGTGAGATGTTTGACAGTGAAACCTTTGACAAGGTAAATGAGAAGGTCATTGAGAAAGAATCTACTGAGAAGACAGTTCAAACGAGGGATGCTGATGTGGAGCAAATGCAGGTTGAGTGGGCTGCTTGTCTTGTAGAGATGATGAATCAAAGAGAGCCACCTAAGCATAAGGCATACCCTAAATTGTACAAAGTTAGATGGCATCAGAAGGTGTCTGGGAAGATCATCATCTGGGCATACTTTGAGGACTTAAATGTATATGCAGTCAAGAGAGAGAAGGGGATCGAGTACTCTATACATCCTCATGATCTGAATACTCTTTCGGGTTTTAAGCTGAACAGACTAGCATGTCTGGATCTACTGTATGCAGACTCTCGACAGATTTCAGGATGGTTTGAAAGGGCCTTGAAGAAGGAATATCACATGAAGTAGGTGAACTTCAAACCTTAGCAACGGAGGCGGTATGTGAGCAAAACAAAAGTAGACCCGATTTCAGGAAGACCAAAAGTTGTTCTGAAATGGAAACCACCCAGGACCATGACAAAGATTCCATTAAGGAAAATGCCACTGGACTTCACTCCTTACTTCAAATGGTGATATTATGACTGGAGGATACGTGAAGATGTTATTGTACTGAATAGGAAAGGAAAGATTGAGATGATCATGTTGTTTCACCCAATGTGGCTTACAAACCTGTCTGAGGATGATGTCTACATATTATACAAGTGGCAAGTATTCTATGATACTCTGGATATTGTGCAAGCTTTACAATTCTAACATGTGATCAGGCTGTGCTTCGCGTTTGAGATCCATGCTGATGTTACAAAGGAAGTCAACTTCAAGAAGTTTGCTGAATTTTTGAAGAATGTTAGACGATAGAGTGAACTAGGTATAAGGGGGAGTTTGTTGATACACGATGGCCCTAGTTCATTGTACTTAAACGTTTATGTCTTTCATTCTTACGTATGTGTAATACAAGGGTATTTCAGTTATGTGATATGTGTTTGAATGTTTATTTACTATTGTATGTGTCGTATTCTTATATCATTTATAAATATACGCCTGAATGAATGTTATATATGGTTTGTAGTAGTTATTCATTGTTCTGAGTTAATAATGATTCAGGAATGTGTTTGACTTAGTCGTATGGTTATTCATGCTAATGGACCACGCTTATGGACCAGTCACACGACTGAACCAAGTGATTGGCTCAGTCGCACGACTGAGTCATAAAACTTGTTCAGTCGTACGATTGAACCAATCGTATTGTTCAGCCGTGCGTATGAACGAATCATATGGCTCATTCGCACGACTGTACACTGCAACCTATAAATACCACATAATTCGTGGAAAGAATAAGAGGACTTCAAATTATTTCATACCTTAGCCATCCAGAGAGCTCTATCACGTCCATCCAAGTTCACAGTTCGTCCCGGATCGTTTTCTACCCAGTCTTAACTTTGTTCTATCGTTAGATTGATCCGGGTTTACGTTCTCATTGATTGGATTACCAATCAAATAGCATTCCGCACTATTTGATTAGGTTTCATGTTGAATCAGTTAGAACTCCGTATGTACACGGTCCTAACAAGATTTATGAAAAAGGGGGGCGGGAAGGCAGGTAAGATGATAGGCAAAGACAACAAATCTGAGAAAGCAATTCAATGCTATGGAAAATGATTGTACACATGCATCAAATTATTTGGGACACCAATAAGATTTTCCTTTTTGCATTTTTCTAATAAATTTAAAATCACAGAATATTATAATTCTGAGATGTCAAATCCTAACAAGTTGGAAAAATGATAGTAAGCTAGTCTGTTATCATGGTTACATGGAGTAAGTAGATCTAGAGGGTTGCTAGTCCATTATACGATGTGTTGGTAGATTCAACATAATAGACTAGTAGACATCATTGGTGATTCACATAAATTAAATCAATCAACAAGTTGTGGGTTCCCATTGTATCTCTGGTCTGCACAATCAATCAAGTTCCAATAAGGGGTGTGCAAATGACCTAAATCAGAGCAAAGATAATGACAAATCTCATAAAGCATCAAAATAAGAGCTAAATGTTATCAAGTTGATGTCAAATGTTATTGATGCATTAAATATCAATTCGTATTGCTCTAATGAGAAGATAGGTCTTGCGCCTCTCTGCTGTGCGATGGCACTGACATGAGGCTTGGCATAACCTATATGTTCTAAGAACTCATTGTTGTTTGCGCCTCTCCGCTCTGCGATGGCACTGACGTAAGGCATTGCATCCCTTTGAAAGCTCTAAGAATAGTCTCTTCTTGACCATCAGACCGCTTAAAAGTCTCCTTAGGAAGATTGATTACCATATACTAATGGGATCCACAAATACTTGTTGATCTAGTTCACCTAAAATCACTGATGTATGTCAAAAATCTGTGTGTGGATTTAAGTGGACATACATACTGACAATCGTCGTGGCTGCATCTGTTGATGTTCAAAATCAAATGTGCTACATAATTGTTCCAGCATGATTTCCTATTAGTACTTTTGATTCTTAGATGAAAGAGATTCTGTGAATTGTACATATAATGTTTTCTGCCATTGATATATCTACAAAAAGTTCCAAATAATTGCGTTTTTACCTGTATGATTCCATATGAATCTTTCTCAAAATGAAGTAAATGCCTTAAGTTGTTCTGCTCAGGGGGAGAAATCGTTTATGTGATGTTAAAGTGCTTTCAACCATCCTCAAATGAAAATTACAAAAATATGTCTTATTTCAGTTTTATTTCAAGTTTTCCAGTTCTATTTAAGTGTGCAATGTGTCAATGTCGGACTATGTAACAAGATCGAACTCTGTGAAAGTCACAAATCTGAACCGAATCTTAACTATGAAAAGCTTGTTTCTGAAAGATAAAAGGGATCATGTCTGAGATGATCAATCGATAAGGAAGTTTCTTCTAAGGTAACTATGTGCATTACTGAATTAAACTAAGTCTAATCCATGTGTATGGCCCAATTGTATGACTGGACCATGAGTATGGCCCAATCGCATGTCTGGACCATGTGTATGGACCAAATGCATGACTGGACCATCAGCATGACACAATCGCTTGATTGGCAACATCAGTATGCTCAATCACATGATTGGCAAGATTAGTAGGATCCAATCGTATGATTGGTAAAGACGACTAGGTCATTCATGTGATTGGACTTCAGTCGCATGTCTGAACCATGCGTATTGGTCCAGTCGCACGACTGAAATCCCCATGGGTATATAATGAGGCTCAGTCCGACGTAAACCCTACACTCATTTTAAATGTAGAAGACTAATCAAGGCTCGGCAAAACATTTGAAGATTGAACGAAGACGAAGTCCGAAAAGAGACTGCATATGCGAAATCTCCTGTCACGCGAGAAGCAGATCTCACGCGAAGAAAGTCTCCACGCGAGAGATTATTGCCGCGCGAAAACATGTTCCACGCGAAAAGCGTGTCGCGCGAGAACTTGATGTTTAGTATAAATAGCTTGTTTTCGTTTTGTTATTAAGCTTTTCGTTCATTATCATTCTGTACTGTGCGAAAACCGCACAAGACCTTTCATAGGTTGTTTGTTTCAATCAAAGAAGCATTTTCTGTTCAATTCAATCTTCTCTTCTATCCAATCATGTTTACATTCCGCATTCACGTGATTGAGATCGTGTGTTATTGATTTCTGGGAGATTTCAGAGGTTTTACAATTGGTATCAGAGCATTAGGCTCTAGAAACACGATTTGGAAGAGATTTTGATTGAGTTTTACTCGAATTTGAAGAAATTCATCATTGATCACTTTAGATTCTGATATGGAGATGTTATTCTGCTCGATTTTGGAGGATTTGGACTGATTTGGACCGATTTGAACTAAATTAGTGGACTTTAGTTGAATTTTAATCAAAATTATACATAAAATTGAACTAAATTCATTAAATTTGGACTAAAATGGGTTCAATCAGACATATTCATTGATTTGGAGGTGGTTCTCGCTTGAACGAACTGTTGGAGATTCGATTCTGCACGAAATTGACGATTTTCGCTTGATCTGTAAGTTTTCGCGTGCGAAAAAGGGTGTTTTCGCTTAGACAGTTATTTCACCTTTTTATGCGATTTCGCGTGAAAAGGTAAATAGGAAATTTCGCACGAATCAACATTCTCGCGCGAAAAGGTTGGCCGCGCGAAAACAGTTTTCGCACAATTGTTTCTCTCGCACGAAAAGTCTGATTTTCGATTTTCTGATCAACATGTCTTCATCAACACAAAATTTGAAGCATCTTATGCCAGAGAAAATTGAGAATCTGTTTGCCGAGTTTATATCTGATGATCTCTTGGATGGAGTGTTTGCTGAGAAGGAAGAAGTTGAGGAAGAGAAGGAAGAAGTTGAATGTAAGAAGGAAGCTGGGAAGACTGATCAGGTTGAGAAGGTTGCTGAAGAAAAGAGTGTGATTGAAGAGTACACTGTCGAGCCTCCAGTCAAAAGCCCATGTGTTTATCCAAAGACTGTTGATATTGCTCCAGTGGAAGAACCAGCTGCTGAATTGAAAGCATTCATGGTCAAGAAGGTAGAAGAAGCTGAAGGGGAAACTTCTGAACCCAAGGTATATGATGGTTTGTGCAAAAATTCATGTGTTGAGAAAGTTCAAAAATACAGAGTTCACAATGAGAGCCTGATAATGGAAGTTGAAAAACTTCAGTATCAAGCTTGCAAACAAAGTCAAATGAAAAGATTTTTAAAGAAAAACTTGAAGGTTTAAACAAAACAATATATAATTTAAAATTAAATCTTCATGATAAAGAATGTACCAATAATGACTTGACAAATAGAAATAATGAACTCGCTTTAGAAATTAATAGACTTAACAGTGAATTAGCCACGACTAAATTGACTGTTGAGAAATTTGAACTTTCATCAACAATGGTTGAAGGAATAATCAAGTCTCAAATGACTCAGAAGATTAAAGGAGGAAAATGTGGTGTTGGGTTTTCTAACATTGCTCCTCCAATTAATCATGATTATTCATGTTTACCTTCTTCTGATAACATTTGTGATTCTGATATGGTCTATGGGATTGGATTCTCTCCATCTCAAGACTTAAAACCTTCAGTTAAAGTAAATCTATCTGTTGATCCTATCATAGTACCTAAATCTAAACAATCAACTGAAAACTTTTGTGCAGATAAATTGAAGGTAGATGGGTTGGTTGAAGAATGGGAGAGTGATAGTGAAGGAGAAAATGAGAGAGAAAATTTGAAAAATAAGAATGTAAAAGTTTTACAATCTGATTGTAAACAAACTTTGTATGGAAATGAAAAGTTGATTAATTTGAATGAGATGAAATCTAATTGTAAAAATAATTTGAATGCAAATCAAAGGGTAAATCAGAAAGAAAGAATTGAAAAGGATTTTAAAAGTAGATTTGTTTCAAAAGGTTTAATTGAAAATGAAGAACATATTTTTAAAGAAACGAATTCTCGATTCTTTAAAAATAAACTTCATTATAATGCTAACCTTGTGAATCAAGATGTTTGTAGCCCAGATTTTCAAGTGAGTGATTCATCTACATTCAATCTGAATATTCAAAAGCCTGGTCGTTCTCCAGCACCAATCCGTATATCTAAGCCTGGTCCTCCTCCAGCAAATTCAAAGTCTGGTCCTACTCCAACAGAATCAAAGACTGTTCCTATTCCAACACCACCAATTCCAAAAGTCAAAACTATCAAATCTCCAATCCCAAGTGGTCATAATTCATCGATTTCCTCGAATCTACAAAAGATGAACATGCAATTGTCAAATGACGCAAAGATTCGAGAGACTGTGAAGAATGTTAAACCTAGTCAATCTGACTTTGGTTTTTATGACAATTTTCATAATTGTCATCCACAGTTTGCTTTCCACACAAAACAAAAGAGATGTTATCAGTGTGGAAACACAAATCATTTGGCAAACAATTGTCCTTTTCGACAAAAAACATTAAGCAAACAACGATTTCATAATTCTATTGCTCATAATAGAAAATTGTTTTTCACTCGTGGAAAATTTTCAAATAATATGAAATCAAAGGTTGTTAATGAGTTTAATGTCAAACGGGATAAGAATTTGTCAAATAATGTAAAAGAAAACAACAAGTTGAAAAGCTTAAATGAAAAGAATGATGTGCAAACCAAATATAATAATATCAAATCATTTTGTCTTGCTGCAACACAGAATGTGCTCAATTCATGTTTCACTTGGGTACCGAAAGCTAAGTAATTTTGTTACTTATGTAGGGTCAACCGTAAGGGATCATTGAAAGCTTATGGCATGTAGACAGCGGTTGTTTGAAGACATATGACAGGAAACTTAAAAAAAAATAAAAAAAAATAAAAGAAAAAAATAAACAAAAAAATATATATATAAGCTTTGAAAATATTTTTGGGCTTAGGGGGAGTCAAGATTGGATCAATAAAATGAATTTTCATGATTAAATGAGAAATGATTTTACACAGTTCAAAATGAGTCTAAGAACTTTCAAAGGCTTAAATACGAATAGACTTGGATTATGTTTGATATGTCAATAGGCTTTGCTTTCAGAACTGAAAAGATCATAATTGAGTGATTACACTTGAATTAAAGAAATATGAATTAGTGGGGAAGATATCAGGATTCTGTGTCAAAAATGTTCTAACACAGACTGAGAGATATAATCTTGTCATACTCAAGCCTGTATATGATTGATTAAGTGATTATCATAACTATATATATATATATGATAGATAGAAATACAAAAAGAAACAAAAAGAGAAAAACACAAAAAGAAAATAATTGAGCAAAAAGATGCCAAAAAGGAAAAGGCCATATAGGATATAAGATGCCAAGAAGCACAACAAATCAAAAGATATGTCTAAAAGACATACATACTATATGGTATATATTTTCTCTTTTGAGAATAGTTTTTAACTTTGGAAGGCAAAATCGAAAGATGGGGCATGTAAGTCCGGATGGCTTGTAAGTCCTAAACATCTTGAGAGGGCTGACGTAAGTCCGGATGGCTGTCAGTAAGTCCTTAAACTTGTTAATATTCCGGGTTAAGAAATATTTCTCAGGCTAGTTATGCTCAAATAGTTATTTTTAGGAATACCATAAATGGTATCACTGATCATCAATGCATGGTTTAAGTCAAATTGGGATGACTTGAAATCTCAATAGTGTCTTGAAGGATAATAATTATTCTACAGAAGTTCTGATTATGGGATCCACTGACTTGTATTAAATCAACACAAAACATGATATATATCACTCATTATATTTCTGAGTAAAACCTAAAGTATAAGTTTAAAAGGGACAAAAGATATTGACAATCAACTTAACCAGTTTATTTTAAATAAAGCTGGACAGAGTCTTGACTTGATAAAGAACTATATGATCTCATTTTGAAAATTCTTACAAGAAAAGGAAGATTCCAGTCCTTGCTCCTGTTCCTCCAAATTCTCTGAAGCAATTAATTTCTTGGAGATGTGAGAAGGATTCCGGTCACGCTGTGATCAGATGTACTGACAAGTCATTTCGAATCATTGATCCAGCAGACTTGATGAAGTTTGGCAAAGACGACTTACTCAAGCTTTTACACTGCCCTATTACAGCTGATGAGTCCGTTTATTTTCTATCTTGCCAGTATGTATGGATGACTGACCGAATCCTTAGGAATAAATGGTACGCATATGCAGGAACGTACAAGAAAGCAAACGTTGATTTTGATTGATCATGTTTCACCGAGCCTAGGGGAGATTGTAGAAGACTAATCAAGGCTCGGCAAAACATTTGAAGATTGAATGAAGACGAAGTCCGAAAACAGACTGCATATGCGAAAGCTCCTGTCACGTGAGAAGCAGATCTCACGCGAAGAAGGTCTCCACGCGAGAGATTATTGCCGCGCGAAAACATGTTCCACGCGAAAAGCGTGTCGCGCGAGAACTTGATGTTTAGTATAAATAGCTTGTTTTCGTTTTGTTATTAAGCTTTTCATTCATTATCATACTGTACTGTGCGAAAACCGCACAAGACCTTTTATAGGTTGTTTGATTCAATCAAAGAAGCATTTTCTGTTTAATTCAATCTTCTCTTCTATCCAATCATGTTTACATTCCGCATTCACGTGATTGAGATCGTGTGTTATTGATTTCTGGGAGATTTCAGAGGTTTTACATTAAACTTTCTCTCAAAACTAGCAAACTAAAGGACTCTTTTTCGAATTTTTTTGTGTGATCTAGTGAGATATCTCGTTCACTAACGGTTCTACATTGGATTAAGGTACATTCAAGATGAAATCGCGTTGCATTAGGGTGCTTAATCGGTTATTCACCCAAAATTTTGTGTCACTTATAAACACCGACAAAGAACTCATTAAATTGAACAGTAAATAAGCTTTAAAGTAAAATTAAAATACAACTGGTGTTTTAACGAGTCTTGGCGCATCAAATGACATAAATATTGTAATGGTTGTTGCTGATTTGAATTAAAATTCATATATTTGGACTCGCACAGTACGTATACGACTGTACATCCGGATAAACTTCAATCACATGATTAAACCATACGCATGTTTCAATCGCACGATTGAACCAATAGGTACTTTAGTCGTACGAATAGAATAATCTGATGCAAAGTCTGCGACTAAGATCAGTCGTATGCTCAATCGAACGGCTGAGTTTATTCGTATGGTCCAATCGTATGATTGAACCGGTAGCATGTGATCAGTTTCAAATTCAAGTGTTCTTATGTGCTGAACTGATCTAACTTGTTGATTGGGTGTTTTTGGTTTGTGTTACAGTGAAATGGCTGAGCGGTGGATGATGAACACCAAGCACAACATTTGTGCTTATCTGAACACGACGTCTAGGAATGCTGCTGAAATCGTGGGAATCATTGAATTCCTAAGCCGATCCAGGATTTTCAGGGCCATCTTAACTGCATGTACACCTTACAGATCATTATAGCAAGCCTTCTGGGAGAATGCTGTGGTAGATCGTACCGTTGAGCTATACCGAATCAGAAGCTTGATTTTCAATGAGGCGATTGATATTGGTGAAGACGATCTAGGAAGGGTGTTAGGCCTGGGAGAAGATGGGGGTCATCCGACCAAACTACATCCCCTAGTTGTACGTGGATGTTTTCTGAGGATCGAGTATGCCTGTGACATCAATGTCAGAGTGCTAAACAAGAGCAACATATGCCCACCCTTCATGTACTTAGCTCAAGTCGTTCTCAAGTGCATTGCTTCCCGACGAGGTGGGTTCGATGAGCTAAGTGATCAGATACAGAATCCTTTCGTGGCTCTAGTCTTGAACCGTCCATTTAGCTTCTTAAAGATGTTCTTTAATAACATGAATGACAACATTGAGATGAAAGGGAAGGAAAGCTTCTGTATGTATGCCATGTTCCATTAGATGGTGATCAACGAGAAGCTTCCCAGTTTGCCAAAGAACAAAGATGATCAGGTGATTTTGGAAGTAATGGATGATACTACACTTGGTAGGATGAAAGTGTACCGCGGAAAGCGATAAAAGCCCCCAGTTAGACGATTGTTTTGCCATCTGGCAAGAGCTGATTATGTTGCACCAACAGGAAGAAGATGGTACCATGATGATAGTGATTCGAATGTAGAGAATGTGGTGAGTCCAGATTATGATCAGGACGATGATGATGATGACTAGGATGAAGGTCAAGGAGGTGCTGGTGAAGCCTCAAGTCAATCCCAATCGATTGAAACATCCACTGTAGAACCACCTCCTTAGCAGGGAGGCTCATCTACTGCTGGAGGTTCTAGGCAGTCTTCTGTTAACCCGGACATCCCGACCATTGAGGACTTAGGAAAGTTTAATTTGGGAGATGATTTAGAAGACTCTGAGGAAGAACCTCTTATTAGACAGGTAGGTGGGAAGTGGGTTACCACTGAAAGAGGCAAAGAGTTGGTAGGTCTTCGACAGTCAAGATAGAAGGGAGTGGATACTGAGGACGTAGATCCATCCTACACACCTGATTAGCCACTCACCAAAGGAAAGGAAGCAGCTGCAACTGGGAAGTGGAGGATAAGGATGGCCAGGCCTTACTAGAAGAAGGGTAAGCATCAGAAGTTGGTGCTGATGAGCTCTCCAATGCCTTTTCACTCCCTAACTGCAAGAAACGAGGCTAATAAGCTTGCCCTGGTTAGGCCACATGAGGCGATTCAAACTCAAAATCACCTACTGCTAGCATCCATTGAGAAGATTGATGAGTTGAAAAAGAAAAACAAGAAGATCATGTTAAGATTGAAAGGAAGGAAGGAGGAAACATTGAAGATCAAAGGAGATGGAGATGATGATAATGATGATGACTCAAATGATGATGAGTCTGATGATGATGATGATGAGGAAGACACAGATGAGACTGATGAGGAGAAGGAAAAGGATGAAAATGATGATGAAGATCAACCAGAGGGTGAAGGCAAAGCTCTAGCATCTCAACAATTTGATAAGGAGAGACAAACCAAGAAGAATCAGGATAAGGGAGCTTCATCCTCTACTCCTCAAGATAAGGAGCATCAAGACAAAGATTCAACAGATAAATCTCAACAGGTTGATGAACACGATGTTGCACCTCTCCAGCAAATTAAGACACAGTTTACGATTATTCTTGATTTGCAGGGGATAGTCAGAAGATCAGTCAGTTACGCACCAGAAGAGGGGGAGATCATTCATGACTTATCAAACGAATAGCTTGCTAAGATGTTCAGACTAAACCCTGATGAAATTGTCAGAGATGCACCAGAAGTTGATGTGGTTAGCGATGAGGAATTGCATGATGTAGATGAAGTAGAAATAGAGGATGACATGTCTGATTACTATCCACAGTACACAAATGATGATGGAGAAGTCTTACCTGATTTGGATGAGATGTTTGACAGTGAAACCTTTGACAAGGTAAATGAGAAGGTCACTGAGAAAGAATCTACTACGAAGACAGCTCAAGCCGAGGACTCTGATGTTGAGCAAAGGCATACTGAGTGGGATGCTTGTCTTGCAGAGATGAGTAATCAAAGAGAGCCACCTAAGCATAACGTATGCACTAAATTGTACAGAGTTAGAAGCCATCAGAAGGTGTCTGGGAAGATCATCAGCTGGGCATACTTTAAGGACTCAAATGTATATGCAGTCAAGAGAGAGAAGGGGAGTGCTATAGACATCCTCATGATGTGAAGACTCTACTGGGTTTTGAGCTGAACAGACTAGCATGTCTGAATCTACTGTATGCAGACTCTCGACAGATTTCCGGATGGTTTGAAAGGGCCTTGAAGAAGGAATATCACACGAAGTGGGTGAACTTCAAACCTCAGCAACCGAGGAGGTATGTGAGAAAACAGAAGTAGATCCGATTTCAGGAAGACAAAAGTTGTTCTGATATAGAAACCACCCAGGACCATGACAAAGGATTCCATTGAGGAAAAGGCCACAGGACTTCACACCTTACTTCAAATTGTGGTATTATGAATGGAGGACAGGTGAAGCCGTTATTGTACTGAATCGGAAAGGAAAGATTGAGACGATCAGGGTGTTTGACCCGATGTGGCTTACAAACTTGTCTGAGGATCATATCTACACGTTATACAAGTGGCCACAATTCTATGATACTCTGTATTTTGTGCAAGCTCTATTATTCCAGCATGTGATCAGGCTGTGCTTCGCGTTTGAGATCCATGGTGGTGTTACTAAGGAAGACAAGTTCAAGAAGTTTGCTGAATTTTTGAAGAATGTTAGACGATAGAGTGAACTAGGTCCAAGGGGGAGTTTGTTAATACACGTTATCCCTAGTTTATTGTACTTAAACGTTTATGTTTTTTTATTCTTACGTATGTGTAATACAAGGGTATTTCAGTTATGTGATATGTGTGTGAATGTTTATTTACTATTGTATGTGTCGTATTCTTATATCGTTTATAAATATACGCCTGAATGAATGTTATATATGGTTTGTAGTAGTTATTCATAGTTTTGAATTAATAATGATTCAGGAATGTGTTTGAGTTAGTCTTATGGTTATTCATGCTAATGGACCATGCTTATGGACCAGTCGCACGACTGAAGCAGGTGATTGGCTCAGTCGCATGACTGAGTCATAAAACTGGCTCAGTCGCACGATTGAACCAATCATATAGTTCAGTAGTGCGTATGAATGAATCGTATGGCTCAGTCGTACGACTATACACTGCAACCTATAAATACCACGTAATTCGTGGAAAGAATAGGAGAACTTCAAATTATTTCTTACCCTAGCCATCCAGAGAGCTCTATCACGTCCATCCAAGTTCACAGTTCGTCCCAGATTATTTTCTACCCATTCTTAACGTTGGTTAATGGTTAGATTGATCCGGGTTTACGTTCTCACTAATTGGATCACCAATCAAATAGGATTCCGCACTATTTGATTAGGTTTCACATTGAATCAGTTAGTACTCCGTACGTACATGGTTCTAACAAACTTCCATTGAGCGCAATTAATCGAATCAGTTTTTTTCGACACACAACGTTCGCCTCATAGGTCGCTAACCAATCCATCCCTAGTACTACATCGAATCCGCCTAGAGGCATCGCATATAAACTAGCAGAAAACCTATGGTCTTCTAGTTCTTTAACACAGTCTCCTATCATATCATTAATTCTAGTAGACTTACCAATAGCAGTTTCTATGTCAAAAGGTTCATCAATACCTTTACTACTAACAATCAACGTAGCATAGAAAGCAGTAGAAATGAAACTCCTACTAGCACCAAAAATGAATAATACAGAGGCATAAGTTTGGTTTACTAGAAACATACCTGACACTACGTGAGGGTGTACCCTGGCCTCCTTTGTGGTCATCGTGAAGGCTCTAGCACCTGCCTTCTATCCTCCTTCTTCTGGCTTCTTCTTTATCCCAGAACTCTCAACTCGTGGCTTCTTGCAATCTTTGCTCATAAGGCCTTCCTCTCCACAGTTATAACACTGTATACCGCCACACATGTTTCCCACGTGACCGGGCTTTCCACACTTGAAGCACACATTCTCTCCCCACTTACATTCGCTCGTGTGCTCCCTTCCACATCTACCACACTTCTTCATCCCCGAGCTTGATGACACCACCCTACGGTCATCCACACTCATTCTCTTGTTGTTTAGGGTGAAACCGCCACGACCAAACCGCTTCCCATTCCAGTTCTTGTCATCACCACTCTTCTTACTCCCCTCCGCCACGGCCACCACCTCCACCTCGTCATATAGCCTTCCTGCCAAATCTACTACTGACCTGAACGTACCTGTCCGGGTGGCAATCTGGTGTCTGTGAATATCTACTGGCAGACGCTGGATGTACCTCTTGATCTTCCTTGATACCGGAGTCACCTGATCCGGCACCAGCATTGCCATCTCGTTGAATTTTGTGGTGTACTGTCAGTGCGTCATAGTTCCCGCCTCCAGCTGTAGGAACTCCCTCACAATCTTATCCAACTCCCCGTGAGGATAGAACTCCTCAATCACCAGCTTTTTTAGTTCTGGCCACCTCATCCTGCCAATGGCCCTGCTACCGTCGGCCTGGACAATGTCTCAGTCTCCGATCGTTCTCTTTCTTCTCTCGCAGTGGTCCTCCCCTTTTCCTTCCTTTCATCCTCCCTTACTGCCTTATTCACTTCAGTCACAACAGACGATAGGATCGTCTGCATAACCTGATGGACCTCCTATACCACTGCCTCTTTCACCGAGGCCCTCAAATTCGCACTCTCATCACCACCTTCCTGGTGATGGATCTTGGGCTCTTCACGTGTCCTTTCAGTAGTCCAGCCCTATTCCTCATTGCACATGGTTCAGCATTACATCCACCATGTACTCCACCTCTAGAGGCCTTAGACGATCTACCTCCAGCCATCCTCTAAACACTATAAGATTCAAATGCCAACATGGTCATTCAAGGTAATAGCTCAGTTTATGTTAAGTATAGTAAGTCCCTAATTATATTAGCCAGTTATGATTAGCCACTTACTTTACTCTTCACACCCTAAGCATTTCCTATCCTGACTACATCAGTACCTAAATATACTATGAGCACATAATCAAATAGCACACTCATATAAGGCTAGTTAACGTTAAGAAAGAAATACCTGATGGCATGTAGCTACTCGGGCTGGCATCCCTTTCCTTTAGTCCCATTCTCAGTTTAAGATTAGGTTTTCCAAAATATTTTACCTAATTTACTTAAACTTTAGCTCTATAACAACTTGTAAGGCCACGTTCCCGGAACGCTTACAGTTGGACAATCATCGCATTATTACATAAAACAATACCTATTTCATAAAATAAGCAGCGGAAGTAAGTTAACAAAAACCATTCGTTTCATTGATAATTACTGTTGTTAGGCAATGCAACACTATTTATAAGTCACAAAAGCATCGTTTAATTGCATTACAAAACAACAATAATAGTATGCTCTAATGGATGCCAGTCTTGCGCTGCCGAGTAGCCTCGCCGTGTGCCATCCTCAGCAAAATTACCTGCCAACTGTAAATGAATAAAAGTTAGCGTTGCTAAGTGAGTTCTAGTTTTAAAGTATTGAAATACTTTATACATTTTATGTATGAAAATACTCTTTCTTAATAAAATACTTTCTTCACTTTCGTACGTGAGCGTTCATCGTACATACATCAAGGTATAACCTTATTCATCATTCATTATTGCAGGTATTCATTTGTTTCGTAGTGTGTCATTATCTTTCACTTTTTCTAGATCCTATCATAACTTTACCTCCATCGTTGGGCATGCAGCCACCTCATTCCCAGCACACAGCCGCCTTATTTCTGGGGTAAAGTGACAAGGATCCCGTTTCGTATAGTGGATCAATCACCAAGACTGATCCCCCTGTGTATGAACCCTCATGGGTTAGCCAAAATCGCACGCTATATTACACATAGTTGAGCAAGCAACTCTCAACGAGTTATGAACCTCCTTTCATTTTGCTTGCAAGACTTTTCACTTGTTCATTCTTTATGTTCCACTATCATTATCATTAATCTTTTACATTCATTATGATAATACTTTACGTATACGAGCATAAACACACCACGTAAAGTCACATGATAATACATAATACGGAACATGAACTCAAACCATAAACTAACATAAAATGAACAAATATAAGTCTCAAGTCAAACTAGGGTCAAATCCTACAAATTCTGATCTTTCCAAAATTCCAAAAAAAATTCTAAGTGTTTCAGGCGCTTTGGCACTATGTAGGCACATGAGATCTGTTTAGGCGTTTTTCAACTATACAGGCGCATGAGCTTCACAGGCGTTTCAACACATTGGCGCATGAGCCACTTCGGGTGCATAGGTACTATTTAGGCGCATAGGGTACACTTAGGCATCTAAGCCTAATACTTAGGCGCATGAACTACTGTTCAGGCGCATGAGCTTACACTTAGTATTTCTAAGGCAATATCTAGGCGCATGAGGTACTGTTCAGGCGCAGACTATCACTTAGGCGTATGAGCAGATTATTTGGGCGCATGAGGGTACTGTCTGGGCGCATGAGGTTTACTTAGCCATTCCAAGCCAATATTTTAGGAACATGAGCCCTATTTGGTCGCACGACCACCTATATAACATGTTCTTAAGTTATTTTCAGTCCCAATCCCAATTCTAATGTGTTCTTGACTTATTGTTACCATTCTAAGCATGAACATGACATCAATAACCATAAAACACTAACATACATACACAAGTACATGCGGGTCACATACATAATAATTATAAAATCATTTTACATGCATTTTCAGCCCCAAAAAAGTATAAAAACATTTAAAACCAGGGTCTAGAAACTCACCTTTGCTGCTTCCAAACACCCCTCCTTCAAAGTCGAACTTTCAAAGAGTTTTAACAGCTAAACATGCCAAAAACATTCAACCGAACACATATACACATATAAGAACACACAGAACTCGGTTACATGGTCAAAACCCATCAAAACCGAACCAAATTTACAAGAATCACTTACCTTATGCCAAAAACAGCTGCTTTCTCTCTCTAAAACCGAGGAACTCTGCTTTTCTTGTTCTTCTCTTTTGGTCGACAAAAGCAGCAGTTAGTACCTATATGGGCGGCCATACTCAAAATATTATTAAAATATTTGATTTTCATCCTTTTTGCACTTTAGCCCCTCCACTTATGCTTCTTTTCTTTTATTTCATGATACTCTCCCCTTTCTTTTCTTAATATTTTTTCCTTTCTTTTATTTTTACAAAATTCTGGGCGTTACATTAAGTCTTCTTACTTGTTTGTTCATTGTTTCTTTAGTTGGTTCCATATTTGATCTAGTAAGTATGATTAGTAAAACTGTTGTTGATCCATCACACGGTCCTGCAATTGCTATTAGAGCTTCTGAGACTCTTGATTGCTAGATCTCACCATCTTGAATCACTCTTCCATTTCACATTCACTTACTTACTCAAATGGCATCTCTTTCTAAAGCTGATATGGAAACCAGCACAATGACTAAGTCTCCAATGATCACTCCTGATGACTTTGACATTTGGTGTTTGAGCATGGAAGGCTTAATCAAGTCTCAAGACAACGGGATGTGGAGATCTGTAGTCTCTAGAGTGTTAGGACTGATTTCTTAACAAGTACTAACGGATTCTTTGTGAGACCAGATCCAATAGCACGGAATTCTATTTGATTGGCGATCCAATCAGTGAGAACGAACAACCTGATCGATCTAACGATAAAACAAACATTAAGAACGAGTTGGAATCGATCAAGAACAAACTATGAACTTGGATGGGCAACTTAGAATGCTCTGGATGGCTGGGGTATGATAGTATTTGAAGTGTTTTGTTTTTCTACAAATTATGTGGTATTTATAGGTTTTCAGTGTCCATTCGTACGACTAAAGCATTAGCATGGTTCAGTCAAGCGACTGACTCATGCGTCTGACTCATAGGCACGACTGATGGTTTAGTTGTTCGACTGGGTCAATCTTATGTCTCAGTTATACAACTGATCCAGTCACCTGGTTCAGTTGTACGACTAGTCCATAAGTATGGTTCATTCGTGCGCATGAATAACCACTTGACTAAGTTGAACATATTTCTGAATCATTATTGACTCAGAACTATGTACAACAACCTCAAACCTATATATAATGTTCACCAATATAAGTAATACTAATTACAATATGAATATGATATAAACAAAGATAATTTAACATCAAAACTCACATCATCATATTTCATTAAACATGTTCATTACATATGTGTAAGAAATGAAAGTCATTTACATTTAAGAACATAAACTAGGAACAATGTGTCAACAAACTCCCCCTTGGACTTAGTTTATCCTATTGTCTAACATTCTTCACATAGTCTTGGAATTTCTTGTACTTCTCCTTTCTTGTGACTCCTGCGTATATCTCGAATGCAAAGCAGAGTCTTATGATGTGTTGGAATTGGAGAGCTTGTACAATATCCTGCGTGTCATAGTAAAGTGGCCACTTGTACAATGTGTAAACATCTTCAGCAGACAAGTTAGTAAGCCACATTGGGTCAAATACCCTGATAGTCTCTATTTTAGCCTCTCTATTTAGGACTATGACCGCTTCACCCGTCCTCCAGTCGTAATACCACAATTTGAAGTGTGGAGTGAAGTCCTGAGGCATCTCCTGCAATGGGATCTTCGACATTGTGCGTGGGGGACTCCACTTCAGCACTACCTTCGGCTTCCCAGTGTTAGGGTCAACTTCAGTCCTACGAACGAACCTTTTAGGTTGTTAAGGTCTAAAGTTTACCCATCTGGTGTGGTATTCTCTCTTAAATGCCATCTCGAACCAACCTGACATCTTCCTCGGGTTGGCGTACGAAAGGTCTAAAAAGGCTAACCTGTTTAGCTCAAAACGGGGAAGAGTCTTCAGATCGTGTGGATATCTGAAGTACTTGATCCCCTTCTCATGCTTCACAGCGTACTCCTCCAAATCCTTAAAATAGGCCAAACCGATGATTTTGCCTGACACCTTCTAATGTCTCTTAACCTTGTAAAGTTTGGTGTAGGCGTTTGGCTTTGGAGGTTCACGTTGGGCTCTCATCTCTTTCAAACAAGCTGCCCATTTTGCCTTCTTTAACTCAAAATCAGCATATGTGGCTTGGACTTTATCTTTCTCTTTTTCTTTCTCTTTATCTTTCTCATCAAGAGTTCCAAAAGTATCACTGCCAAATGTTTCACCAAGGTTTGGGATAACATTACCCTCAGGGTCAGTGTACTCAGGATAATACTCTGATGTGATTTCTTCAATCTCAATCTCATCCACGCCTTGTAGCTCTTCATCACTAACAACGTCGACCTCAGGAGCATCTTTGACAAGCTCGTCTGGATCTAGTCTGAACATATATCCGAGCTGCTCGTCAGTTAGGTCGTGGATGATTTCTCCCTCCTCTGGAGTGTAACTCACAGACCGTCTTACTATCCCTTGCAAATCAAGAATCATTGTGAGTTGAGTCTTGATTTGCTGAAGGGGAGCAATATCATAATCATCGGTCTGTTGAGTTGTATCTATTCAATTACACAACCAACAATGTATACATTAATCATTTATCTTGACATTAAACATGAATTTTCATTAATTGCATTAATGTATAAACAATTTAAATACAAAAGTTTCAAAATACATAAACATTTAATCATTACTTTTGCTTTGATAGGGTGTCTCTTCAGCTTGAGGAGCTAAGGACGAAGGTCTTTGATCTTGATTTCGTTTAGTGCGTCTCTCCTTAGCAGATGGATTTGTGGCTGATGCAGATGCATCACCTTCTTGATCATCCTCATCGTCATCATCACCTCCTTTGCCTTTTCCACTTCCTCCCGCTTCAGCCTCATCATCATCTTTACCTGATTCATCATCAGAAGAATCATCATCATCATCATCTCCACCATCATCACCATCACCCTTCATCTTTAAGGTTTCACCCTTAGTCCCCTTTAACCTCAGCATCAGCTTTTTGTTATTTTTCTCCACTTCCTCGATCCGCCTTACGGATGCCATCAAATGATCATTTTGGGTAGTCAGGGCATGGTGAGCTCGAGCTAATACTCTCTCATGAGTAGCGTTCTTCTCTGTCAACTATGCTATCTGCTTGCCCTGAGCGGTGTTGACCGCTATCAGCTGATTCATCTAATTTGCCCTCAGATCATCTATAGCTAGCAGCTTGAGCACCAGCCTATTGAGGCTTGCCAACCGCTCCTCTAACCCAATAGTGGGTAGAGTCGATCCCTGTGGAGGTAGGAATTAGGTGGATGTGCCAGGTTGTGGTATAGATGGTGTAGTGGTGGCTGTGGTGTATATGGGAGTAGGGATGGAAGTGGGTTATGAATGGAACAGATATGGGTATCGTGGGTGAGGTAGGTGTGAATGTATGAGTGGTGGTGGGAGTAGTGGCTGTAGTGGTGGCAGTGGTGGTGGTAGGGTGAGGAACAGTGGTGGTGGTAGAGCTGATCAAAACAATCCTTTGCCTCTTCCCTTTCTTGCCATAAGGATAGGCCATCCTCTTACTCTTGGAGCCCTTGACAATCGGGGCTCCCCCTGGGCTGATTGGCTGGTTGGGTGTGTACGTGGGATCAGCGACATCAGCATCACCACCCTCAGAACCAGCTTGATGTCCCCCAACCGCCACTTTCCCCTTCTCGGTAGCCACAACTCGGCTACCGACTCTTTGAGTGAGAGGCTCATTATCCGACTCCTCCTCTTCATCTACCATGAAGTCCCAGTGGATGGCAGCCTGCTCAGATCCACCGAGAGCTGAGGAACCACTCTTCTAAGGTGGTGGAGAGATAGTAGACGTATCGGTGGCTCTTGGTTGACTTGAGTCAGCATCTCCACCACCCTGACCATCATCTTGGTCATCATCATCATCTTCTTCGTCATCCTGAACCACAATGGGCTCAACATCAGAATCACTGTCATCGTGGCGCCTGCTCGTGGCCAAATAATCTCCTAACTGGGGGCTTCACCTGCTTCCCCCGGTACACCTTCATCCTTCCAAGTGTGGTGTCATGCAATACCTCCAGGGACACCACATCATCTTTCTCTTTGGGCACGTGAGGAAGCTTCTCATCGATGATCATCTGAATAAACCTTGGGTACATACAAAACCCCTCCTTCCCCTTCGCCTCTATGTTCTCCGTCTGATAGGTGAAGAACATCCGCGAGAAACTGAATGGATGGTTCAGTACCAGTGCAACAAATGCATTTTGGATTTGATTTCTCATCTCGTCAAATCCTCCATGCCGGGAGGCAATGCACTTGAGGATCACATGTGCCAGATACTTAAACTGTGGGCACATGTTACTCTTGTTTAGCACGCCAGCATTGATGTCACCGGCGTACTTGATCCTCAAGAAACATCCCCGAATAGTCAGGGGATGTAGCATGGTTGGGTAGACTCCATCCTCACCCAAGTCTAAGACCCTCCGGAAGTCATCTTCCCCTATACCGATGTCTTGGCCGAAGAGAGAACTTCGGATCCCGTATGGCTCAACAATGCGATTGACCACGACATTCACCCAGAATGCCTGCTGTATGGATCGAAAAGGTGCAGGGAGTAGAAATGGCTCTGTAAATCCTCGATCGACGAAGAAAAGCAATGATCCCAGTGAACTCTAAAGCGTTCCGGGATGTAGTGTCGAGGTAAGCACATATATTGTGCTTAGTGCTCATGGTCCATCCATCAGCCATGTTGCTGCAACACAAGTAACAAATATGTTAGATCCGTTCATAAAGACGGTCATTTGAATTAGAATAGATTATATCTAACTGGTTCAGTTGTACGTATGAACCACACGACGGAACTCAGTCGTACGATTAAGCCTACGACTGAACTTAGTCGTATGCTATGCCATGCGGTTACGTCAGTCGTTCGACTGAGTCACCGATTGATTCAATCGTGTGATTGAATTGTGCGTCTGGCTCAATCGTGCGACTGAAGTTCATCAGCATGTCCTTTCACATCTGCACTGTTCGAGTCCAAAATTTTGATTCTTTGTCAAAATTAGTCATTTAAACTTCAAGTTTGGATTCATTAGATGCGCCTAGACTAGATATTACACTTAATGTCTTTTAAATACACATTTAGGTCCATTTAAGTGTTCTGTTTTCGGACAGTTTGGTTCGATTAATCATCCTTATTAGTCACGATTTCAGTCTCATAGTACCTACAGATGGACAGTAATCGGTCAGTAATGCAATATCAATGGCAATCAAGGAGAAAAATTTGAAAAAGGTGGGTTGGGCGGTCGGCGGGTTTTGAGAGTTTTTGAAATCAAGTGGAAGGTCACGACCGACTGAGCCCCTTTTTATACTGGTTTGTTTTTCAGTCGTGTGACTGGACCCACACGCATGATTCATTCGTGCGACTGAGGTTCAGTCATATGACTGACTTAAACTTCTTCAGCCAGTCGTACGATTGGTTCATACTTGTGATCCAATCATATACTTTGACCCATACTCATGGTCCAATCATGTGATTGGCTCATACTCATGGTCCAATCGTGTGATTTGTCCATGCTTATGATCTAATCGTGCGATTGGCTCATACTTATGAGTTTGACTTTACTTTTCCCAACTTTCCAAAAACGTGAATTTGATATATGACATTATGACCATTAATCATCTCAGACATGATCCTTTTAACTAAAAACTTTTGATCACCTCAGACATGATCCTTTTACTTGAAGACCATTCGATCACCTCAGACGTGATCCTTTTAGCTTTAAAACCTTGTGATCACCTCAGACGTGATCCTTTTATTTTAAAACCTTGTAATCACCTCAGACGTGATCCTTTTACCATTTCAGAAACAAGCTTTTATCAGATTAATGTTAGGTTCAATTTGTGACATTCACAGATTTCCTCTTGTTACATAGTCCGACATCGACTCGATACAAACATAACTAGAACTAAGAAAAAATTTAAACAAACTGAATTAAGACAATCTTTTTGTATTTTTCATTTGAGGTGGGTTGAAAACATTTTAACTTTCCTTAAACGATTTCTCCCCCTGAGCAGAACAACTTCAAGCATTTTCGTCTTATCTAGAAAGATTCTTATGGAATCATACAAGCATAAACATAATCATTTGGGACCTTTTATATTTATGTAAATACAAGGAATGTTATATTTACCAATTACATAGTCTAATTCATCTAAGAGTCATGAGCACTAACAGGAAATCATGCCAGAGCTGTTATGTATCACACATTAATTTTGACTATCGAGGAATACTGCCATGATGATTGTCAGTATATTTGTCCACCTAAATCCATACAAAGATTTTTGACATACATTGGTGATTATTTAGGTTTATTATTTTGACAAGCATTTGTGGTTCCCACACTTATTGGTGATCAACTTTCCTCAGGAGAATTTTGAGCGGTCTACGGGTTTTTGACAAGAAGAAACTATTCTAAGGGCTTTCAAAGAGATTCCAAGCCTCAGGTCAGTAC
This sequence comes from Flaveria linearis, assembly GCA_024085815.1. Classification (NCBI taxonomy): domain Eukaryota; kingdom Viridiplantae; phylum Streptophyta; class Magnoliopsida; order Asterales; family Asteraceae; genus Flaveria; species Flaveria linearis. Next base: position 71,283,478 of record CM044003.1, on the reverse strand, counting down.
CATCGCACAGCAGAGAGGCGCAAACAACAATGAATTCTAGAATATTTAGGTTGTGCTTATCCTCAGGTCAGTGCCATCGCACAACAGAGAGGCGCACAACAGAGAGACACACAACATATCATCTTGTTAGTGCAATTTTATTTTACATATAACACACCAACAACATCAGTCATTAGCTTGATTGTGTTTCACATTTTTCATGCATTTTGCTCAATTTTATGGTCATCCACACACATTTGTGGCGTTCATTTTTCTCTTCACCCCTTATTGAAAATAAGTTGATTGTGTTAACCAGGGATAAGATGGAAGCTCACAGCTTATTGAACAATTTAGTTTCACATTTGTTCACCAATGAAGTCTACTAGTATATTGTTTTGCATCTACCGACACATCATATAATGGTCTAGCAACCCGTAGACCTATTTTCTTTATGTAACAACAGTAGCAGACTAGCTTACTATCATTTTCAACTCATTAGGCTTTGACTTCTTAGACTTATAGTTTTCTATAACTTTGAATATAACATTTTAGAACATTTTAAATCTTTTGGTGTCTCAAACACTTCGATGCCTGTGTACCATCATTTTCCATAAACTTGAATCGATTTCACCGATTTGATGTCTTTGCTTTTCAGCTTATCTGTCCGTCCCCATTTTTTAAGTAATCAACTACTAACTACTGAAACTAAAATTGTTCTCCCCCTAAAATTCTAAAACCGAAAATCTTTTTGTGTTTTTTGAATTTTTAAAGAAAAAAAATAAAAGAAAATAAAGAAAAATGTAATTAAAAATAAAAATAAAACATAGAGTCGGACCATAGACTTGATTCGTCTGGAATCACATCATCTTTCTTTTTAACGCCATTGATCTCTAATAGATAATGAAATCGAGGTTTATCAAAAGCTTTTGTGTAGAGGTCGGTGCGTTGGAAATCCGTGTTTATTTTAACAACATCGATTAATTGTTTTTCAAAACAGTCACGTATAAAGTGATATTTAATACCGATGTGTTTAGTTTTGGGGTGTTGGACCGGAGTTTTGGTGACAGCAATAGCAGCAGAATTATTAACAAATATAGGGGTGTTAGAGAATTTCAAACCATAGTCTCGCATTTGCTGTTGAATCCATATTATTTGTGAACAGCAACTTGTCACAGCAACGTATTCAGCTTCCCATGTTGACAGAGCAACAGGCATCTGCTTCTTACACTGCCAAGTGACTAATCGTCTTCCAAAGAACTGACATCCTGCAGATGTTGACTTGTAATTCATCTTGCAACCACCATAATCTGAGTCACTATATGCAGTTAGCTCAAAGTCATCATCATGAGGATACCACAACCCAAGCGTTGGAGTACCCTTCAGATAACGAAAGATCCTTTTTACCCTAGTCAAATGATTTACTTTTGGTTTTGCCTGATATCTGGAACAGAGACACGTGGTGTACATAATATCAGGATGAGAAGCTGTGATGTACATGAGAGATCCGATAATTCCTCGATACATAGTAGCATCAACCAGATCACCATTTCCGTCGGGTGCCACATCATGGTTTGTGGCAAGTGGAGTACCTGCAACCGTTGCATTCTCCATGTCGAACCGACTAAGGATATCTCAAATATATATGGTCTGATGCAGGAAGATTCCATTTGGTGTCTGATCAACCTATAAACCAAGAAAGAACTTCATCTCTCCCATGGCACTCATTTCAAACTCAGCTTTCATCAACGATTCGAATTCTTTAGATAATGCATCATTCTTGGAACCGAAGATTATGTCATCCACGTATATCTGCACAAGTAGTAAATCACCATCTTTCTCCTTTATGAACAACGTGCAGTCAATTACACCTCTGCAAAAACCATGATTCAGCAGATGAGTAGAGAGGCTTGATGGAGCCCGTACAAAGCCTTCTCGAGGGGCTTGATGGAGCCCGTAAAAAGCCTTCTCGAGTTTATAAACTCTATCCCGTGATAAGGATCCTCAAATCCTTCGGGTTAACTGACGTACACTGTTTCACGGATCTCACCATAAAGAAATGCTCTCTTCACACCCAATTGATAAACTTTGATCAGCATAAAGGATACATAGGCTAGGAAGATTCTAATTGCTTCCATCCTGGCCGCCGGTGCAAACACTTCATTGTAGTCAACTCCTTCGACTTGCCTGAACCCTTGAATAACCAGCCTTGCCTTGTTTCCGATTATGACCCCTTGGTCATCCTTCTTACACCGAAGAACCCACTTAGTGCCAATCACTTTTGCACCTTTTGGTCTGTCGACAAGTTTCCAGACACCTAACTTCTTGAACTTTAGGAGTTCTTCTTGCATGGCAGCTACCCATGCCTCATCCTTTAAGGCCTCACTTACATACTTGGGCTCAACTTGAGATACAAAACATCGATATTCCCTATCGTGTATGTACCCCTTTTCCATGACCGCAGCATAATCAGCTGAGTAGAGCTGATTTCTTGTCTGAACTCCCCCGATGATGTTGTCCAGGAGATGATTCACATTAATCCTAGTTCCAGGAGTTGAGGGAACTGCTACTTCATCATCCAGGTTTGGAATCACAGGTTCAGTTTCTGCGGCTGTTGAAGGACTGGGTTCAGAAGTTCCAGTTACTTCAGGATCAGCTGCAGGTGTACTTTCAGCAGTGGGAACATGTTCCTCCTAGTTCATATTTTCAAGTTCAGCATCTTCATCATCAGAGGAATCACTTATCTCTAGTTCTCCCCCTGAAGAGCTATTAGAACCTTCTAATGGAGCCGATGATGTTAAGTCTCGAGTAAGAGTGTTAAGAACATCGTACATCATGTGAGTAGCTAACACATCATCAGAATGGGAGGAAAGTAGATTGAATGATTTGAAAAATCCATCACAGTCAAAGATAAAGGAAGGTCCTTTTCCCGTAGGGGGGTGGTGTATCTTTGTACATCGACATTGCACCACACATCTACCTGACCAATTGAGTTATTGTTAACCCTTTTGTCTGGTATACTGTATGCAAGGAAGATACTTTCTTCTGCTTTCTCGCAGAACTTCCCAGTCTGATTTTTCTTTAGTAGCATGCAGGGTGCGCCAAATGGTTCCAGATACTCTAAGTTGGGTTTACGTTGCTGGAGCAACTCATAACAAAATTTTCCATTGCGTTTGACTACCAAGACCCGATTTCGAGTATAGCATGCATTAGCCACTGCCTCGTTCCAAAATTAAACTGGCAGTTTTGAGTCAGCTAGCATTGTCCTTGCTGTCTCGATCAAGCTCCTATTCTTCCATTTAGCAACGCCATTCATCTGTGGAGTGTAGGCTGAAGAGAATTGATGAACAATCCCTTTTTCTCGACAGAATGCCTCCATCCACTGATTCTTGAATTCTGTCCCATTGTCTAAACGTATTTTCCTAACTTTCAGCTTGTAGAGTGACTCCAATGTGGTAACAAGATGTTTGAATGATTCAAATGTCTCTGACTTCAATTTTAGAAACATCACCCAAGAGAATCTTGAGTAATCATCTGTCATTACAAAGTAGTACCAATCACCAGTAATGCTCTTTGTGCTAACAAGGCCAAACAGATCCATATGTAGAAGCTCAAGAGGAATCTTGATAAAATGAAGTTTCTTTGACTTGTGAGACTTCTTTGTCTGTTTCCCTTTCTTGCATGCTATGCAGAAGTCTGGAAGCTAGCAGTTCTTGACAGTAACTCCGTCCACCAGATCATTCTGAACTAGATGGTTCATCTGCCTGGTATTGACGTTTCCTATTCTTCTATGCCAGGAAACTGAATCTCTTTCAGTTGCTTTTGACAAGAAGCACTGAGCAGTAGACTCAGTTGTGGAGGCTTTAGATAGGTCCAAGACATACAGGTCGTTATATCTTGAGGCCGACATTAGAACTTGCTCCTCCAGGATGACATACTCCTTCTTAAGTATGTAACACTTATTGTCAAAACAACCTTAAATCCATTATCACAAATTTGGGATACAGAAATCAAGTTGTTTTGCAATTGCTAAACGTAGTTTACCTTGTCAAACTTTACCTTCTCGTTTCCCACTTCTCCTTGAGCGGTGATATAACCTCCTTTGTTGCCTGCGAATGATACATGTCCCCCTTTAATTTGCTTGACGTTGAAAAGGAGAGATAAATTCCTGGTCATGTGCCTGGAAGCCCCACTATCAATAATCCAGTTATTAGTGATAGCGCTATAGCGGACAACCTGCACAAAGAAAGCAAATCATTAGTTCAGGTTGGCGACCCAAACCTTTACTGGCTTGGGTTTCCCAAAGATATCACACATCATAAACTCAACCCACTAACCTACAGAGGACAAGGACACATCTTTCTTCTTCTTTTCCTCACCGTTAGACACGTTACTTGATTTTTCTTTCCATAAACCAGTCTTGTGTAAGGCCTGTTTGTGGTAAACAGACGATTGGCTTATGGTATGAACTTTTGGTTCGATATTAGTCCTAGGTTTAACCTTAGGCAACAAATCTTTGCTTTGAGCTTTTCTGTGTTGATTTTGGTGTCTTGGAGGAGTATTAGATCTATTTTTGAAAAATCTTGGTTTTTCATCAAAAAGCTCAATTTTTCACTTGGGTGTCTGATAATGAGGACAATTTGAAGAAATATGTCCTCGTTTTCCACAGTTATATAAGGATCTCCCTTCGACAGGTGGGGGAGATCTTCTATGAGGGGTTAAGTCTAGTCGGGAGCTTGTCTGTTTATCATCCTTCTTAGATGCTTCACCTTCTATCACAAATTTAATTGTTTTGACATTTTGAACACACTTTTGATGATTTACAAGTTTAGGGTTTGTTAGTTTCGCATTTTTAGGTTCTGACGTAGATGTTTGTGAACCTGACCCAACACTATCCTGTTCAACTTTAACGCACACATCCTCTTTAAGCATCTTATCTTTCATTCCCGAAGTAGTAGCCTTCTATTCAGTGATAGACTGCACAGTTTTACCTGTGGACTCTAGAACACTTACCAGAGGAGTAGTCACCACATGATCCTTAACCGGGTTATTATTTATTGGTTTGCATTTAGTATTTAAAAGGATTGCATGTGGTGGTGGTACTACTTTATAACCCAGACCTTCCCCACCATTTCGTTCTTTCACTAAGTTCTGAACTATGTGAGAGGAACTTGCTACAGTATGCAGTTTTTGTTTTAAAGATTCAACTTCGACTTGCAAAACTGCTTTTTGCTTTTTAGTTTGCTCTAAAGTTGTTAGATAGAACTTAATGTCATTAGATTGATTTAGGGAAACAACCTCACTTTCCCTTAGTTGTTTTCCTAGTAGATCAATCTTTTCTTTGTAACTGCACTCATTTTGTTTTAAAACGCGGTTTGCTTCAGTGCACAGTTTTAAGTCATTTACCAGATTATCATTGTGTTCTAATAACCTAGCAAATTTTATGTCAATACTTTCTCTAAATTTATCACATCAGCACAAGCATGTTTATTAAATAATTCGTCTTTAGAGTATACCTGAGCGGAACTGGACGAATCAACCATAAAAGCAGAGTCAAAATCTTCAATCCGTGGAGATTCCTAGTTTACAGCATTAAACTCTTCTTCCACAAGATGATCTATAACATCCATAGCTTCTTCATTATCTGAATATGCATGCTCAGCTATGATGTCTCCCTCGTTTGTAGATCCTTCATCCAAATCATCAACCTGTGCTACATTTGACTCTCCCTCAAATACGAATCGGAAGGACAAGTCTTGTCCTTCATCGCCTTGAGCAACCATAGCTTTTAATTCTTTGCTTGATGATGTACCAACCTTCTCTTTATCCTAATGGTTGAATGAAGGAAAAGGGTTTCCATTACCTGTCTTCTTCAGCTTTACACATTCACGTTTAAAGTGACCCTTTTCACCACAGTTGAAGCACGTGACCTTGGTTTTATAAAACCCAAATGTAGTGTCTTTTGTAGTAACCAAGTTCTGCCCAGTCTTCTTTACAAACTTCTTAGCCCTTCTAACAGCACTGGCTAAGGCCCACATGATATCCATGCGCTCCAACTCAGTTTCATCTACCTGCTCGTAGTCCTCATCAGCTAGATGACAGTTTCCAATCTTTCCAGCAACTAACCCATCATAAGACTAGACAACTGCTGCTAAAAGCTCCATGTGGTCATTGGCAACTTCCACTGTAACATTACTGAGGTTCTCAGTCTTCAGCTTGGTAGGATTTGAATTAGGAACTGTGTATTGGGTTCTAGATGAACCTGATGCTTCACTTCCCGAGGAACTGCTTTGGGAAGGAGCAGATGAATTAGACACAAACGCTGTTTGAAGCGGTGCCCCTGATGAAGCTAGAGTGGGAATAGAGTTGTACAGTGAAGGATTCTGAGGGTAGGATCCTTTCTTAGACTTGTATTTCAGCCGTAGTTCTTCCTCCCTTAACTTCAAAATGAAATCATTTATGTCTAAAGTGGCAAGAGTGTCATTTTGTCTCAGATTAGACACAAATGGATCCCATTTGTCTAGCAGACCGTCAGCAAAACTAGAAACTTTGTCTTCCATAGAGGTGGTCACACCATGAGTATGCAGTTCACTCATCAGATGATAAAACTGATCAATGATATCATCTAAGCTCTCATTTCCAATTGGTGAGAAATTATCAAACTCCTTTTTGAGAGCTTTAGACTTCACCACCTTCACGGTTGCATTACCATCATATCTTTTTTCTAATGCCTCCCACAGCTTCTTCGACTGCTTGTTTTTAGAGAATTGATGGAATATGTCTTTAGGTATAGATTGAGTCAATAGTGCATACGCTTTCTTTTTTAGCGTTGCGTAGAATTTTCTGAGCTTCATTCATACCCCCAAAGTCAACTTCACCCTATTAGCACTGACTGGTACAATATAACCAGTCTTTATAGACGTCCAAAGATTGGGGTCAACTCCATTCAAGTAGATCTCAAACCGCTGTTTCTGCTGAGGATACTCATCCAACGTCAACAACATCGACGGTTTGTTGTGATTCCCAATATCATTCTCCAAAAGAAGAAGATTCTGGATACGTGAGATTCAGTCGTGCGATTGAGCTAATCGTACGACTGATGCTGCTGTTGCGGGAAAAAGTCAAAATTTTGAACACTTTGACATAAAAAATCAAATTTTTCACGAACCCTAATCTGCCGTATGATGAAAAGTCAAAACTTTAACACAAACACTCGTCAAAAACACGTTTTTGAAGCAAAAAGTGGTTCTGTTGATTGAAAACATTAAGTTCAACAATAAAACTAATCGAATCCATGCAAAATCACGAGCCTAAGCTCTGATACCATTTGTTAGGACCGATTTCGTACGGAGTACTAACGGATTCTGCATGAGACCAGATCAAATAGCACGGAATTCTACTTGATTGGCGATCTAATCAGTGAGAACGAACAACCTGATCGATCTAACGATGAAACAAACGTTAAGAACGAGTTGGAATCAATCAAGAATGAACTATGAACTTGGATGGGCGACTTCGGACGCTCTGGACTGCTAGGGTATGAAAGTATTCGAAGTGTTTTCTTTTTCCATGAATTATGTTGTATTTATAGGTTTTTAGTGTCCATTCGTAGGAGTGAACCATTAGCATGGTTCAGTCGTGCGACTGACTCATGCGTCTGACTCATACGCACGACTGAAGTTTCAGTCGTGCGACTGAGTCAATCTTATGTCTCAGTTATACGACTGATCCAGTCACCTGGTTCAGTCGTGCGACTGGTCCATAAGTATGGTTCATTCGTGCGTATGGTCCATAAGTATGGTCCATTAGCATGAATAACCACTTGACTAAGTTGAACATATTTCTGAATCATTATTGGCTCAGAACTATGTACAACAACCTTAAACCTATATATAATGTTCATTAATATAAGTAATACTAATTACAATATGAATATGATATAAACAAAGACAATTTAACATCAAAACTGACATCATCATATTTTATTAAAGATGTTCATTACATATGTGTAAGAAATGAAAGACATTTACATTTAAGAACATAAACTAGGAATAAAGTATCAACATAGAGTTCACATCCTAAATACTACTTTGGAAACTACTGGAGGTGGAATGATTCTCAAGGTAGTGGTAGATTATTTTGAAGAAGACTAGAAGAAGATAGCCATTGATCAAAAAGCCATGATTGCTCTTCAAACTGCTCTTCCCAACTCCATCTATAAAGGCTTTAAGAAGTGCAAGACCGCAAAAGAACTCTTTGGGATGCACTGAAGATGACGTATGAAGGATCTATGGACGCTAAGGAGGACAAGAAAGACATAATAAAGTAGCAGTTTTTAAACTTCACCTACAAGATAGGTGAAACTATGACTCAATACTACTTCGAGTATGTTGAGATTGTAGACACTCTAATGCATGTTGGAGTCAAACTTGAGAATAAGGATATAGTGAGGAAGGTCATGTTCTCTTCCTAGAGAATGGACACACTATTATAAGGCCATCAATAGAACTGACAACCTCACTACTCTCACTCTCACAGAGCTATATGGTATCCTGAGCGATTACCAAATGGTTATGAACATGCAAAATCCTTCTCCCAGCTCATCTAGTACCCAAAAGAGTTCAGCCCTTCACATGGTCGAAAAGGACAACAGAGAACAACAACATCATCTCATCTACTACCCTAAGAACTTGCTAAATGGTCCTTTCATCACCTTTCGGAGACACCTAGGGTGAGCTATACTTAATGAAGTCCATTCTAAGAGCTTAGCTTATCTTAGGCCTTTATGTCTTCAGATGAAAGTTCTAGCAACTTTCTTTTCACCCTTAAAGACATGGACTACATCCATCCAGATGATCTAGAGTACGTAGAGATAGTTTAGCAGATGACTGTTCTGACTCACAGAGCCAAGACATTTTATAAGAGGATAGAGAGGAAGTTTCTAAGCAATGTGTCTAGTGGAAAGTTTGGGTTGGACAAGAGTAAAGTAAAGTGTTATAACTGTAACCAAATAGGTCACTTTTGTCGGGAGTGTAAGGCACCAAGAACAAATGGTGGCCATACACAGTCAAACACAAACTATACTGAGGCAGCTTGAAGAACTGAAAGCCCAACCAACCAAAGCAGCAAGCTATAGTTGCTGTTGAAGAAGGAGGCTTTGATTAGAGCTTTCAGGTGAAAGATGTCTCCCTAAACCAAGCATTGATAGAAGACCATGATGAATCAAATGTTTTGGAACATCTTTGTAAGGTTTATATAGAGGCTAATGCAACCAACGCAACCAAATGGCTTCCTGCATTCATGCACCAAAGTACCAAGTAGAACTGCTATGAAAGTTTTATACTTTGCATGAGAATTATGCTAAGTATAAAATCTTTCGAAGCTAAAAGTTCATGTGTAAGCTTTATACTTTGCACAAGAAATATTCTAAGTATAAAGTCTTCCGAAGCCAAAGATGAAGTCTTCCGAAGCTTCAAAGACAAAGTCTTTCGAAGCCTAATAAAGTGAAGACTGATTTCATTTGAAGACTTAGAAGAACATGCTTTTCTCTGATGTACTTTTACAAATGCTGACCAACTTTCCGCTACAACTTTGAAGACTCACCAGCTTGCATAAGTTGGTGAAAAGGTCCATGCTTTTGTAACTGTACATTAAGGTCTTTGCCTGTAACTTTCTACTTTATGTACTTTTATCCTTTTTGTATAATATTAGGGTGTGAGCTATGGCATGTCAGTTAGTAGTCAAAAGGCAATATGCCTTTTGACTCTACATTGATTTTGTTGTCTTTCAATGTTCTAACTGGTTTTCCAAGTATGGCTGATTATAGGGTGTCGTATAAAGTATCTTAATGTCTTTTAACATATTTCTTATGCATTGTAACTCTTGTAACAGAACTTGAGATAAGTATACATCATCCTAGAAAACCTTGTATATATTGTCTTAAGTTCTGTCTCTTTACTTGTGTTCTTTGCAGCCTAACTCTTTCCCTATTTGATCTGTTAAGTGCTCTAACTCTCTCATCATTATGAGACTGATTGTATTGACCATTCCTTAACCAGTCCTACAATTGGTATCAGAGCATTCCAGGATCTTGATTGTAAGATCTCACCATCTTAAATCTCCTCAGTTCTCACAAATCACTTAACAACTCAAATGGCAGCATCCAAGGCTAATATGGAAACCGGTACCATGGCAAGGTCCCCACTAATCACTCCTGATGATTTTGATACTTGGTGCCTAAGAATGGAAGGCTTCATCAAGTCATAAGATAGTAGGATGTGGGAGTCTGTTACTGAAGGACCTTACATTCCATGCACCTCTTCAGCTGCTGGAGGTGGCATGATTCCAAAGGAGGTGGCTGACTTTTCTGAAGATGATAGAAAAAGAATAGACATAGATCTTAAAGCCATAAATGCCCTCCAAACTGCTCTTCCAAATGCCATCTAAAGAGGCTTCAAGAAGTGCATGACTACCAAGCAGCTCTGGGATGCACTGAAGCTGATGTATAAAGGTTAATCTGATACAAAAAAACAAGAAGAGTCTTCTGAAGCGGCAGTTTGAGAATTTCACATTCAAAGCAGGTCACACCATGACTCAACATTGCTTCACGTATTTTGAGATTGTGAATACTCTGATGGATGTTGGAGTAAAACTAGAGAATAGGGACAATGTGAGAAAATTCATGTCCTTTCTTCCTAGACAATGGACCCACTATTGTGTGGTCATTAAGAGGACTGAAAATCTCAAGACCCTCACTCTCACTGAGTTGTATGGCATACTCAGTGGTTACCAGATGGAGATGAACATGCAAAATCCATCTGGCAACTCTAACAATCAAGTTCTGCCCTTCATGTGGTTAAAAGGGATTGTAGAGAACCACAACACCATTTCATCCCTTACCCAAGGGCTCTTTCATCACCTTCCCTGAGACACCAATCCATGGAAGCCCATTCCAAGAGACAAGCTTATCACATGCCTTTGTGTCACATGATGTGTAAGGCCCCGTTCCCGGGCACCTCACAGTTGGTCATTCATGGCACATAAAACATACATTTATAAGCATCTTAAATAAACATTGCAGCAGAATTTCTAAGTTAAACTTTCCTTTTTACTATAAATACTTTTGCCATTTAATACAACGTTCGTCACTTACAAAACATCTATTGTTGCATTACATCACAAAAGCATTATACAAAAGACTTCATCATTTCTAGTTACAAAAGGGTCATATACAGTGACCTCTAGAATAAAAAAAAACATAAAAATATATTTTCATCATAAAGAAGATTTCTTAAATAATCCTATTTATCGGGATTCTCAAGAAATCTTGCACTTGCATGCAACATGATGTGTTGCGTGCATTATGGGCCCACAACACATTGCGTGGCAGCGTTATCAAAAGGAGAATGCCATCCCAAAAGAGCTGAGTAGCCGCCTCATGCCATCCCCAGCAACACTACCCGCCAACTGGAATCACATAAAAAAGTCAGCGTTGCTGAGTGAGTTCTAGTTTTATAATAAACATATTAAATTTCCATTAGAAACCATTCTTTCACATGATCATACATCTTACATACACAAAGATAATATTATATATTATCTTCATCATTCGTTATACATCGTCATCTTAACATCTCATTTGGATCCTGTCAGGCTTTACCCACTTCATAGCACTCGGCTACGATTACTGTGGTCGAAAGACGAGGATCCCGTTTCATTCTTACTTGCACATTGAATTTTTTTGTACCATTACCATATGCTATACCCCAATCAGTCTTAGCTACCAGGCCGTGAATCAAAGCGTATGCCACAGTAGTCCTAGCTACTGGGCTGTGAATCTGAGCGTATGCCACAGTAACTAGTAGGTAAGCGGTAGAGGTACCATGAACATGGTCAATCACAAAGAAAGACCAATCGACTTATTCAATGCTTGCAAGACTTAATTCGTTCATTCATTAATGCATGTATTCATCATCATATCTCCTTTTCATTCATTCATTAATACATGCATTCATCGTCATGTTCCTCTTTCTTTATCTTTTCACTTTACGTTACATAATACTTCGTTCATTCATTGTCATAATATGTGAGTCGTGAAAAGATATACATACATAATCATAAGGAACATAAATATTTGCAAATCATCAGTCATTACCATCATATAAGGCAACATCATACTTATCATATTTACGTCTTACATACACATCTCTCCTCCTTCACATCAGCCCTATTTGGGCGATTGAGCATACTGCAGTCGCATGGCCTCCAGGCGACTGGGTTGTGCGATTGGGCAATCATGCGAATGGGCTTACATTCGTGCGAATGGACCTCCTATCATACGAGTGAACACTATACGAATGGGCTACTAGGCGACTAACCCTCAGTCGTGCGTCTGAACTACTATGCGAATGGACCTATGCGACTGAATCCCTCAATCGCATGGCCTGTCGGGCGATTGAGCCCCAGTCGTACGATTGAGCCTCAATCGTACGATTGAACATCAGTCTTTCCTCAGTCGTGCGACTGGCCCTTCAGTCGCCTAGCCCTAACTGGGCAGCGACCGGAGTTCATCACGAACAGCAGCCGCGACCTACGGCCTTCAAACTCCTCTAAACTCATTTCCAACCCAAATTAGCCCTCCTAAAGCTCAGGGATTCATACTAGGACATCATACAAGCATATACAAGTCCAAATTCGTACTTTAAAACATACTAAACATGATTTCACCCGAGTGGGTTAAGCATACACTTTACAAAAAGAGGGTTTATATGTGATCCAGCCCCAAAATCGTATGAAAACATGAAAATGTGGGGTTCTAGAACTCACATTATCAAGGAGAAGATGAAGAACTTCGATTTGGCTAGCCACTTGACAAATCTTGAGCCCGAATCACCACTCTCTCTTTCTTTCTCTTCTTTCTCTGCTCTCTCTCTTTCGGTTCCTGCTTCCCGACTGAAAACGTGCAAGTGCGGGGAAGAAGGGGGCTGCCCCTCTTTTATAGTTACGCCCAGTCGCCCGAGGTCCGGCGACTGGACTTTCAGTCGCACGAACAGCATGCGACTGGACCTCCAGTCGCATGAGTTCCATGCGCTTGATCCTCCATTTGTCCAAGCCTCATGCGATTAGGCCTCCAGTCGCATGAATTCCATGCGACTGAGACTCAATCGCATATCATCCCAAAAGTCAAACTTCCGGGTGTTACAAGTCCACCCCTTATTTAGGTTTCGTCCCCGAAACCTGTTATTCCTCGAACAATCATGGGTAATGCTGCCTCATTTCTTCTTCAGTTTCCCACGTTGACTCGGATCCCTTCTTGTGCCGCCACTGTACAGGCACAAGAGGAACCACTTTATTTGTTAACCTCTTCTCTTTCCGATCGATGATCGCCACTGGTTGCTCTACATAGTTTAGCCGTTCGTCTACTTCAATATCTTCCAGTGGAACGATCAGATCTTCATCGGCCAAACATTTTCTCAGATGAGATACGTGGAAGGTAGGGTGAATTCCACTTAGCTCATCTGGCAACTCCAATCTATAGGCCACCTCTCCTACTCGAGCAATGATTCGGAAAGGGCCTATGTACCGCAGGCTCAGTTTGCCCTGCTTTCGGAACCGAATGATTCCTTTCCAAGGTGAGACCTTCAACATAACCCGATCTCCCACCTGGAACTCAATCGGCCTGCGTTGTTTGTCAGTATACGACTTCTGTCTGTCTTTGGCTGCTTTTATGTAGGCCTTGATCCTTTCAAGCTTTTCAGTAGTAGCCTCGATCACTTTGACGCTCCCCAATTCCTTTTGACCAATATCACCCCAACAAACGGGTGTCCTGCATCTCCAGCCGTATAGCATCTCATAGGGTGGCATGCCAATACTGGCATGATAGCTGTTATTGTATGAGAATTCAGCTAATGGCAAGTGGTCATCCCAACTTCCCCCGAAGTCAATGACACATGCCCGGAGCATGTCCTCTAAAGTCCGAATGGTCCTTTCCGACTAACCATCAGTTTGAGGATGATAGGCAGTGCTAATATGTAATCTCGTCCCCATAGCATCATGGAATTTCTTCCAGAATTTGGATGTAAACCGAGTGTCGTGATCAGACACAATCGACACCGGTACACCACGACAAGTCACATTCTCTTTAATGAAAAGATCGGCCAACCTCTCGGATGAATATGTCTCGTGCATCGGTAGGAAGTGAGCACTCTTCGTCAGACGATCCACAATCACCCAGATAGTATCATACCCTTTCGGGGTACGCGGCAGCTTCATGATGAAATCCATGGTGATGTGCTCCCACTTCCATTCTGGTATATCCAAGGGTTGAATCTTTCCATACGGATTCTGGTGCTCGGCCTTCACTTGCAGACAAGTAAGGCATTTACTCACATACTCCACCACATCGTGTTTCATTCCCGGCCACCAATAATCTTTCTTCATGTCTTGGTACATCTTGGTAGCACCAGGGTGAATGGAGTACCGAGTCTTATGAGCTTCATCCATGATCTTTACCTGTTGATCCCCAAGATGAGAAATCCATATCCGCCCAAATCGAGTCTTAACAACAAACGTGTTTTCACCCAACTCCGAGACCAGACCCCTCATTCTTTCAGAGTTAAGACGATCTTCTTTCAGTGCCTCATCTTGGAGCTCTTTGACTTGCTTCATCACGTCAGAGGTCATGATTAGCTGGTACGCCTTCACCCGAATCGGCTCGGGCCTCTCTTTTCGGCTAAGGGCATCCGCCACCACGTTGGCTTTGCCTGGATGGTAGTGGATTTTACAATCATAATCCTTTATAAGTTCCAACCATCGCCTTTGTCTCATATTCAAATCTTTCTGCTCGAAGAAGTACTTCAAGCTCTTGTGGTCGGTAAAGATGATGCACTTCGTCCCGTAGAGATAGTGCCTCCAAATCTTCAATGCAAAGACCACGGCTGCTAGCTCCAAGTCATGAATAGGGTAGTTAACCTCATGAACTTTCAGCTATCGGGATGCATAGGCTATCACCTTTCCCCTTTGCATTAATACGCACCCCAACCCCGAATAGGAAGCATCAGAATAAACTACCAAGTCTTCGCTTCCGTCGGATAATGCCAATACCGGAGCTTGGGTCAAACTTGTCTTCAACTCTTCAAACGCCTTCTCTTGAGCTTGATCCCCATACAAACTTCACATCTTTCCGGGTCAACTTAGTCAGTGGAGAAGCAATCTTGGAGAAGTCTTGAATGAATCTTCTGTAGTAGCCAGCCAAACCCAAGAAACTACGGATCTCGGATGGCGTCTTTGGAGACTTCCACCGCATTACTGCTTCCACCTTTGCCGGATCGACCATAATTCCCTTCGGATTAACCACGTGACCCAAGAATTGAACTTCACGCAACCAAAATACGCATTTGGAGAACTTGGCGTACGATTTCTCCCTTCTCAACGTTTCTAATACTTCTCGAATATGACCGGCATGCTCCGTTTCGCTTCTTGAATAAATCAGGATATCGTCAATAAATACAATCACTGATTTGTCCAACATCGGCCGACACACTCGGTTCATTAAATCCATAAAAGTAGCCGGCGCATTGGTCAACCCAAAAGACATGACAAGAAACTCGTAGTGACCATAGCGCGTACGAAAAGCTGTTTTAGGGATGTCTTGTTTCTTCACTTTTAGTTGATGGTAGCCTGATCGAAGATCTATCCTTGAAAACCAACTGGCACCCTGAAGTTGATCAAACAAGTCATCGATTCTCGGCAAGGGGTATCTGTTCTTCACTGTCAACTTATTCAGCTCGCGGTAGTCGATGCACATCCTCATACTACCATCTTTCTTCTTCACGAATAGAACTGGAGCACCCCAAGGTGAGATACTCGGTCTAATGAACCCCTTATCCAACAGCTCTTGCAACTGCTCCATCAACCCTTTCATTTCCGTTGGGGCCAATCAATATGGTGCCTTGGCGACAGGTTGAGCACCCGGTATCAGGTCAATCTGGAAGTCGATCTCTCTGTCAGGTGGCAATCCCGGTAAGTCTTCCTGAAACACGTCTAGAAAATCACGCAGAACCGGAACGTCAGATAGTTGTGGTGTTGGCGTTTGCACATCTTTCACATAACATAAGTAGGCGCTGCACCCACGCCTCATACATTCTCCCGCCACAGCCATTAAGATCACCTTCGGAATCGTAGTAACCCGATCACCATAAACTGTCACTGAACTACCGCCGGGCGCTGTCAACTGAATCATCTTCTTGCGACACACAATGTTTGCCTCATAGTCCGCCAACCAATCCATCCCAAGCACCAAATTGAAACCACCCAAAGTCATCGCAAACAGTCTAACCGGAAATTTGTGGCCCTCCA
Source organism: Flaveria linearis (assembly GCA_024085815.1). Lineage (NCBI taxonomy): Eukaryota > Viridiplantae > Streptophyta > Magnoliopsida > Asterales > Asteraceae > Flaveria > Flaveria linearis. The sequence goes on along the minus strand of CM044003.1, from coordinate 71,267,146 downwards.
ATTCAACATCACAACCCTCTATCACCTCAGAGATCCTAGTAGACTTACCTATGGCAGTTTCTACATCAAAGGGGACATCAACAAGTCTACTACTAATAGGCAGCTTAGTACAGAAGGCAGCAGAAATAAAACTAGCTTAGTACAGAAGGCAGCAGAAATAAAACTCCTACTAGCACCTGAATCAAATAATACGCAGGCTAAAGTTTGGTTCACCAGAAACGTACCTGACATAACATCAGGGTCCGTCCTGGCCTCCTCCTGCGTCATCGTGAATGCCCTGGCCTTTGCTCTCGGTTCTTTACTTCCCGCCTTCTTCGCCCCTGACCTTTCAGCCCTAGACTTCTTGCAGTCTCTGCTCATATGACCACTTTCCCCACAGTTAAAACATTTGCCTGCCCGACAATCCTTTGACATATGCCCTGCCTTCCCGCATCTGAAACAGATGTTGGATCCCCACTTGCACTCCCCCGAGTGCTCCCTTCCACACCGGCCACACTTCCTCAACCCTGCTCCTGACATGACCACACGACGGTCATCTACCCTTGTCTTCTTGTTACTCATCAAAGTATCACCTCGACCAAACCTCTTCCCCTGCCAGCTTCTCTGACCACCTCCTTTCTTGCTAACCTCAGTCTTCACCACCACATCCTGTTCATCATATAATCTCCCAGCCAAATCCACTACCGACCTAAAGGTGCTCGGTCGAGCAGTAATCAAATGCCTGCGGATGTCAGCTGGCAGCCCCTGAATATACCGGTTGATCTTTCGAGACACCGACGTCACCTGATCCGGCACCATCCTTGCCATTTCGTTGAACTTTGTGGTGTATTGTTGGTGGCTCATTGTCCCCGCCTCCAACTGCAGGAACTCTCTCTCGACTTTGTCCATTTCCCGTCGAGGACTGAACTCCTCGATCACCATCCTTTTTAACTTAGACCACTTCATTTTCCCTATGGCCCTGCTACCCTCGGCTTGGACTATTTTGTCCCACCAGCACAAGGCCAACCCCGTGAAAGAGTGGGTAGCAAACTTCACCTTCTTGTCCTCCTGGCAATCACTAATATCGAGGACAGCCTCCATTTCTCTCACCCATTGGTGAGCATCAGCAGCAGTGCCGGAACCATCGAAAGTAGGGGGCTTGCACCTCATAAACGCCTCGTAGTTACAACCCCATGTCGTTTCCCGTACCGGCTCTTCCCCCTCTTCCTCTTCATTATTAGATAGAACCGTTTCCGGCTCTTGTTGCTCTTGTCTTCCTGAGGACCTATTCCTCTCTTTTCTTTCACCTTCCTTGACAACCTTAATTACTTCGGTCACCACAGACGGTAAGATCGTCTGCATGACCTGATGTACCTCCTCAACCACTGCCTCTTTTACCGAGGCACTCAAATTAGCGCTCTCATCTACTCCCTCTTGATGAGGGGTCTCGTTTTCCTCCTGAACCACTTTCTCTACCCTGGGTCTTCCTCTTGTGGCTCGCGGTTCAGCACCATGTCCGCCACCACCTCCACCCCGTGAGGCCTTAGAAGATCTACCACCAGCCATTCTCTATCTCACACTGAAAGATTCAAACACCAACACGATCATTCAAGGAAATAGCTCAGTTTATGACAAGTATAACAAGTTCCTAATTACAGTGGCCAGTTATGATTAGCCACTTACTTCACTCTTCGTACCCTGAGCATTACCTGTCCTGACTACGTTAGCATCTAACTCTAACAGTAACACATACATCACATAACATGCGCACGTAATACTGGTTAACTTTAATAAAATACCTGATGGCACGCAACTACTCAGATGGCATTCTCTTCCTTCCCTGTCCCATTCTCAGTTTAAGTTTAGGTTTATTTTGAAAATTTACCCATTTCACTTAAACTTTGGCTCTGATACCAACTTGTAAGGCCCCGTTCCCGGGCACCCCACAGTTAGTCATTCATCGCACATAAAACATACATTTATAAGCATCTTAAATAAACATTGCAGGGGAATTTCTAAGTTAAACTTTCCTTTTTACTATAAATACTTTTGCCATTTAATACAACGTTCGTCACTTACAAAACATCTATTGTTGCATTGCATCACAAAAGCATTATACAAAAGACTTCATCATTTCTAGTTACAAAAGGGTCATATACAGTGACCTCTAGAATAAATAAACATAAAAATATATTTTCGTCATAAAGAAGATTTCTTAAATAATCCTGTTTATCGGGATTCTCAAGAAATCTTGCACTTGCATGCAACACGATGTGTTGCGTGCATTATGGGCCCACAACACATTGCGTGGCAGCATTATCAAAAGGAGAATGCCATCCCAAAAGAGCTGAGTAGCCGCCTCGTGCCATCCCCAGCAACACTACCTGCCAACTGGAATCACATAAAAAAGTCAGCGTTGCTGAGTGGGTTCTAGTTTTATAATAAACATATTAAATTTCCATTAGAAACCATTCTTTCACATGATCATACATCTTACATACACAAAGATAATATTCATTATTATCTTCATCATTCGTTATACATCGTCATCTTAACATCTCATTTGGATCCTGTCAGGCTTTACCCACTTCATAGCACTCGGCTACGATTACTGTGGTTGAATGACGAGGATCCCGTTTCATTCTTACTTGCACATTGAATTCTTTTGTACCATTACCATATGCTATACCCCGATCAGTCTTAGCTACCGGGCCGTGAATCAAAGCGTATGCCACAGTAGTCCTAGCTACTGGGCCGTGAATCTGAGCGTATGCCACAGTAACTAGTAGGTAAGCGGTAGAGGTACCATGACCATGGTCAATCACAAAGAAAAACCAATCGACTTATTCAATGCTTGCAAGACTTAATTCGTTCATTCATTAATGCATGTATTCATCATCATATCTCCTTTTCATCCATTCATTAATACATGCATTCATCATCATGTTCCTCTTTCTTTATCTTTTCACTTTACGTTACATAATACTTCGTTCATTTATTGTCATAATACGAGAGTCGTGAAAAGATATACATACATAATCATAAGGAACATAAATATTTGCAAATCATCAGTCATTACCATCATATAAGGCAACATCATACTTATCATATTTAGGTCTTACATACACATCTCTCCTCCTTCACATCAGCCCTATTTGGGCGATTGAGCATACTGCAGTCGCATGGCCTCCATGCGACATGCGACTGGGTCGTGCGATTGGGCAATCATGCGAATGGGCTTACATTCGTGCGAATGGACCTCCTATCGTACGAGTGAACACTATACGAATGGGCTACTAGGCGACTAACCCTTAGTCGTGCGTCTGAACTACTATACGAATGGACCTATGCGACTGAATCCCTCAATCGCATGGCCTGTCGGGCGATTGAGCCCCAGTCGTACGACTGAGCCTCAATCGTACGATTGAACATCAGTCTTTCCTCAGTCGTGCGACTGGCCCTTCAGTCGCCTAGCCCTAACAGGGCAGCGACTGGAGTTCATCACGAACAGCAGCCGCGACCTACGGCCTTCAAACTCCTCTAAACTCATTTCCAGCCTAAATTAGCACTCCTAAAGCTCAGGGATTCATACTAGGACATCATACAAGCATATACAAGTCCAAATTCGTACTTTAAAACTTACTAAACATGATTTCACCCGAGTGGGTTAAACATACACTTCACAAAAAGAGGGTTTATTTGTGATCCAGCCCCAAAATTGTATGAAAACATGAAAATGTGGGGTTCTAGAACTCACATTATCAAGGAGAAGATGAAGAGCTTCGATTTAGCTGGCCACTTGACAAATCTTGAGCCCGAATCACCACTCTCTCTTTCTTTCTCTTCTTTCTCTGCTCTCTCTCTTTCTGTTCCTGCTTCCCGACTGAAAACGTGCAAGTGTGGGGAAGAAGAGGGCTGCCCCTCTTTTATAGTTACAGCCTAGTCGCCCGAGGTCCAGGCGACTGGACTTTCAGTCGCACGAACACCATGCGACTGGACCTCCAGTCGCATGAGTTCCATGCGCTTGATCCTCCATTCGTCCAAGCCTCATGCGATTGGGCCTCCAGTTGCATGAATTCCATGCGGTTGAGACTCAGTCACATATCATCCCAAAAGTCAAACTTCTGGGTGTTACATGATGAAACACAGGCAACTTTATCTTCACCCTTGAGGATTTGGACTGCATTCATCTAGATGACATGGAGTACATGGAGATAGTTCAATAAATGGCTCTTCTCACTGATAGAGCCAAGAAGTTCTATAAGAGGACAGGGAGAAAGTTTCCTAGCAATGTATCCAGTGGAAAGTTTGGGCTGGATAAAAGCAAAGTGAAGTGTTATAACTGTAACCAAATGGGACATTTTGCTAGGGAGTGCAAGGCACCCAGGACAAATGGTGTAAAGCACAATCCAAGCCAAACTACACTGAGGGAGGTTCACACACTGAGAAGCCCAAGCAGCAAGCTGCAGTTGCTGTTGAAGAAGGAGGCTTTGATTAGAGCTTCCAGGTAGAAGATATGCTCCAAAGCAATCACTGATGGCAGATCTGGATGAAGCCAAGGTATTGGAACATCTTTGTACCACATAATGCATTACTAAAGTTAATAGATACAGGTCCTAAAACTTAGAAATAGGATCTGATCTTGAGTCTTTGAACATATTAAAATTTGATTTTAAAAGATCTAAAAATGAGAATAAGTTAAAAATAGAAGACTTAAAGAAAACCATTTCAGCTCTTAAACATGAGCATACCAACTACAGTACTCAGATCAAATATCTCATTAATAAGTTAACTGAGTGCCAGACTGACCTAGTGACTAGCAAAGCCAAGGCAGAGAAGCATGTTCTTGAATAAGAGACCTTCAAAAACATCACATCCTCATCCCTACATTCCAGAAGCTCCAAAATGAAAATGAAGACAAGTGAAAAATTACCTTTGGAAGTAAATTTGGTCTCGAAAGAAAGGAATGCTTCCAAAACTTCCGAAGTTCTAAAAAATTCTAAAGCTTTAAAGGTCAAGTCTAATCTTACAAAGATGGTGTGGAAGATAAAGGATAACCATGTGACTGAAAATTCTTCATGTACAAGAACAAACGATCCCCGTAGTGTCAGTATATGATCAATTACTGTTGCATTGTCTTCAGTTTATTTTAAAGAGCCCAAGACCAATGAGGCTTGGGTTTCCAAATGTAACAATTCTCCTTTTACTGTGCAGGAACAACTGAAGACTAAAAGAAATATATGGATCAATTATAGTGTCAGTTCCAGGCACATGATAGGCAATGGCTTCTTGCTTCATAATTTTGAGAAAATTAATGGAGGACCAGTTGCTTTTAGAGGAGATACCAGTGGTTACATTACTGGAAGGGGCAGGGTCATAAATGGTAAGCTCAGCATTGAGAAGGTAAATTTTGTTAGGGAGCTTGTTTATAATTTACTGAGTGTATCCTAATTTTGTGACCAGAGACATAACATGCTCTTTACTGAACATGAGTGCATTGTTCTCAAGCCCGGGGTGGTCATTTCTCAAGAGCATATCCTGCTTAGAGCACCCCGGAAAGGGAACATGTACAAGACGGATATGCAGGAAACATTCCCCTCAGGAGAAGTTTCTTGCTTTCTATTTAACGCTAATAATGACGAGTCTTTCCATTGTCATAAAAGGATGTGCCATGTAAACTTTAAGAACATGAATAAACTGATTAAGAATGATTTGGTAACTGGAATGCCAAAGAAAGAATTTACAAGTGATGATCACTGTGTTGCATGCCTGAAAGGGAAACAACACTTGGTGTCTCACAAGCCAAAGGTTAAGAACTCTATCACTACTCCCCTTCACTTATTACACATGGATCTCTTTGTCCCCACCAGCGTAACGAGTTTAGGAAAGACCTCATACTGTTTGGTGATCACAGATGACTTCACAAGATTCACCTGGGTTTTCTTCCTGAGAACTAAGGATGAAACTCCTGAGATCTTGAAGAATTTCATTCTAAATGTTGAGAATCAAATCGATCACAAGGTCAAGACCATAAGATGTGATCAAGGAACTGAATTCAAGAACCAAATCCTTGACACATTTTGTGCTGAAAAGGGTATTACAAGACAATATAGTGCTCCCAGGACTCCTCAGCAAAATGGAGTTGTTAGGAGAAGAAACATGACATCTATTAAGGCTTCAAGAACCATGTTGTCTGACTCTAAACTGGCCATTACCTTCTAGGCAGAGGCAGTTAATACTACCTGCTATGTGTAGAATAGAGTTTTAGTAGTTAAGACTCATGGTAAGACTCCTTATGAACTATGGCGCAAAAAAAGACCTTTCATTGGTTTTCTCCGGTCATTTGGATGTCCATGCACCATCTTGAATACCAAAGATCAAGTAGACAAGTTTGCTAAGAAATCAGATGATGGACATTTCATTGGATACTCCTCTCAAGCTAAGGCTTATAGAGTATACAATCTTAGAACTAGAGTAGTTAAAGAATCAACCAATGTGATCTTCAATGAGCACACACCCTGTGTGAAAGGTTCTGGTCCTGATTGGCTATTTGATCTTGATTTAGTTACCAACTATTTTAACAAATCTTATGAAGTTGTTTAGGATCAACAGGTAACACATCAACAAAAGATCCTGATTTGAGTTGAGAAGACCAAAACATACTACATCTTCAGCTCCAGTGTTAACTAACCCTATAAATGAAGTTCCTATCAGCACAATAATGATAGATTATTCTGATACATCTCAAGTACCTAGAAATTCTAGCTCAGAGGTACAAGGCACAGATGCAAGAGCTTCAAACGTAGGAGGCAATGGTAGTGGTGAGAGTGATCAAGAATTTCTTGATGCTGATAACCACTCCATTGATGACAACATCAATGATGTCACACACTCATTAGATCAAGTTTCTCTTGATAAGTGTGCTGATGTGGTGGAAGACACTTCATTACCAGATCTAAAGTTTTCAATTCTAGATCTGTCTATACAACTTGCTGTGATCCCTTAACTCAGGATTTACAAGTCACAACCCACCATAAACATCATTGGAGATATTGAAAAAGAGGTGTGAACAAGAGGATAAACCCATGACAAAATTGTTTTTCTACACTTTTATTTCTTGTCCCAGATAGAGCCAAAGAAAGTTGATGAGGCTTTGAAGGATGGAAGTTGGGTTGAAGTAATGCAAGAGGATCTGCTTCAATTCAAAAGACAAAAGGTTTGGAACCTATGTCCTCTTCCTCACAGGAAGACTATCGTAGATACCAAATGGGTGTTTACCAACAAGAAGGATGATAGAGGACTTGTCATCAAGTACAAGGCAAGACTGTTTATTCAAGGGTACACATAAGAAGAAGGAATTAACTACACTGATGTTTTTGCTCCTGTAGCAAGACTTGAAGCTGTTAGAATATTCCTGGTGTTTGCGTATCCAAGGACTTCAAGGTCTACCAACTTGATATCGAGTGTGCATTTTTATATGGGGTAATTGATGAAGAGGTGTATGTCAAACAACCACTTGGCTTTGCAGACCTAGATCATCCTGATTATGTCTGCAACCTTGATAAAGCATTTTATGGGCTGTACCAAGCTCCAAGAAAGTGGTATAAGACACTATCTTAGTATCTCTGTCAACATGGATACAATAGGGGTACTATAGATGGAGCTCTCTTCATGAAAGGAACAGGTAATGACATAGTGGTGGTTCAAGTATACGTAGATGACATTATCTTTGGGTCAACTAATCCAAAGCTTTGTAAAGACTTTAAGAAGCTAATTAAGAATAGATTTGAAATGAGTGCCATGGGAGAACTCAATTTCTTTCTAGGAATTCAAGTAAAGAAAGTTGACAATGGAATCTTCATTAGTCAGCCAAAGTATGTACAAGACATACTCACAAGATTCAATATGACTGAATGTAAGGTCGCAAAGACATCCATAGCCAGAAACCACTCCCTTGGACCTGATCTTGAGGGGCAGTGTGTAGATGAACATCTTTACCGAGCAATGATTGGGTCTCATATGCATCTTACAGCCAGCAGGCCTGAATTATGTTTACAACATCTATATGTGCAAGATATCAAGCCAACCATAAGATGTCACACCTTGTTGCTATCAAAAGAATTATTAGATATCTCAAAGGTGCTCCTATGATAGGGCTTTGGTATCCAAAGAACTCTGACTTCAATCTGTATGCTTATACAGATAGTGACTATGGTGGCTGGAACATGACTGTAAAGTCCAAATCTAGGGGATGTCAATTCCTTTGTAGAAGGATGGTCTCATGGCAATGTAAGAAATAATCCTATGTATCTGCATTAACTGCAGAGGCTGAATACATTGCTGCTTTAAGCTGCTATGCTCAAGTACTTTGGATTCAAAATCAGATGCTGGACTATGGATACAACTTCAAGGAGACTCCTATCCACATAGACCACAACAGTGCTATCTCTATCACAGAGAACCCTATGTAGCACTCAAGGACAAAGCACATCAAAATCAGGTATAATCTAATTAAAGATAATCATGAAAAGGGATTGATAAAACTAATTAGGGTTGATACAAATGAACAATATGCTAATCTGTTCATAAAAGCTTTTGATGAATAGAGATTTAAATATCTTATATTAGCTATTAGGATGATTAACCTTGAATAGATTTTCTTAAAACTTAATCTATATTATTTCTAAAAAGAAGTGTGTGTCCTAAGTTGTCTAAATTAAACATCTACATAAGCCCAGTTTATCATGGAAAATTTTTTAAAAAAAATGATATTCCTTAGCATTTTGAAAATTACAAAGTGTATTTTCCTTTGAAAAATCTTAACATTGCCTTCGAAAGAATTTTAAGTCTTCAAAACACATAACTACTTAAAGAAGATTTACCTTCGGAAGAAATTTCACATTTCTTCCGAAGCCAAAATATGCTTCTAAGTACTTGTGTGTAATTCTAGAACAAATTTCTTCTGAAATCAATTTCTTCCGAGACTTAATACTCTTCAGAAGAGAATTTACCTCAGTAAATTTTCTTCCGAAGCCATTTTTCATTAAGCTTAGGAATATCTTCCGAAGTCAAAATTTACCTTTGGAAGATTTTCACAAATCTTTCGAAGACAAATTACCTTCGGAAGAAATCTCAATTTCCAAGAAAACTACCTTTTTGGGCGCTTTTTCATAGGTGGGACCGACATTCGGACTTCAAAGTTTATCCTTTTGCATTAACTTTATCTCAAGTCCGTTTCATATAAATATACCCAACGGTTCCCCCCTCTTTCATTATGTTCTTCATATGCATTCTCTCTAAACCTAAAATCCCACTCATCGCCTTTGTTCATATTTTTCTTCACTTTAAAGCTACCATAAATGCCAACCTCAACCGCAGCAACCAACCATATTTCTGCATGTAGCTTCATAGGAAACACAACCAGGTTGCTCTGTTAAACTCTGAGAAAGATCCAAGTTTCTCAGAGGTTTATCGCATTCTTATACTCTCAAACTACTTCACGTCCCTTACCATTGATCCTCCACTTTATGAGGATCATCTTTTGGATTTTTGGAGGACCTGCTAAGAGGTCACCATGGACGGGGAGAAGCATTGTCTGCCATAGTGTAGGGGAGGACACTGTTCATCACTCCAGCCTCTATTAACTCACACTTACAGCTGGATGATGAAGAAGGTGAAATGTCCTTTCCAAAATCTTCTGTAAATCATTATTTTGAGAAGATGGGCTATGAAGGGAACTTTTCAGTTAGAACCTTCAAGAAAGGGAAGGTTTCCTCTCAATGGAAGTACATTCTACATGTTGTTATTCGTAGTTTGTCTAACAAACATGGAGGATGGGACCAAATTCTAGAGTATCTCTCCTTCCTAGTTCATGGAATGTTTCATAGGGTCAAGTTCAGGTATTCACAATTGGTATATACTAATTTGCTTGCAAACTTGGACTCCTTAGTGTATTACATATTTCCTATGTTAGGTCCCTTAGAAGATTAACATTTAATCCTTAGTGTCTAGTTTTGTATTTTATACTAGTATAGGGACTAGTTTTGTAAATTTTAGTTCCTTAGTTTCTAGTATAAATAGCTTAGACTTAGAGTAGAATGAAAAGTTTTTGGATAAACTGCTTTCTAACTCTTGTAATTGTCTTTGCATATCAATGAATTCAGAATTTTGTTGATATTGCTTGATTTGATTACAATTGTTTGTATTTCTTTGAATTGTTATCATTAATCATTACAGATTGCTCTAATTGATCCTATCAATTGGTATCAGAGCTTTCGGTTGAGTGTTTTTGAAGTTCCGTCGAACATAGAATCTTCAAAAATCCACTGAAATCTGTAATAGATTGACAATTCAAGTGAACTATTGTGAATTAGAGTTGTGTTTCATCATCAAAAACATGATTTGAATCACAAATTGCAGTATATCTCATCAAAATTGAGTGAAATCTGTGAAAAAGTGTTCGAAAAGTTGTTCTTGAGTTTACGACTGAGATTTCTGAAATTGAGTGGAAAAGTGTTGATAATTACTGCAATTGATGTTAGAAGATTGATTATTGGCATCAAAATGAACTAATTGGAAAGTTTCAGTTCAATTCATCAACATTTGGAAGATTTTGAAATTTCAGAGTTCGTTACATTCACAAGAACATGATGAATGTGGCGTATTAGGGTTGGAAAATCACTGAAATTTGCCTAAGTGTTCAGGCGTTTGAGCACTGTTCAGACGTTTTTCAACTATCCAGACTTTTTAACCCTAGGAGTATTGATGTGTGTGAAAAGGTCTATAAAAATAAACTAAATTAACTAACCTAGACTTAAACTAGACAATCAAATTTTACCCTAAAACGACCTAGACCTAGTACACAAAATAGGCAAGTGTACCTATCGTGTGTAGAACAGATTAAGGAAGAACGGGAATCAAACCCACAAGACACTAGAATAAAAAGACTAGACTCACTAAAGAACTAACAATTAATTATAAGATTGGGGGGGTTTTGTTTAACAACTAGAAACTAAAATGAACAAACTAAAAGTAAGTAAACTAAGAAATGCAGAAATGAAAACAAAGAAGATGATTTAGAGGTACTGATTAATTAGAGACAACACTATCTAGATAGAATCCTAGTTGAGATGCATGAATGTAAGAATGGTTTAGAATTGTGAATAGATTGGTTTTCTAAAGATACATATCCTAAGGAAGACTTAGTGGATCCCAGACCATTCACCGGGTGTGACCAAAATGACCCCTAAAGGCATGTGTTAAGTTCACCAATGGCTAAGCTTTCCTTTCAGTTAACCTAGCGATATTAAAGTACCAGATAGGTGTCGGATAATCTAATCTAACATACCACAAACATTTAACATGCAAGAGGTGACTTGATCATGGTTTAATTAAACATGATTAACAAGATTATTAAATTACCATATTTGGACTGTTTACCAGTTATCAATTACCTAGAATCTAATAACCAAGATCAATCAACTAACCTTTATCTTTCAATTTCCAATTAAGATACACATTGATTTCTTATCCATTTACACATGCAATCGTAAGACTTTAATACGTCTAGCAAAATCCCTAGTAAACCACAAACACTAAGTTACGTGCTAGATATGATAACCACAATTGAAAGACATTCATAGGCTGATCATATAGGATAAACATGCATCCAAGAATAGAAATCAATACATAATACTCATTCAATTCAACCAAAATCAAGTCTTTTACAATAATATCAAACATTCATCAATTCAACCATTCTAAACATTCACAATCATCAACTAATCATCATCTAGATAGTGTCTATTGAATTAGTCACTCATAACCAGTTCTAAACAGAAACAAAACTTAGAATTCATGGTCTAAAACATCGTGTTCAACTTAACAATCAACAAAGAAAGTAAGTAGAACCCGAAATCAAGTACGTGAGTGATCCAAGCTTCAATCCTATGCTCCAATGGCTCCAATATGCTCCAAATCGCCCTTATGGTTCGTCTTCAGCCGCTCCAAGTCGTGTTCTCTCGAATAGGGGTGTAAAACTGGTTTTTATACGAAAACCTAATTTTTCCGTGAAAATCCCCTCTTCGCGTGGCTCGAAGGGTCAAAACTTCACCTCTCGAGCCACTCGAAGAGACAAAATAATCAGGGTGCTGAACTGGTCTTCTTCGCGTGAAAACCCTCTCGAGCCACTCGAAGAACTCAATTTCCAGAGAGCTTCTTTCGTTTTGTGACTTGGAAAATCCTCCAAGTCTCCACTCTTCATCTTTTGGCTTCGTTTCTTCATTCCCGAGGCTTCTAAACCACTTTTTAGTCCTCAAACACCTGTAAAACCATAAAATAACCAAAACTAAGTAAAAAAGACACTTTTAACTACTAAATTAAACAAAACCGACTCTAAAATGGGATAAATAAGAGATGTGTTTTGCAACACATCAAATATACCCACACCTAAACATTTTTCGTCCTCGAAAAGTACGCAATGGAATCATAACCAGGGAACTCATATCAAACTCAAACACAATTCATTTATAAAACAAACACCCACATTTAACAATTCACAAATTTTGAACATTTCAATCTAAAATTAATCAAACATGGGTACATCTAAAGGATCTCAAACTTAGGAAACCACAATTCACCAATTCCTTTTTTTTTCAATTAAACGGCACAAGAAAAACAAAATAGGTTCTCTAACCATTATAACTTGTGGAACTAACACATCTAATAGAAACTCGTAATCACATGTGAAAGTGAATGGAATGCATGATATGAACATGTAATAAATCATCGGGTAACCTAAAGACTCTAGACTCACAATGTCCCACAATTGCTCACAAATTGTCACTCCACTTGACTTATTTTCTGGAACTAGTGTAAAAGGCACTAGAATTTTCTGTGTACACTCAAAATCAAACATAACAGGACATTATCATAAGCTTGTAAAGGAATCCAGCCTCCACTTTTATGAATGAAACTTGCACAAATCAAGTAGGACTTAAACAGGGTTGTAACGAGGCTAAGGTTTAGGGTAGGAAACATGAAGGAAAACAAACGAAAGGTGATTAGATGAACACGGTTTTACCAGGCTAACACAATAAACAAATGCTAACAAACAAAACCAGATCATACTATGGATCCATACCCACTACACACTACTAACCATCAACACTTTGCATTTTTTTCTTTTTTTTCATTTTTTTACATAATACTAATAACATTAACTTCCAACTGAACTAACTACACAATACTTAGACACTAGCCAACCCGGTTCATCTAAACACACAGGCCAAAACAGATAGGTTTAAACAATCGAAAGGCTAAGGCTCACGGGTAAATAAACAAAGAAAAAGGATAACACAAAGGCTCAGACGGGTGAAATAGGGGATAAACATAAAGGGTAAGAAAAGACAGGCTTCAAACAAGGCTCAAATCCTAAATGCCTCTATCACTTCTGTGCAAGTTCACATTCAAAGTCTCAACTAGCATATCCTAGACAAGTTCTAAAATATACAAGTTATATGGTATTCACTCAGTCAAGCAGATGCATAATGAATGCATATATAAACAATGAGAGACAAACAGGCTAACCTCACCATATGAAACTGAAGGGAAAATGGGTCTAAATTGTGGAACATTTATAAGTCTATTATCCCTCGTTACCCTAAAATTGTATGTTCATTTTATTGGATTTATGGAGCGCCACTAACTATCTAATTTATTTACATAAAAAGGACAGTAGTGTGCTAAAGCTGTGAGGAATAAGTTTCTATTAAACAGTTAGTTCTACAACCTGTAGAGGTGCCTTAAATTTTCAAGTTGGTTTCTCGTTTTTCCTAAGATGAATACCCACAAGACCCCCCAATTTGATTTAAATGTAACTTGAAAAACAGGGTGTTTTTAATCTGTTTTCTTGAAAAATCGAGTTCAACACAGAATTCCCCAATTGTACTATCATTTTCGATTTTTGCATAGCAATTTCAAAACACATTTTTTTTTCAAAATTTTCATTTTTTTTGTATTTTTCTTTTATTCTTCTTCTCCTTTCTTTTAGTTATGTTTGGTTTTGAGTGTACACAGAAAATGCTAGTGCCTTTTACAATAGTTCCCGAAAATTAGTCGAGTGGAGTGACAATTTGTGAGCAATTGTGGGACATTGTGAGTCTAGAGTCTTTAGGTTACCCGATGATTTATTACATGTTCATATCATGCATTCCATTCACTTTCACATGTGATTATGAGTTTCTATTAGATGTGTTAGTTCCATAACTTATAGTGGTTAGAGAACCTATTTGGTTTTTCTTATGCTGTTTAATTAAGCCTAGACATACCTCAAAATGTCCATATCATCATTCCAATTGAATATCTAAGCTTAAAACCACCTGAAACGTCATTTGTGCATGCTTTTTCCATCAAAACGAGTACGAATCCTACAAAACAAATAAACACAAAACAAAACACACCAAACCAAGCAAAACATACATAAAAATGAAATGAAACAAAATGAAAAGAATAAATAGGAACAAGAAATACATACTCTACACTCGGGTGTTATCCCGAGAACCTTTCTTTAAGCGATTACTCCTTAGGAACCCCGAGGAGTTCCACGTCATCCTCGGTGTTCTTTTCCATCGATTCTCCAATGTATTACTTCAACCTGTGACCATTTACTTTCCAGGAAAAACCTACATCATTCTGTATCTCAATAGTACCATAAGGAAAAACCTCTTTCACAGTAAACGGTCCACTCCACCTAGACTTAAGCTTACCCGGGAATAGTTTCAAACAAAATTGTAAAGTAAAACTCTATCCCCACACTCAAAATCCTTACCACCCTTCAACTTCCTATCATGCAAGGCCTTAGTACGCTCCTTATAACTCAATGATCTATCATAGGCCTCTTCCCTAAGCTCATCTAACTCATGTAACCAGAGAAACCGGTTCCTACCCGCCTTAGACAAATCAAGATTGACCGTCTTTAACGCCCAATAAGCTCTATGCTCCAACTCAACCGGTAAATGACACGCTTTTCCATAGACCTTTCTAAAGGGAGTGGTTCCTATAGGTGTCTTAAATGCGGTTCTAAAAGCCCAAAGCGCATCATCTACCTTATTGGTCCAATCCTTACGGTTTGCTCATACAGTTTTCTCTAGTATCCTCTTAATGCCCCAATTTGCATTCTCTACTTGACCACTAGTTTGGGGATGATAAGCAGTGGATAACCTATGTGTGACCCCATACCGTGCAAGTGTCTTCTCCATTTGGGCATTACAGAAATGTGTCCCCCTATCACTAATCAACGCCTTAGGAGTACCAAACCTAACAAACAACTTCCTAAGGAACTGAACCACTACACGACTGTCATTAGTGGGTAGAGCTTGAGCCTCCACCCACTTGGAAACATAATCAATGGCCACAAGAATGTAACGGTTCTTCTGAGACACAGGAAAAGGTCCCATGAAGTCGATATCCCAGACATCAAACACTTCTACTACCTGAATCGGGTTCTGGGGCATCTCGTTTCGAGATGAATGGAACTAGTGGTTTTTTTTGGAACTAGTGGTTTTTCTTTGTAAAACAAGTGTCTTGCAAAAAAATAAATACCCATTAGGCTAACCCCACTTGAATGGAGATTGAGTACAAGCGGGAAAACCGAATGCATAAGTATTTTCTACAAGTTTTCCCAAAATTTTGTTTTATAAGTAAAAGAAAAATGAAACAAATATAAAAATCTACTATAAATTGCAAATTAGCTAGAACCCGGTAATTTTCATGATCTAAACCCCAACAAGTAACACAAATGAACCAAGCAACATACCAAACATCCTAATGAATATATTCAATGCAAACCCGGACATTATCATCTATAACCATCAAAGACTACATACCCACACTTAGTTTCAAGCAACCTAAGTCAATTAACTAAATGCAACAATGATTCCATATGTAGTTTACCAACACAAGTCGATCCTCCCCAAAACCTACCCACACTTAATTTCAAAGCAAATACCCAAAACAAAATTCACAAATTATGACCAAATTCTTGAAATTTCAACAACTATCAAATTTCATCAGCTAAGAAGCAATTATCATCACAAATCAGTCTCCAATAGCATCATAAAGTTACCGGATTCAAGTAATTGCACCAAACATGACAATCTAAGCAAAAGCTAACAAACCCTAACTTAAAAATTGAAAGAAAAACAAGAAGAAAACAAGAATTCATACCTGTTTTGGAAGAATTAAGCAAGAACAAAATGAAAAATTGAACTTGGGTGAAGATGGTGGTGGTTGGGCGGCTGTTTCCGTCGGGTTGGGTGGTGGGGTGATGATTTTGATGGATTAGATGATGGGTTTTGGAAGAAATTGATAGAATTAGGGTTAGAAGGTGAAGAAGATGAAGTTTGGGGTGGTTTTGGAGAGGGGATCGGCTGTGGATGTGGTTTGTGTGGTGAAAGAAATAAGTTGGGGTCAAAAACCCCTTTTTGCCCGATCTGCACTCTCTCGCGTGGCTCGAAAGAGGGTTTTGTACCTTCCAAGCCACTCGAAGCTAACCTGTTGACCAGTTTGACTTTTTGGCCTTCGCGTGGCTCGAAAGGAGTTTATAACCCCTCAGGCCACGCGAAGAAGCCAAATTCTAGAAAGTTTTTGCTTTTGTACTTAACCAAATTTTTAGAAAATAAGCCTAGACATACCTCAAAATGTCCATAACATCATTCCAATTGAATATCTAAGCTTAAAACCACCTGAAATGTCATTTGTACATGCTTTTTCCATCAAAACGAGTACGAATCCTACAAAACAAATAAACACAAAACAAAACACACCAAACCAAGCAAAACACACATAAAAATGAAACGAAACAAAATGAAAAGAATAAATAGGAACAAGAAATACATACTCTACACTCGGGTGTTATCCCGAGAACCTTTCTTCAAGCGATTACTCCTTAGGAACCCCGAGGAGTTCCACGTCATCCTCGGTGTTCTTTTCCATCGATTCTCCAATGTAGTACTTCAAGCTGTCACCATTTACTTTCCAGGAAAAACCTGCATCATTCTGTATCTCAATAGTACCATAAGGAAAAACCTCTTTCACAGTAAACGGGCCATTCCACCTAGACTTAAGCTTACCCGGGAATAGTTTCAAACGAGAATTGTAAAGTAAAACTCTATCCCCACACTCAAAATCCTTACCACCCTTCAACTTCCTATCATGCAAGGCCTTAGTACGCTCCTTATAACTCAATGATCTATCATAGGCCTCTTCCCTAAGCTCATCTAACTCATGTAACTGGAGAAACCGGTTCCCACCCGCCTTAGACAAATCAAGATTGACCGTCTTTAATGCCCAATAAGCTTTACGCTCTAACTCAACCGGTAAATGACACGCTTTTCCATAGATCATCCTAAAGGGAGTGGTTCCTATAGGTGTCTTAAATGCGGTTCTAAAAGCCCAAAGCGCGTCATCTAACTTATCGGACCAATCCTTACAGTTTGCTCCTACAGTTTTCTCTAGTATCCTCTTAATGCCCCTATTTGCATTCTTTACTTGACCACTAGTTGGGGGATGATAAGCAGTGGATAACCTATGTGTGACCCCATACCGTGCAAGTGTCTTCTCCATTTGGGCATTATAGAAATGTGTTCCCCTATCACTAATCAACACCTTAGGAGTACCAAACCAAACAAACAACTTCCTAAGGAACTGAACCACTACACGACCGTCATTAGTGGGTAGAGCTTGGGCCTCCACCCACTTGGAAACATAATCAATGGCCACAAGAATGTAGTGGTTCTTCTGAGACATAGGAAAAGGTCCCATGAAGTCGATACCCCAGACATCAAACACTTCTACTACCTGAATCGGGTTCTGGGGCATCTCGTTTTGAGATGAAATATTACCGGACCTCTGACACGCATCACAACTACTCACAAATTCGAGAGCATCCCTAAACACAGTCGGCCAATAGAAACCAGAATCTAAAACTTTCCTAGCAGTGTAAGCAGAACCTAGATGACCACCTGCTAAACCCTGATGACAATGCTTAAGGATCTCTATTCCTTCCTCTCGACTGACACATCTCCTAATCACATTATCAACTCCTATACGAAAAAGAAATGGCTTATCCCAGACATAGCGTTTGGCATCAGTAAAGAACTTCCTCTTCTGTTGGCGTGTCATGCCCTTAATCATAGTTCCATCTGCCAGGAAGTTTGCCAAATCAGTAAACCATGGGAAACCTTGCTGCTCAGCTTTCACGAAACTCAAAGACTCGTGAGGGAATCTATCTCCTATTGCTTCCTCACACAACTCCTCTCTATTCGGATCCTCCAACCTAGATAGGTGATCCGCTGCAACATTCTCCGCCCCCTTCTTATCCTTGATCTCGATGTCGAACTCAGATAACAAAAGGACCCACCGTATCAGACGAGGTTTGGCATCTTTCTTCGCGAGAAGGAATCGCAATGCCGCATGATCTGTATAAACGATGGTCTTTGAAAGCACGAGATAGGAACGGAATTTATCAAATGCAAAGACAACTGCTAGAAGCTCCTTCTCAGTGGTGGTGTAGTTCTCCTGAGCTTCATTGAGTGTCTTGCTCGCATAATAGATCGGATGGAAGTGCTTGTCCTTCCTCTGTCCTAAGACCGCCCCGACTGCATAATCACTCACATCACACATGAGCTCGAAGGGTAAGCTCCAGTCGGGGGCCACTAGGATAGGAGCATTGGTCAGTTGCTCCTTCAAAAACTCAAAAGCCTTAAGACATTCCTTGTCAAAGACAAAAGGAACCTCTTTCTCAAGAAGATGGGTCATAGGACGGGTGATCTTAGAAAAATCTCTAATGAACCTACGATAGAAACCCGCATGACCTAAGAAACTACGAACGGATTTCACGTTAGTCGGTGGAGGAAGCCTAGAAATAGTATCTATCTTAGCTCGATCAACCTCTATACCCACACGTGAAATCTTGTGACCCAGAACGATGCCTTCTGTCACCATGAAGTGACACTTCTCCTAATTAAGTATGAGATTTGTCTCAATACACCTCTGTAACATCCTCCTGAGGTTCTCGAGACACGAATCAAATGAAGCACCATAAACAGAGAAGTCGTCCATAAACACCTCCATGGATATCTGAAGCATGTCCTGAAAGATGGCTACCATGCACCTCTGAAAAGTAGCTGGAGCGTTACATAACCCAAACGGCATACGGCGGTATGCAAAAGTCCCGTCGGGGCATGTAAAGGTGGTTTTTTGCTGGTCCTCGGGTGCGATAGGAATCTGGAAGTAACCAGAGAAACCATCGAGAAAACAGTAGAACTGCTGACCCGATAAACGCTCCAACATCTGATCAATGAAAGGAAGAGAGAAGTGGTCCTTCTTGGTAGCATCATTCAGCCTCCTGTAATCGATGCAGACTCTCCAACCAGTCACTGTATGGGAAGGGATTAACTCATTCTTCTCATTAACCACCACTGTCATCCCTCCCTTCTTAGGGACTACCTGCACCGGGCTAACCCAATCGGAATATGGAATCGGATAGATAACTGCAGATTCAAGGAGGTTCTCCACCTCCTTCTTAACAATCTCCTGCATCTTCGGGTTTAGCCATCTCTGAGGCTGGACTACAGGCTTGTACTCATCTTCCATAAGTATCTTATGCATACAAAATGAAGGGTGGATACCCTTAATATCACTAAGTCGCCACGCAATGGCCTCTCTATGTGCCTTGAGCACATCTATCAACCTCACCTTCTCAACAACCGTCAAATAGGAAGAAATAATGACGGGAAAAGTTTTCTCACCACCCAAGAAAGCATACTCTAAGTGAGTGGGGAGCTCCTTGAGCTCAAGGGGTAGTGGTTCTTTAACCGAGGGCTTCTCTCTCTCCTTCTCGGGAACATCAACAGCAGCTAGCGACTCAGAATGCTCAACTGGCTCGCTTTCCGGGAGGCCCTCATCCTCAACTACCGGGTCCTCCTCATCTAACTCATGTGAAGGCAGCAGGTCTGTTCCATAAATGTACTCAAGACATCGATCCATTTGAGTAAAAAATGAATCAATGAAGTAAACAGAATCGTCTTGAGCACCCGAGTTCTTCATCGCCTTTATGACATCAAAGGTCACTGCCTCATCCCCTACACGAAGTGTAATCTGGCCGTCATAGACATCGATCAATGCCTTAGGGGTTCTCAAAAAGGGGCGCCCCAAAATGAGTGGGACTTGATCGTCAGCCTCCATGTCAAGAATAACGAAATCCACGGGGAACACGAACTTATCAACCTTCACCAACAGATTCTCCACAATGCCCCGTGGATACTGGACAGATCGATCTGCCAAAGAAATGCTCATGTGCGTTGGAGTCGGATCTCCAAGGTCTAGCTTCTGATAGAGAGAATATGGCATCAAGTTGATGCTAGCCCCAAGATCAGCCAACGCGTGGTTCACAGTAGAACTACCAAACAAACACGGGATAGTGAATACACCCGGATCTGCTAATTTCTCCGGTAGCTTACTTTGAACCACCGCAGAGCAATGCGCGCTAAGAGAGACAAAAGATAGGTCCTCCAGTTTCTTCTTATTGGTAAGAAGATCCTTAAGAAATTTAGCATATTTAGGCATATACTGGAGGGCCTCGATAAACGAAAGATTGACCTTAAGTTGCTTAAACATCTCTAAGAAATGCCCATAATCCTTAGCATATTTTTGATGCTTCAGACGCTCAGGATACGGAACTCGAGTCAAATCTACCTCGGGAATCTTCTTCTCTACCTCTTTCTTCTTCTCAACAGACTCTCCGTTCGACGCGGTACTTGCTGGGATTACCCTCTTTTGCATCCCCCCGGGAGTCTCCATCCCTATCTCCTCATCCATCACCTCTTCATCCTCAGGTGGTGTCACTTCCTTCTCTCCTCCTCTGCCATTACGAGTAGTTACGGCCTTCGCATGTGCATTGGGGTGTGTGTAAGTGTTAGCGGGGAGTGGAACTATCGGGTTCTGATCTAACTTCTTAGAAACCTCACCTACGACATGCTGTAAATCTAAGAATGCGGACTGCTGATTCTTAAGAAGAATATCATGCTCATCTAGATGCTTCTGTGTAACCTGATCTCGTGTAACCAACTGGTTCAGCATCTGTGACTGGTTCATCAGCAAATCCTCTATCTTCTTCATTCCATCCCTACTACCACCTGAACTACTCCCTACATCACCTCCAGCAGGCTGAGTGGGCTGCCTCTGCTGAAACCCCGGTGGATTTCCTCCTGATCTCCAACCGAAGTTAGGGTGTCCTCTCCACCCGTATGCACCACCAGCTCCTCTTCCCTGACCACTAATAAAATCTACCTGCTCCTGTGCCTCCAACGGGCAGTCTATGGTATCATGTCCTCCTCTGCACATCTCACATTTGTTCACACTCATCTGCAGATTTTTGATATCTTTTCTGAGAGCCTCAAGAGCAGCTGCCATGCTAGTATCAGTAGTGACCTGATGAACACCCCTCGAGGTCACGGGGGCTCTAGCCTCAGGAATGGAATTCCTGGAATATGGACTTTGTTGCCCAGCAAGTACAAGCTCTCAAACATCTCCTCACACTCTTCTGCAGTCTTCTTCTCCATGATGTGACCTCCTGCTGCAGTGTTGAACATTTGTTGAGTGGAATAAGTGAGACCATTATAGAACTTCTCAATGAGTGCCCAATCGGTCAAACCGTGCTGGGGGTAACGGCTGCGCAGGTTGCTGAATCTCTCCCACGCCATGTGATAGGGCTCATCAGGATCCATTTTGAAAGAGTGAATTTGTTCCCTAAGTCTGGCAGCTCTGGAAGGAGGATAATATTTCTTGAGAAACTTATCCTTTAGATCCCATGTAGTGATGGAATCCTGCTGTTGAGTCTCGAGCCAAGTGTTAGCTCGAGCCTGCAGAGTAAAAGGAAAGAGACGAAGGTAGATCGCCTCTTTCGTTGCACCATGGATATTAAACGTATCGCAGATACGAATAAAGCGTGACACGTGTCCTGGTGCATCCTCATCAGCCAGTCCGTGGAACTGGGTGGCGTTAGTGATGATGGACATCACATAAGAAGGAATTTGCCAATTGTTGGTAGCATTGACATTAGGACAGGTGATAGCAGACCTACCCCTTGTGATGCCATCACTAGCTCGCTGATGGACAGTGCGCCTAGGAGGAGGGGGATTGTCACCCATTGTAGTTAAATCAGAAAAAAGAATACTTGTAGTTAAATCAAAAAAAGGAATTGGACGTACCTTACTGTCTAGAATGGCTACCAAACGCTCACGAAGTGCGGTGTACCTCTCGTGATACTCCCTCTCAGGTTCAGAAAATCCAGAAAACTCAGGTGGTCCTTTTGACCTAGTGTGTGGCATGCACTGAAAGAAAGAATGGACAGATTTAGAAAGGTGAACTAAAAGAATTGAAATAAAGACTCTAAAAAGAAAAAGAAATTAAAACTATTGTTTATCCTAAAGGAAACTAGACTCGCTATTGCCAAGTGTCCCCGGTAACGGCCCCAAAAACTTGATGTGTGTGAAAAGGTCTATAAAAATAAGCTAAATTAACTAACCTAGACATAAACTAGACACTCAAATTTTACCCTAAAACGACCTAGACCTAGTACACAAAATAGGCAAGTGTACCTATCGTGTGTAGAACAAATTAAGGAAGAACGGGAATCGAACCCACGAGACACTAGAATAAAAAGACTAGACTAACTAAAGAACTAACAATTAATTATAAGATTGGGGGGTTTTGTTTAACAACTAGAAACTAAAATGAACAAATTAAAAGTAATTAAACTAAGAAATGCATAAATGAACACAAAGAAGATGATTTAGAGGTACAGATTAATTAGAGACAACACTATCTAGATAGAATCCTAGTTGAGATGCATGAATGTAAGAATGGTTTAGAATTGTGAATAGATTGGTTTTCTAAAGATACATATCCTAAGGAAGACTTAGTGGATCCCAGACCATTCACTGGGTGTGACCAAAATGACCCCTATAGGCATGTGTTAAGTTCACCAATGGCTAAGCTTTCCTTTCAGTTAACCTAGGGATATTAAAGTACCAGATAGGTGTCGGATAATCTAATCTAACATACCATAAACATTTAACATGCAAGAGGTGACTTGATCATGGTTCAATTAAACATGATTAACAAGATTATTAAATACCCAGATTTGGACTGTTTACCAGTTATCAATTACCTAGAATCTAATAACCAAGATCAATCAACTAACCTTTATCTTTCAATTTCCAGTTAAGATACACATTGATTTCTTATCCATTTACACATGCAATCCTAAGACTTTACTACGTCTAGCAAAATCCCAAGTAAACCACGAACACTAAGTTACGTGCTAGATATGATAACCACAATTGAAAGACATTCATAGGCTGATCATAAAGGATAAACATGCATCCAAGAATAGAAATCAATACATAATACTCATTCAATTCAACCAAAATCAAGTCTTTTACAATAATATCAAACATTCATCAATTCAACCATTCTAAACATTCACAATCATCAACTAATCATCATCTAGATCGTGTCTATTGAATTAGTTACTCATAACCAGTTCTAAACAGAAACAAAACTTAGAATTCATGGTCCAAAACATCGTGTTCAACTTAACAATCGACAAAGAAAGTAAGTAGAACCCGAAATCAAGTACGTGAGTGATCCATGCTTCAATCCTATGCTTCAATGGCTCCAATATGCTCCAAATCGCCCTTATGGTTCGTCTTCAGCCGCTCCAAGTTGTGTTCTCTCAAATAGGGGTGTAAAAGTGGTTTTTATACGAAAACCTAATTTTTCCGTGAAAATCCCCTCGTCGCGTGGCTCGAAGGGTCAAAACTTCACCTCTTGAGCCACTCGAAGAGACAAAATAATTGGGGTGCTGAACTGGTCTTCTTCGCGTGGCTCGAAGGGTACAAAACCCTCTCGAGCCACTTGAAGAACTCAATTTCCAGAGAGCTTCCTTCGTTTTGTGACTTGGAAAATCCTCCAAGTCTCCACTCTTCATCTTTTGGCTTCGTTTCTTCATTCCCGAGGCTTCTAAACCACTTTTTAGTCCTCAAACACCTGTAAAACCATAAAATAACCAAAACTAAGTAAAAATGACACTTTTAACTACTAAATTAAACAAAACTGACTCTAAAATGGGATAAATAAGAGATGTGTTTTGCAACACATCAAGTATTACCACTGTGTAGGCGTATAGCCACTGTGTGGAAGTTTCACTTGTTTGGGAATATAACCACTATGTGGAAGTATAACTACTGTGTGGGCGTATAACCACTGTGTGAGAGTTTCAACTGTGAAGGCGTTTCACTACTGTTTGAGAGTTCCAATTGGGAATTTTTCTAAGGCAATCCCTTAGACTTATCAGTTGTTGAGGCGTTTCATCACTGTTGAGGCGTTTCTTACTGGTGGGACTTATCACCACTGTTCCGACTCATCTTCATTGACACTAAGAAATTTTTTTAAAAAAAATTCGAAAATCCAAAAAAAAATATTTTTTTAAGTCTTTTCTTAATTCAAAAACATAGAAAAATAACAAAAATATAAGAATGGCGAAATCAGAAGATTCTGAAAATAGAGTTCCTAAACTTAAAAACAGAGCTGATTTCAAAAACTGGTCACTTAGATTGAAACTTCATTTGAATTCCATAGACACAGATTTATGGAAATCAATTGAAAAAGGACCCTATATCCCTATTATCACTGATGGATCAGACAGAGGATTTGTGTACTCTAAAGATTCACAAGAGCCTTATCCAGAAGATAATCTTCATGGTGATGATCTAAAGAAGGTGAAGAATGACATCAAAGCGTATTCTCTCATGTGTAAAGGACTACCATTGGAAGTTCTTTCAAGGCTTGAAAACTATCAAACTGGATATACAATGTATAAAGCCTTGAAGGTTATATGTGAAGGAGGGAAGGAAATTCAAGACCTTAAGAAACAGAAACTTAAAAGGCAACTTGAATTATTTGAGCATATCTCAGGAGAAACTATTAATCAAATGATGAATAGGTTTGTGCAATTAACTACAGAAATGTCTACCTTGGGAATCAAGAATGATCTTGAGGATCTAAACAACAGACTTCTGAATGTACTACCATCATCTTGGAAACAAACTGTTACTTTGCTGAAAAGTTTCCATGGATCTTGACCTTCTCATTGCTAAGATTGAGTCTGTAGAGATTGATGAGAGTTCAAGAAACAATGATAGACATGCATCAACATCACAGTATAAGTATGTTGCTTCTCCAGCAAATACAGTAGAAAATGCATTTCTGGCTAAAGACCAATCAACTCCTGAAGATGAAGGTGATCTGTTTGTGGGAGCAGGATTCTTCACTAGTACACCTGCCTATTCCACTCAACAACCATCACAGACTCCTCCTAAAGCTCAAATGCCTAAATCTCAAACTGAGAGTTCATCTTCTAACTTTGCTAATCCTAGCAAAGTAAAAGATGTTATTAATATTCTTTACAGGATGAAGAGTCAAATTCAGCCTTTACAGCATTCATGGCAAGTTTCCAAGCGTATCAAGGCAGTCATCTGACTCAAGTGGAGGTAGTTCTACAAGATCTGTTTGAGATGGATCCTGATGATGTAGAAGAGATGGATCTCAACTGGCAAATGGTCATGATAGCTTACAGAACTCAAAAGCATTCTTATTCTAACAGAAGTTATAAACCCAGTGCAAACAAAACTGTTGGGTTTGATAAATCAAAATCAAGATGCTTTAACTGTAATAGCTATGGTCATTTTTCAAGAGAGTGTAAAGTTCCAAGGAATCAAGGAGGAAATGGTCAAGGTAGCTCAAACAGTCAAAAATATCAGCAACAGGCTAACAAAACATTTCAAAAGCTATATCAAAGCCTACCTATGCCAGAACCTAAAGAGGAGAAGATGAGTGAGGAACCAAAGAAGGCACTGGTTGTAAACATCAAAGATGGTTATGATTGTAGTGCATATGCAGAACAGTTTACTGCTGATCTCACTAATGGTCCGGCTCTGATTGCTGAACTGGATGATGAAGACTGGTCTGAAGATAAGGATCCTAAGAAAGATGATGATTCAGATCAAGAGGATGATTATGACGGGAGCGACAAATCAGATCCAAAAGAAAGTACTGAAGAAGTTGCTCTTATGGCACAATCTGAACAACCAAAGGTTGTTAACTCATCTTCTGATACTGAATCTGCTCATTCTTTTCCAGAAATACCAGTTGAAGTAAGAGAGAAAATGTGCACTAAAGCATGTTTTGAACAAGTTGAATATTATAGAAATTATTCATTCAAAATATGTGATAAACTCAAACAAGAGGAATTAAAGCACAACAAGCTAAAAACAGATCATAAGATTGCTGATGACAAGATCATATCTCTTCAAGTTTCTTGGAACAAAACTCTTAAAGAACTTGAACTTGTTAAGAAACAACTTGAAGAGATGACAAAAACTCTTGAACAAGAAAAATTGGCACATGCAGCAACTCAAATAGATTTAGCCAAAGTTAAAAGCTCAAAGAAAATTGTTGAGCAACTGGTGAACGGAAGAAATGACAAAGATAAAACAGGATTAGGATTCACACATGAACCTATGCCTGAATCAATCTCAAACATATTACCAGAGAATTTCAATACTCATGATCATTCACCAGAAAACAAAGCTAAACTTAAAGAATTTCAAGATCAAAAGAACTTGAAAAGGAAAAATGTTGAAGTTTATGAAGAAACTGACTTAGAAAAGATCAAAAATGGTCATCCAATTAAAGTCAAATCTAATGAACCTCAACAAATAGAGAAAAAGCTATTTGATCCAAAATGTGAAAGTGTTATTAATCAACCTGAACAAAAGATTTCAAAATCTACAGATGATAATAACAAGATGAAAGGAAAGTGTGAAGAACTTAAATCAGATACCACTTATTCTGATGATTCAAGCTCAACTGAATTGATAGAAATTAAAAATTGTCAAAAGGAATTTTCTCAAGATTCAATTAAGAATCAAAACAATAAAATGTCATCAAGATTAAGAAATCAAAGAAGAAGAAAAGTTGCTAAAGGTAAGAAAGCTGAATCAATCAATCAGACAAAGAAAAACATTCAAATTACACCTGTGAAATTTGTGTCTGCAGGAACTTTTGACATGAACACATTCACAAAAATGACATCTAAACCCAAGATCAAATCTAACTCTGATCTGAAAACAAATTCAGGTCCTAAGACTTTCTCTATGCCTAAAAGATTTGAATCTAAGGAGTCAAAGAATTGTGATCAAGTCCAAAAGAAAAATCCTAAGAATCAAATGACCAAATTCACACCCAAGAAATCACAAATTAAATTGCCTAACCCAAAATTTAATCAAGAATCAAATGTTGGTTCCACTTCAAGGGTTAACAAAATGTTGTTTAAACAAGCTCAGAAATATTGTGATATCTGTGATATGTATAATCATGACATTTCAGAATGTTACTTTAACAAGTATTGCCATATATGTGATATGACAAATCACACAACGGCTGATTGCTACTTTAACAAATACTGTGCATTGTGTGATGGAAGAAATCATAATACAAATGATTGCTACTTTAGAAAGAACTCTTCAAGGAAGGATTTTAGTAATCAAGGATTTGTAAACCCTCAGTTTAAAAGAAATCATAATATAGGGTTTAAGTATTCACAAAAACAACAACCTTCCTTGGATTTGAGATCTTTTAAAAGAAACAATTTAGATTATGATAATCAATATTTTGTCAAATCACAGCAATACAATCAAGGAAAGTTTATTCCACGATCTGTGAGAATAAAAATGGAACATTCTCAAATCATTCATATAATGATTCAAGATATCTTGATGACGATCTTGAAAACAGATATAATGCATTAAAATCAAAACAAGAAAAAGATAATCGACATGTTTTTCAACGAGGATTTGAAAATCCAAAATTTTCAAAGAAACCAGATATAAACAAACTTCATTTTAAACTGTTTACAATTGTTGACAAATTTGGCAAGCCCAAGACTATCTCGGCTCGGGTTACTAACTCTTCTTAAACTGATTTTGAATGCAGGTACGCCCACGGAGACCAATAAACTCATGGTATGTTGACAGTGGGTGTAGCCGGCATATGACAGGCAATCAAGCCTTGTTGCAAGATTTTCAGTTAAAAGATGGAACACACGTTGCTTTTGGATGTGATGCAGGTAGAAAGATAACAGGGGAGGGAACAGTGTCAAATGGGATTATCAGTTTTGATAAAGTCAACTTCTGTTCACAGTTGAACTTTAATCTTCTAAGTGTTTCCCAAATTTGTGACAAATCTTATTCTGTTCTTTTTGATGATTCTCACTGTTATGTCTTGAAACCAGGTTTTCAGATTAGCAATGATTGGGTCATAGTTAAAGCTGCACGAGACAGAGATGTATACAAACTAGATATGTCTCAAGTGGACCCTGCAACAGAAACAACTTGCCTGATTCCAAAAGCTTCAAATGATGAAAGCCAGCTTTGGCACAGATGACTCAGTCATTCAAACTTCAAAAACATGAACAAGCTTGTAGCAGGAAATCATATTATTGGACTTCCTTCCAAGAAGTTTTAAACAACTGATCATTGCTCAGCATGTCTGAAGGGAAAGCAACATAGAGCGTCTTATAAGTCCAAGTTGATAAACTCAAATACCAAGCCACTCCAGATGTTACATATGGACCTTTTTGGACCAACTAATGTTAGGAGTATTGGTCGAAAATCATACTGTTTAGTTATCATAGATGACTATACAATATTTTCTTGGGTTTTCTTTCTTCAAGCTAAATCTAAAACTGCAGATCTTCTAAAAGAATTTATTAATAAATTTGAAAATCAGCTTGAACAAAAAGTGAAAATAATAAGAAGTGATAATGGAACGGAATTTAAAAATGCTAACATTGATTTGTTTTGTGCAGAAAAAGGGATAGTTCATCAGTTCAGTGCTCCCAGAACTCCACAACAAAATGGAGTTGCTGAAAGGAAGAACAGAACTTTGATTGAAGCTGCCCGGTCCATGTTAGCTGATGCCAAAATTCCTATCACTTTCTGGGATGAAGCAATATCCACAGCCTGTTTTGTTCAGAATAGAATCTTGCTTGTGAAAGATAAAAAGAAAACTCCATATGAGTTAATGTTTGACAGAAAACCAAACATAAATTTTTTAAAATCATTTGGTTGTCCAGTTATGATTCTTAACTCAAGTAATCATTTAGGAAAATTTGAAGAAAAAGCTGATAATAGATTTTTCGTTGGATATTCATCTGTTTCCAAAGCCTATCGAGTTTATAACTCTAGGACAAACACTATTAATGAAACATGCAATGTTAAATTTCTGGAAAATTCTTTTCCATCAGTTTCAAATGGTCCAGCATGGTTATTTGATATAGATTCTTTATCAAACTCATTTCAACCTAACTTGTTTAATCAATCTGATGATTTTACAGGTAAGAAGAACTCAAGAGGAGATCTTGGATCTTTCAGTGATGATTCAGATTCTGATGATTCAGATGATGCTCGCCTAGATTATCCATTCTTCTCATTTGTCAAGGATTCATCAATACGATTGAATGACAATGTTCATGCTGCTTCAGCTTCAGATCATTCAGTTTCAGCAGATCAAGTAGAATCATAACCTATTCCTAGTGATGGTATAGAAATTGGACAACCTGAGTCTGGCACATCTTCCATCTCTGGAGATGTAATTGATCATAGTAACCTTGATTACTTTCTCTATTCACTGACTCAAGTTCCAAATTTCACTCCACATTCTTCAACCTTATTGCAACAGCTCTCCAATCTAAACCAAACAAATCTGGATGTTAATGTTCAAGGAACTGAGATACCGACATCTCGTATCCACAGGAACCATCCAACATCATAGATTATTGGTCCTCTGAATGAAAGAACTACTAGGAGTAATCTGAACATGAAAATATCTATTTATACTCTTGTTTTCTTTCACAGATTGTTCCTAAAAACATCACCGAGGCGTTATAGGAAAATGGTTGGATTGAAGCAATGCAAGAAGAACTTCTTCAATTTCGCAAACAAGAAGTGTGGAAGTTAGTGGAATTACCTGAAGGAGAAAATGCCATAGGCACTAAATGGTTGTTTAGAAACAAGACTGATGATTGTGGTATCATAATCCAAAATAAAGCTAAACTTGTTGCACAAGGATACACACAGGAAGAAGGAATTGACTATGATGAAGTATTTGCTCCAGTTGAAAGACTCGAATCCGTTCGTGTTTTCCTGGCTTATGCATCATTCATGAAATTCAAAGTGTATCAAATGGACGTCAAAGGTGCATTCTTGTATGGTCCAATCACTGATGATGTGTATGTGAAGCAACCTCCGGGCTTTGAGGATGCAGAATTTCCACATCGGGTGTATAAGCTTAGCAAAGCATTGTATGGCCTACATCAAGCTCCTAGAATTTGGTATGAAACATTATCTCAACACTTAATCCAACATGGATACACAAGAGGGAAAATCGATCCTACTTTATTCATAAAGAAGGATAATGATGATCTCTTATGTGTGCAAGTGTATGTAGATGATATCATATTCGGTTCTACCAGTCCAACCTTATGCAATGAATTTGAAGAAATCATGAAATCTCGTTTTCAAATGAGTTCTATGGGAGAAATCAATTTCTTCCTTGGATTGCAAGTTCAACAATCTGCAGATGGTATTTTCATCAATCAAGAGAAATTTGTTGACAAACTCTTGAAGAAATTCAAACTGCATGATTGTCAGTCCATAAGAACTCCAGCTGATATAAACACCAAGATTGTGCAAGGTATCAATCAGACCTGAAAGAATCTCACTTAATTGCTGTCAAGAGAATATTCAGGTATCTCAAAGGTAAACCAGCTTTAGGGCTTTGGTATCCTTACGAGGGTAATTTTGAGTTACATGGATACACAGATAGTGATTATGGTGGATGCTATCAAGACAGAAAATCTACTACGGGTGGTTGTCAGTTTCTTGGACCCAGATTAGTTTCATGGCAATGTAAGAAACAAACAAATGTTTCTGTCTTGACTGCAGAAGCTGAGTACATAGCTGCATCAACAGGATGTTCTCAAATCCTTTGGTTGCAAAACCAACTGCTAGATTATGGGTTCAATTTTCTTAAAACACCCATTTACATTGATAACACTGCTGCTATATTCATTACAGCTAATCCAGTTCAACATTCAAAAACAAAGCATATCGAAATTCGATATCATTTTCTAAGAGATAATTCTGAAAATGGTTTAATCATTTTGATTCAAATAGCCACTGAAAAATAGTTGGCAGACCTATTTACTAATGCTTTTCTACCAGGAAGGTTTGAGTATTTAGTGGAGTCAATGGGTCTTATTAACCATGTGTAAACCTGGTTACTAAGTTTTTATTTTAGTTATTTGAATCTTTACATGATCAAATCCTTTCCTAAATCTGAAGGTCTTCATAAGGGTAACTTTTCATAGTTATTTGCCTAATTGTTTGTGTGTGTGTGTGATTCCTTTTATAGAAAAACAAAATACAAAATTAGATAACTCAAAAATCAATTAAAAAAAATATAAATCAAAAACTCCAAAAATAGAGTTCTTTTTGTTTCTAATTCATTTGTTTAGGAATGAATCTGTGTTTGCCTCATATGAGAAATGATAGTACATTAGTATGATCAGTTGCACACTTCACTCGCTAATAAAGTCTGACATGATCAGGATATGATGTGTAGACAATATCATGCTATTATACTGAACAAGTAAATTCTTGTGATTACACTAAATCTATATGCTTGTTTGTTTATTCATCTAAGTACTTTTGAGTTGTATTAGCTAATCAGATTGAGTGCTTGCTAAGCTACCCCACTCACACCTGATGATAATGAGACTAATCATGAGATCTGTTACAAGCATCATTCACTTCGCTGTTATGAGTCATCATAGACCTGAAGTGCTGAGATATCCTCTGTTGTAAGTCATTACAGACCTGGATATTCTCCTTCGATGTAAAAGATGCCAATTTGCACAACCCATTCAAATGGATGGTTAGAGTTGATCAAATGGTTATCCATGATCATTCTCTATTCAATTAAGTAACATGAGCTCTGGTTATGCATATTTGTTAGGTAATAAGTTGAGAATGTGTGCTTACTTTCATGTCTTGATGATGGATGATCCTCTAAGTCTTGGTATGAGTCATATCTTGTCATATCTAATTCTACTTTAATCAATCCAAGAATTGAACAAGTAAGTGAGCTGATAATTTTTGTCAAAAACACTCATTTTCTGTCCTTAGATCTTGTGTCTCCTTTGTTGTGTTGTCACTGACCTGGAACACACTTGATTAGGATTTAATCATTGTCTATGACTATTCATATATTTTTTATTTTAATGTCCTGATCTTCACTAATCTGATCTCACAGCAATCAATGATTCTATTGTAAATATTAGATTTTCATTCTGCTTTACTTTTGATTTTATGCATGTATTCTTATGTGCAGGCAATATAACAATGACAAGTGTGATATTCTTATGTTATCTTGGTAAACTTCTATGTTCTGCAAAAACTTAAAAGTTTAGGGGGAGTAATAACAATAAGAATTTTGTCAGAAAATCAAAATGAACATGTTGAATTGAAAGGATAATGCTTTATGTTCAAAGTATGTGTGTGTTTGATAATGTAAAGCTTTTGTATATGACAAAATGATCTCATATTTTTTAGCAAGTGGAAAAGCTTCTTTGAAAAGTTGAAAACAAGAAAAATTGGTTTGTTTATTTTGAAACTAAAATGAAGGGTCAAAATGTAAAAAGTTTAATTTTGAGGGTCAAAAGTGTAAATTTGGGGGAAAAGTAAAAAATATACAAAATTGTTTAAATATTAGTATGAAATATTACTAATGTGGTTAAACAGTGTGCAGGTGAAGAATTGAAAAATCAACAAGTGTAAGACTCATTGAAGTCATCTCATGTGCCTAAACAGGGGTCATACGCCTGAATAGGAGCATGAAGAATTTTCAGAAATTTTATAAGTGTTAGGCATTTGTCAATCTCTCATGTGCCTAAATAGTTGTAATAAGTCTGAAAATTTACCAAAGTGTTGGGCGTTTCATATTGCTCATATGTTTACACAGTGTTGAGACTTCTCAGAATTTAAAATGTTTGTGAAATTCACAAAGTGTTAGGCTTTTCAGAAAGTTCATGAGTCTAAACAGTACTTATGTGCCTGAACAGTGCTCATGCTACTGAACAGCTCATGCTACTGAACAGTGCTCATGCTACTGAACAGTTCACATGTTTCTGACTTAATATGCACAAACAGTGCTAATGTGTCTTAACAATTCTCATTCTACTTGGTGAAATTTAGGACCTCACGAGTCTGAACAGTAGTTATACGACTGTACAGTGCTCATGCGCCTAACTAAAATTCACTTAGTATAAAAAGCACACTTGTGATAATTTCATTTCGTTCTCATTTCAAACCCATTCGACTTCTCCTCTGAGCACCCAAACTCTTGGTTACTCATAACATCGATTAAAATAATCTGAGCCATTAATCACAGATTGTTGATAGCGTTTATGTGATTGTGAGCGTAAGTTTATGATTCACATTCATCTGATTTTTGATTAAATGAAAATTCTTTGTTAGGCGTTCGAAACCTATTCGGGCGTTCGAACCCTAAACTTATCAAAAACTCAGATTGGAACATTCAAATGACAAAAATGACTGAAATTGATGATTAAATGTTGTTTGCCATGTGATTTCGAGCATATTGTTACGTTAAACTTGGTTTAATCTGACAATTGATTGAATGACACTGTTCAAGGTTCATCGATGAACAGTATCATTTGAAAATGAACTTGAAAAGGAAGATGAACAGTTGAATTTTGTTTTTTAATTGAAAATAAATAAAAATTAATCATCTTATTTCAAATGCTGTTAAAATGTTCAATAAAATTGATAAGATGCATTAATCAAATGTGTTTAAATTTTTTTTTAAAAAATTAAACTTGACAAATATAATTTTATAAAAACCGAAATGTTTTTAATTGAAGATAATTAAATCACAAGTTGAGTTTTTAAGACAAATTCATTAAACACATTAGGTTATTATATCTTATATTATCAGATGATCAACTTTTCATTCAATATTTTTTAAATTATACACAATGTCTAATATCATTTCTTTAAACTTTCGCAGATGGCTGATCTGAAGTTTGTGCCTAAGCACAACATTGCTGCATTGCTAAATGAAGAAGTTCAAGACGCCTTATCTTATGAAGAAATTATCAGATTTCTTCTAAGAACCAAGTATGTGTATGCGATGTGTTATCAGACAGTGATCTATGATAGACTTATCAGAAGATTCTGGAGTTCAGCAAGAGTTGAAGTAAATGATGAAGGGAGAAAAGTTGTTAGAGGTTTTGTAACAAGAGATCGTATGATTGAAGTTTCTGAAGAGTCAATAAGAGTTGCATTAAGACTGGGTCACAATGATCCAGAAGATCTTGCTGAGTTGACATTCAATGAATGTAGAGAAACATTCATGGAAATGGGTCATCCTGACCATTTTCCAAAGAAACATTCTTCAGAGCTCGTGTATACAATCACTGGAAACTTCTTTGTTACATTTTTCAACATTGTATGTCCAAAAGAAGTGCTGGGTGGAACTCATTCCCAGTGGACATAGCTTCTCCAATAGTAGCCATTGCCACTAATAGAAGATTCAATATGGCAAAATGGATCTTGAATGGATTCATATTTTATTTGGAGAAAGGCATAAGAAATAAATATCTGATGTACCCAAGATTTCTTCAAATGATCATCAATGAAGAATATCCAGATATTCATGTCTATGGAGTAGGTGGAGATAGATTGGACTTGGAACACATGTCTGAAGTTGCTTACAAGAAACTAACAATATTGACTGGTGCTCCAAATGTTCCAATGTTTGTCTATATGAGAAATGTGGCTAATGATGAGGTGGATATCACAGTGGATCACTTTCATTTATTGGAAGGAGAACCAATAGATCCAACTGATTTGATAGATGAATTTCCTCTCATTCCTACTCAAGAAGATGATGATCTAAATGATGATGATGATAGTGATGAAGATCATGATGATGATAGCTCATCTTCTTCTGATGATAATGATGATGATGATGGTGGTGTAGCTGAAACACACCAATCATTAGGTAGTGATAGAACCATGTCTGAGCATGCTGCTGTAGCTCAACATGAAAGTGAAGGAACAATGGGTGATGATGTACATGATGAAATAAGTCATGAAGTTGAAAATGAAGATGATGAAATTCATATAGAAGTGGAACATGAGCCTGAGGTGCAAAATCAAACTTTTGAGTATGATTTCATGGATGCTTTTCTATTTAATCAAGAAGTGCCTGTTTCTACAACACACAATGTGTTTGTACAAACTGAGGAAATACTGGATGTAGATGAGATTGAAAAGCTTAAAGATGATAATGTTGCTCAAGAGAAAATTATAAATAATTTGAAAGAGGAAAATTTAAAGCTAAAAGAGATGAACTTATCTCTTGAAAAGGAGATGATAGAGATAAAAGAAGCAAATGAAAGATTAATGGAAGAAAATAAGAATAAGGAAGAAAAGATTGTGATTTTTGCAAAAGACAAAGAAGATGTAATCAAAAACTTTGAAGTAATGATAAAGGATTATGATATGCTTGAAGAGCAAAACAAGAAATTGCTTGAGGAAACTGAGAAGTTGAAAGAAGAGTTGATTAAAGCAAAAGAATCTCAAAACAAATTTCTCCTGAAGTTGAGATTGTGGCTGAAATTGTTCCTATTGAGATTGAAGAAAATGTTGCAATAAATAAAGGAAAAAGGAAGATTGATGAAGTTGACTATTTAGTTTTACCTGAATCTTCATCAAAAGTTCAAAGAATTAAAGAGACTGTTGAAGAAGAGATTCAAGAAGCACAAGAACCAGTTAGTCAAGAAACAATTGGTGCATTAAAAGACATTGAGGACTTATACATTGATGACTGGTATGATGAAGTCCTTGATGAAAAGGATATAGATGAAGTTCAATTCAATGCAAATGTCATAGATCAGGAACAAAGTGAAGATCCTAATGAAGTGCCTGTTGATTTTGAAGACAGATACAACTATTTGGTGAAAATGAAGTATAATAGAGTTTTCTTAGATGGATTGACTGTATCTCAAATCAATGATGAGTTTGATAAGTGCATTGCTGCTGAGTCTGTTGCTCCAATAGATCCAAATGAAATAGTAATTAAGCATGGAGAATGGAATAGAGAAAGAGAAAGTATTAATGTTGATGAACTTTCAAGTTCGGAGCTGCACCATCCAGATCCTGAAGATATGAGTGTGTTTGCTTTAAGATCATGGTTGCAAGCTAGGAATTATCCTTGGAGGAAATTAAAAACACTCCAATCTGTATCGTTAAGGAATCTAGTTAAAAGTTTCCAAGAGATGGAAAAACAATCTAAAAAGATAATCATATTGGATACTGACAATCCTCAATACTTGGAAACAACAAAAAGATCAAGAGTGTTGAAGCCACAGGAGATTAAACAAATGGCAATGAAGTCAACTGCACATGAAAAGAGAAAAGAGTTAATGAAAATGTTTCCAGAATCTGAAAAGCAAGCTTATAAGGCTTCTGAGGAACAAATGCAAATTTTTGATAAGTCAAGATTCACTGGTGATTTGGTGAGGAATGTATTACAGAAAGGTCAATCAGTTGCTGAATTGCTGAATGCTATGATTGCACCTGACTTCACAAACCAAGTAAAGATAATAGCATGGAAGTATGATGAAGTATTTGATGCCTTTCTGATCAAAAGAGTAAATGCAGTGTGTGATGTTTATCACTTTTATTCAAGCATCAAAAAACTTCCAGTGCAGGATCTAAAAGAGTTGAATAGATTATTGTTGATTAACCATTCAAATGCAAAGAGGGGAACAATGATGGTGGACTTGTTGAGAACAGGGTTGGAAAAAACAAGTAATTTTTTGAGAACAAGGTGTGAACAAGAGGATAAAGAATACTTCATGAAGATGAAGAAGAGGAGAAGTAAGAAAGGTGATCACTCAGATGAAGATCATTTTATGATTGAATTGTATGACAAATATGTGGAAAAGGTGACAACTCTTGGCTTAAAGATGATTGATGGGAATCAAAAGACAAAACCAATTCACAGATGGTTTTACAATTCAGAAACTTTTGAACTTAAGCTTGTGAGAAATTTAGAAGATTGGAATGAAGATATGATAACCTTGTTTGGGGCATTTGAATTGGTATTGCTACACCCAAGTTACATTTCATTCTTATCTGTACAAAAGTTTGAAAAGATTCCAAATGAGATAGCAGAGCAAGATAAGAAATACTTTATGTCAATTATCAATGTTATGAGTGCTGCCATGGAGAGAATTGTATTAAGAAAAGCACTGGCTTATGCAAATATAGTGAAGAAAGATATTCCTGATATTGAATTTATGAGAATTTCAAGGAAAGGTGTGCTTGAAGTGTATACTAAAGACTACAGGATTCCTATTGAGCTGTATGCAAATGTTGACATAGCATGTTTGTCAAAGAACACTTTGGAAAGAATGAAGCAGTTAGAGATAAAAACAACTGAGTCAAAGCCAGAGCAAGCTGTCCTAGCAAATAAATTTAAGTAATCAATAGAGAATGCTTTGAAAGAAATAGAAATTTACAAGAAAAAGCCAATGTTCACAGTTAAAGAAGAACCTGAAGAATTCTTTGGTTAAGGAAGATAAAGACGAAAGATTGAAGACTGATGCAGAGAAGATAAAGACAAAAGAATGAAGATGATGCTGTCAAAGATGAAGAAAAAGACAAAGATCAAGAAGAAAAGCAAGGATGGAGCTGAAATAAAGACGAAGGACAATGTAAATCTTAGGGGAGTATTTTTAGGTCCCTTAGAAGATTAATATTTAGTCTTTAGTGTCTAGTTTTGTATTTTATACTAGTATAGGGACTAGTTTTGTAAATTTTAGTTCCTTAGTTTCTGGTATAAATAGCTTAGACTTAGAGTAGAATGAAAAGATTTTGGATAAACTGCTTTCTAACTCTTGTAATTGTCTTTGCATATCAATGAATTCAGAATTTTGTTGATATTGCTTGATTTGATTACAATTGTTTGTATTTCTTTGAATTGTTATCATTAATCATTACAGATTGCTCTAATTGATCCTATCATCCTCGATATGTCCAGCACATTCTCAACTATGAATTGGGCTAATAGTTGAGTTTCTTAAAATAGGACAGATGAAGCCTGACATCTTCAAAATAATAAGAAAGCCTATTGTGGGATTTTCTGGGGTAGAAGCAACTCTGGTCCTAAAAATGTTAGAGCTCATTGCTCAAGGTGACAACCGAGCAGCACCAGCTAGTGTTGAACCCACACCTTCTACTTCAACAACACCCACACAGCCACAAACAAACCTCACCTACCAAATAAGATCCAAACGAACCCTTGCACAGGAACCTATGTAGGCCCCCACATCACCACCCATACAGGAAGAAGTGGACACTGGAGCTCCCACTTCTCCTGAGGAGAAAACCACTCCCATCTCACCAATAATCGGCCATGAGGTTCCTCATGCTAAGGCTGATGAGCTCATGACCCAACAAGCCTTAAGCCTTCACTCCGAGTCTAAACACTCTAGTGAACAACCTTTAGGGGAAAGTTACCATCCCCAGCCTCTAGATTTAAATCAACCCATGCCCAACCTAGAATTCTATGATGATGAAGATATAGCACTCAGTGAGTACCATGAGTCTCTCTTCTCTTTCCCTATTCAAAAACAGATGAGTACTCCTGTGTCCCCTATATCTAGCCCACATCATCCACCCCCAACTGAGGTGGATCTTCCTGAATATGTTCAGGAGATCCATATGGAAGAGGCTCTCACTTCTGAAAGTGATTACATCATTAAGATCTCAACCATGGCAACCCAGCCCACTGACACTTCTATTGAAGTTGTCAGTGAGTAGCGGAAAACCAGCAGCCAAGAACAACAAGCTGGTGATAAGGAAGAAGACTTATGTCCAATTATCTCATCCCCCAGTGATTCTTCTACTGAAGATGAGTGGAATCTTAGACTAAAGGTACAAAATCTTTCCAAAACCTGCATTTATTTAGTCTGCAAGGTTAGTCACTTGGAATCTCAAGTAACTACCTTGCAAAGAAGGGTCAACGATCAACAACTTGAGATTATTGATCTCAAGGAACAACTAGTTAGGAGACCCTTCAGAAGGATTCAACCAGGAACACAAGAACCCGAGAATGTAATTGACTTAACCTCTAGCTCACCTATGTAAGTGGGTGATGCTACCAAAAAGGGAGAGGAAGTTGTTATAATCACAAAACCTGGGAGTCCTTCTCAGAGTATGGACATTGAGGACTCACTAACCTCACTTGCAATTTTCTAGAATCAACAACCTCCTCAAATTCATATTGACGTAGACTCACTTATCTAGAGTTTATTTGAGGAGTGTATACCGAGGCTAATGCCATACCCACCTTTTAGAGTTGCAAATGAAATACATCGGTGGAGGTATGATGCTAAAAGAGGAGCCCTCATACTTCATAGAGTTCAAGGACAACAAGAGGTCTTCAATTTTCAGAACTTGAACTATTATGATAGCCTTTCTCTAGTCAATATGCCACTTGCCAACCCAAGTCAAATAGGCAAGCTGACATACTGGCTGAGAGAATTCAAGACAGGATCATAGAGGAACTAAGATATAAAAGAAGACAATTGCAAGCAGGTAATTTCATTGGTCAACTGGATGTTGAGGTGGACCCTAAGATTAGCTTCAAAGGGAAACCCTTGACTAAAAGCCTAGTGACTGAACCTGTGAGCATTGTCACAAAGTCAAACACCCCACAACATCTTGTACCCTCAGTGAGGTACCAATTGGTAAAAGTGTTTCACAACCACTCTCTGGCCAGAGGCTGACTGCTGAATCAGGAAATAAAGGGCAAAGCTCTCTCCATCCTAAGTCACCAAGGCCTATAAGTGACAAAGGGAAAAGGAAACTGACTCCTGAGGAGATTGAGGAGGAGGAAAGAGTGAGGAAGAGGAAGCTAAAGGGAGAGAGTTTAGCTAGTTCCTTACATTTCATGGAAGCTGCAATCAGGACAGCCCCCAGGCCAAACACTCAAAAAGATGAGTTGAGGGCTACTAGATTGAACTATATAGGCATCAGAAACTACAACATTGATGAACTCATCTCTATTTCCTTAGTAGAGTTAAATGAACTGGTAGACTTAGACCTGACCAAAGAGAGAAAGGAGGCAGAGGATGCAGAGTTGCTCCTTAGAGTCAAAGAACAAAGAAGACAAAAGAGGCTATACAAGGATGCCCCTCCTCTCTTTCCAGTTCATGAAAGTGTTGAAAAAGAGACTGTAGAAGCTGGACCGCCTCAGGTAGATAGAGAAGCTGATAGACAAAACATGGTCAGCTATCTGAATGCCATAGGTCTCTACCAGGCATGTGCACTTCTTCCCCTCCTTTATGAATACATTGAATTTGAGTATCTTAAGCAGCTTAAACTACAGTTCTTAAATGAACAAAAAGCTATTAAGAGAAAATGAGGGAAGAAGCTGCAAAGTCAAAGGCCATCATCCAAAAGAGCCAAAAGAAGTCTGTTGATAGACAAAGGATGATGAGCTTCTTGAAGCTGTATGGATTCCCCAGAAGGAGGCTTGGAGGCTTGATCCAATGTCTCTATCCACTATGGAAGAGCACATTAGGGTGATAAAGTAGAAGATTAAAAAGGTAGGGCTTGTGGACCTGCATTCTTCACCAAACCAAGTTCTTCCTGAGGTTAAGGTTACGGCTAAATCACAGACAACACAACCTGGATCTTCAGCTGCTTCACAGCTAACTTCATCTTCTGATCCATAGTAGGGCTCTATTCTCTCCCCTCTGAACCTGTAAGAGAAGTGGACCCTACTAAGAGGGGCACAATAGAACAACATAGAACTTAAGACCAGCCCTCTTAGTTAAACACTCTAAAGAGGAAGAAAAGGATGGCTGCAAAGAAAGTAAACAAGAAGAAAAAGGCATCCACTTTCAAACCTCAGGATGAGTCAGAACATCCTGAGGAGGTGCAACAAGAAGCTGATCAACCAATGCCTACCATAGTACAGCCTCTTGCAGCTGGAAGACCCATCCTGTCATGGACTTTTGCTACTGATGGTATGTCATCAGAGATCAAGGTGGTCAAGATGTCTACTTCTGGCAAGACATACTTGATCTACCTCTTCTTGATCTCCATGATATGAGAAGATATTATGAAAGTCTGATGGATCTTGACCAACTGATGGAGAAAGGAATGGCCATGATCCTAATGAGGATAATCAACTGTAGATCAACCTTCTCAGTTTTGGTAGCATAAACCTAGGGAGAGTTTGTAAGGTTTACATTGAGGCTGATGCAACCAAAGCAACCAAATGGCTTCCTGCACGCATGCACCAAGGTACAAAGTAGAACTGCTACGGAGGTTTTATACTTTGCATGAGAATTATGTTAAGTATAAAATCTTCCGAAACTAAAAGTTCCTGTGGAAACTTTATACTTTGCACAAGAAATATTCCAAGTATAAAGTCTTCTGAAGCCAAAGATCAAATCTTCCAAAGCCAAAGATGAAGTCTTCCAAAGCTTCAAAGACAAAGTCTTCCAAAGCCTAATGAAGTGAAGACTGATTTCTTCTAAAGAGTTAGAAGAACATTCTTTTCTCTGATGTACTTTTACAAAAGCTGACCAACTTTCCGCTGCAACTCCGAAGACTCACCAACTTGCATAAGATGGTGAAAAGGTCCATGCTTTTGTAACTGTACATTAAGGTCTTTGCCTATAACTTTCTACTTTATCTACTTTTATCCTTTTTGTATAATATTAGGATGTGAGCTATGACATGTCATAGTCACTAGTCAAAAGGCAATCTGCCTTTTGACTTTACATTGATTTTGTTGACTTTCAATGTTCCAACTGGCTTTCCAAGTATGGTCGGTTGTAGGGTAGTAGTATAAAGTAGCTCAATGTCTTGTAACTTATTTCTTATGCATTGAAACTTTTTTAAGAGAACTTCAGATTAATATACATCATCCTTGAAAACCTTATCTATATTGCATTAAGTTTTGTCTCTTTACTTACTTGTGTTCTTTGCATCCTCACTCTTAGAACCACGATTCCCTGTTTGATCTGTTAAGTGCTCTAACTCTCTCCTCATTGTGAGACTGATTGTATTGGCCATCCCTTAACTGGTCCTGCAATCTTTGCTCTCCGTAAGGCATTGCTAAAGTCAATATGTACAGGTCTTAAAACTTGGAAGTAAGATCTGATCTTGAGTCCTTGAACATTTTAAGAGCTAATTTTAAAAGAGCAGAAAATTATTATAAGCTTAAATTAGAAGATTTAGAGAAAACCGTTTCTACCCAAAAACACGACAATACAAACTACAAGACTTAGATTAAATATATTGTTACCAAGTTAATTGAATGCCAGAATAAGCTTGTGATCAGCAAAGCCAAGGTAGAAAAATATGTTCTTGAAGAGGAAACCTTCAAGAATATTATATCTTCATCATTGCATGCAAAAGTTAGTTATCATAACATGTAAGGACTTGGATCAAATGAGATATCTCCTCCACACACACTACAATCAGTCAGAGAACCAAGGTGTGAAAGTTATGAAGATGAGCTGACTCCTATTGATCATATCCTAGAGGAAGATGAAGTTGAAGAGGATAAATTGAAAGAGAACCATAAATGAGTTAAGAGGATCATTCTAAGAAGGGTCCCTATATCCCAGATCAGAAAAAGAAACCAGGGATGGCCAAGTCTGCCAAAAAGAAACTTGATCAGGGCTGTAAAAAGAAGATCAAAGAAAGTGAAGGAGATCTAGCCCACCTTCAACCCTAGGCAAAAAAAAGTTTTCATATCTA
This sequence comes from Flaveria linearis, assembly GCA_024085815.1. Taxonomy (NCBI): domain Eukaryota; kingdom Viridiplantae; phylum Streptophyta; class Magnoliopsida; order Asterales; family Asteraceae; genus Flaveria; species Flaveria linearis. Next base: position 71,224,109 of record CM044003.1, on the reverse strand, counting down.
CCGGGTTTGAGGTGAGGAAGATTGAAGACTTAACTAAGATCTCTACTTCCAGGTGTCCTAGTTCAGATCCAAGTCATATGGGTAAGGGGAGGAAGGTTGAACCAATATGCACCACTGCTGCACAGGATGGACCATCAAACTCCAAATGCATGCTTCACACCAGAAGCATGCTACATCATCCAAGAAGACGAAGAAGGAGATGAAAAGGCTAAGGGAAGACCTTCTTCTAAGGACAAGACTTTCAGATGAAAGCCTATGGAATGTATCATACGTGATGGTATAACTCATTATGCTAAGGATTGCATATACAATCCTAATAGTACCATCTACATACATAAGAAAAATACTTCTAAGAAGAAGAAGTAAATAGCTTTAGAGGAAAATCATTTTCCTTCGCAAGCATCAAGGTGACCCAGAAGAAGATAGGTGGAAAATTATATTCAGAAGCAAATTTGGTCTTGGAAGAAAGGAATGCTTTCGAACTACTGAAGTCTACTACAGTGGATGTAAAAGCTTCCGAAGGTTAGTCTCCAATAGTTTCGAAGTCATAAAAACTTCTGAAGTTTTGAAAGCCAAGTCTAATCTTCTAAAGATGGTGGGGAAGATGAAGGAAGGCCATCTGACTGAAGTTTCTTCATCAATAATAGCGAAGGATCATCTAAGCTTACATATAGGATCAATAACTGTTCTACTATCTTCAGTTCATCTTCATAAGCCCAAGACTAGCACATGCTTGTAATGGCTCTTTGCTTGTAATGGCTCTTTGCTTTTAAAGCCAACTCTAACTTTTGAAAGCCAAGTCTAATCTTCTAAAAACGTAAGTAATCATCTTTTTTCATGTGTAGGAAAGCTGAAGACCAAAAGAAATGTATGGATCATTGATAGTGGTTGTTCCAGGCACATGCTTGTAATGGCTCTTTGCTTCAAAACTTTGATGTGGAGGTCTAGTCGCTTTTGGAGGTGAATCAGGAGGTTACATTACTGGGAGGGGTAGGTTCATAAATGGTAAGCTCGGTATTGAAAATGTAAACTTTGACAAGGAGCACAAGTACAATTTTTTGACTGTGTCTCAATTTTATGACTAGAGACATAACATGCTCTTTACTGAGCATGAGTGCATTGTTCTCAAACCCGGGTGATCATTCCTCATGAGCATATTATGCTCAAAGCCCCCAGGGAAGGGAACATGTACAAGATGGATTTGCAAGAAACCTCCCCTTTCATAAACGTTTCTTGCTTTCTATCCAAAGCAAATTGTGTTGAGTCTTTCCTTTGGCATAAAAGAATGTGCCATGTGAACCTTAATGACATGAATAAATTGATTAAGAATGATTTGGTAACTAGAATGCCAACGAAAGTGTTTACAAGTGATTATCATTATGTTGTATGCCTGAAACAAAAACAGCACAAAGTGTCACATAGGCCACAGGAAACGAACTCCATCACTACTCCCCTTCACTTATTACACATGGATCTATTTGACCCACAAGTGTAATGAGTTTTGGAATAACTTCATATTGTCTTATGGTCACAGATAAATTTATAAGATATACTTGGGTCTTCTTTCTTAGAAGTAAGGATGAGACCCTTGAAGTTTTTAAATCCTTCATTCTGAAAGTTGAGAATCAATGTGATCACACGGTTAAGATCATTAGGTGTGATCAAGGAACCAAATTTAATGACCAAATCCTTGATTCATTTTGTGATGAAAAGGGTATTACAAGACAATGTATTGCTCCTAGAACTCCTTAATAATATGGTTTTACTGAAAGGAGAAATAGAACACTTATTGAGGCTGCAAGAACCATGCTCTTTGACTCTAAACTTCCTATAACCTTTTGGGGAGAGGTAGTCAACACTGTCTGCTATATGCAGAACATAGTTTTAGTACTCAAAAGTCATGGTAAGATACCTTATGAACTGTGTCATAGAAGGAGAGCTTTCATTGATTTCCTCAGGTTATTTGGAAGTCCATGCACCATCTTGAATACCAAAGATCACATAGCCAAGTTTGCTGAGTGTAAGGCTCCATTCCTGGGATGCTTACATTTGGTCATTCATCTCATAAAACATTTGAAAATAACATTTGCAGTAGAATTTAAACTTTTCATTAATAATAAGAATCATATCATATAATCATATTATTAAGTTTACATATCAAAATCTGTATTAACATGATAACATTATAAAAAATGTGGATGCAAGTCTTGAATCCTTTCCAAGTAGCTTATGCATCCATGCCTGCACGTCCTCAACATCAAACTTTACATGCCAACTGTTATGCATACAAAGGTCAGTGACGCTGAGTGAGTTCTAGTTTTTTATATATAAAATACTTTACTTTCGTATAAACGTATCCTTTACATTCATACGCGATCATACATCATACATACACCTTGATAATAATTATTTATCTTTTCATCATTATTCGTTATCATTCATTATCCTTCTTCATCATTCGTTTCGTACGATCATTCGTTATCATCTTTAACTTTCTTACGGATCCTGCCTTATGCTAAACCTCCAACATTGTGCATGAAGCTGGTACCTTATTGAGGCTTGTAAACAAACCCATAAACATTATGCAAGAAGCATAAACATTGTGCACGAAGCATATACATTGTGAACGAAGCAGTTACATTGTGCATGAAGCAAATACATAGGCACGAAGCCAAACATTATGCACAAAGCAAATACATAGGCATGAAGCCAAATGTTATGCACTATGCAAATACATAGGCACAAAGCCAAACATTGTGCACGAAGCAAATACATAGGCCCGAAGACAAACATTATGCACGAAGAGGGTTATAGTACTGGGTACCGACAAGGATACCATTGTTAATTACTTCCGTCTCCCATCATCGTTATCTTTCACTTTCATTACATCATACTTTACTTATACATTCGTACGCATTAAGTAAAGTTACATCGTAAATTATATAGTTCTGAAAACTATTACATCATAGAAAGATAACATATCATAACATCACGACAGGTCATTTGAAAGCATTACATACATCAATTTCATCTTCTCACGAGAAAACTTGACATTTCGTGTGAGAACAATGCCTCACTCAAAACCTGCACTTTTAAATATCTAATCTTGTGAAAACTCAACCTCTCACGCGATAACAATGCATAACTCAAAACCTGCATTTTTACATATCATCATCTCGCGTGAAACAACATGTCGCTTGAGAACTTCTTGTCACGCGACAACATCCTCTCGCGTGAGAACTATATTTCTCGCGCAAGAACATTTCTTTCGCACATATCCTGCCGAATCAAATTTCCTAACGTAGAACTTTAACTACTCGCGCGAAAACTACGTGTTTCCCACCCAATTCTCAAACTTTTTGCATCTAAGGCTGCCTAACGTCATAAACATCATCATTCTAGGCATAAACAAGCATTTTCAAACGTTCTAGTATGCATAATATCCTAAAACATGGAAACTTATGTTAAAAGGGGAATAGAAACTCACCTCGTGAACTCTTAGCACAAACTCGACCTTCCTGAATCTCTTACCGAACGAAAAATATATAACCACGGGTTATATACATCAATAATCGTTCCTTAGTACATGCACGAGTTACTAAATGAGTTACATACTTTAAACACTTCGTTTCTTCACTTTCTCTCTCTACACCATCGTTTTCTCTATCTAGCACAAGCACTTTTCGCATAAGGGAGTGCAAGGCATGGGTGTTCGCAGCTTTGTATACCCCAGCTCAACTTTTCGCAGAACCTCTCGCGCGAAAAGTACTCTTCGCGTGAGAACTCCTGTTTCGCACGAAAACTTTTTCTGCCTTCCGTCTTCTTGAAATTTTCGGGTGTTACACTGAGAAGGCAGATGATGGACACTTCATTGGATACTCTTATCAAGTTAAAGCTTATAGAGCATACAATCTTTGAACTACAGTAGTTATGGAGTCAGCCAATATGACCTTTAATGAACACACCAAGTGTGAAAGGTTCTAGTCCTGATTGGCTATTTAATCTTGATTTAGTTACCAACTGTTTTAAAATCTTGTGAAGATGTTTTAGGAACAATAGGTAATATATCTTCAGAAGATGCTCATCCAAGATTTGAGTTGGAAACACCAAATGATAAAATCCCTTCAGCACTAGTGGTAACAAACACTACAAGTGGAAATCCTGTGAGCATAAATATGACAACAAATTATTCTACTGATACATCTGAGGTTCCAACCAATAAGCAATGAGGCATAAAACTCAAATCAAGGGATCTCCAATGAAGTAGAAGATGGAGATGGTGAAAGTGATCAAGAATACCATGATGTTGACAACCACTCCACTGAAGACAACATCAATGATGTTACATACTCTCTAGATCAAGTGACACTTGATGAGTGTGCTGATGTGGTAGGTGATACTCAATTATCAGACCTAGTTTCTCTCAAATTTGGATCAATCAAATCAACTTGCTATCATCTATGAATCCACAAGTCACATCCTATCATAAACATCATTGTTGAAACACACCAGTTTTTTCTAATATATAAAATACTTTTACAGTTCATATCAGAGTTTTGGTCACAGTTCACAACAAAATTTGTCACTCATAATGACATGTCATTTTTTAACATATATAAAAGTATTATATGGAAAATAATTGTTTTACAAACTTTTTCTGCAACATGTTTTATATTAAATATTAAACGTGAGTAAGGTTCCTTCTTCAGTCCAGTCACGTCCATAAAGATTTAACCATTTACGGGTGCTTTTCCTGAAAAAACATATAAAAATATATTTATTAGCTTTCGCTAAGTAAGTACACTTTTTTTTCTAAAAAAAACATATTTTTCATTTATTGGGGTTTAACACCCAAATTCTTTTTTATTTAACTCTCATTACTTCTTAGGAATTCAACACTCAAATTCCTTGTGGGTTTATTTCTAACCCTTGAGAATTATTAACTTCTCTTTTATATATGTGGAGTTCAACACACGAACCTCTCGGGAATTCAACACCTAAAATCCTTAATATATTTAACTCCCCTTTTTATATATGCAGAGTTCAACACCCTTGGGATTTCAACACCCGAAATCTTTACATATATCTAATTCCCCTTTTGTTTTATTGCCGCTACTCCATAAAATCAATCATGTTTATAATATATAAACGCATATAACATGTAATTAAACATGTTTCATCTTCATAAAATCGTAAGAAATCATAACAATTAAAGCATATAACATGTAATTAAACAAGTAATATGATTTAGTTATGGGTCAGTATACTTACCTCCTAGAAACCCTTGGTAATATTATACGAGTCCTGAGTTCGTCACTAGCCGATCACACCCCCGATTAACACCAACAACAAACAAAAATAATCACCTTAACGAGTTCGTCGACTTTGTTTAATTTTCTTTCCTCCCTCTCAACTAAACATAATATGCATACGTATACATATATTTCTTTTGCCGACTCTTATTTATTTTTAAAATATTCAAAGTGTTCTAACTTTTGGACATATATAAATCTTCATTTCAACTTGGCAACTCCTAAAGTATATAACATTTCATGTTTATCCTCTAATAATAAAAAAGATGACTTATTTATTAAATTTAATCTTCTCCTTCTTTTTATTTAACAAGTCATGCACACTGTGCACTTTTTTTTTTTTTTTATTATTATTATTATTATTATTATTATTATTATTATTATTATTATTATTATTAATTTATTATTATTATTTAATAGCAACAACACTTGTTTAAACTTTCCATAATTTAATAGTATTTCGACTCAAAACTAAATCATTTAAAATATATTTCAAATATTTTATTTTCATTCACTAAACATGATATTTTAAGCTCTGGACAATCATTTCTCATGTGACTCGGCTTATAGCAGTTATAACATAAGTTTACAGGGCTGATACACTATGGTGTTGTGTGCCCCGGTTTCTCTTATTTATAACAAATTGGGTTCTTATAACGACATTCTCCTAGATGTTTCTTCCTACAGAATTGACAATTACCAGATTCCTTGATTGAGCCTGAACTTTTTACAGTCTTCATAAATTTTACCTTCTTCACAGATACTAAGGGAATCATAACATCAGCTTTTCTCTCCCCGTATCTTTCTTTCTGTCTTTTCAGTCCCACTCCCGTTCACGAGCCCAATTAAGGAGCTCCTCAAGACTTCCAAATTTTTAGAGAAATAAATTCTCTGACTTCCATTTTAAGGGTAAGATGTAACCAATTCATCCACATTTCTTCAGAAGTAAAAAGCGAAGGACAAAACTTTGCTTTGTCATAGAAAATACCAAAAATTTCATCCACCGTTTCGTTGCCTTAACGCATATGAAGAAGTTTTTTAGTGATACGATCAATTGCAACAAGAGCACTGAAATATTTTAGGAAGAGGGGCTTGAATTCTTCCCAAGACATACTTCTGATTCTTTCTCTCCCCTTCTCCTTCTTCACCATATCCCACCAGTCTTTAGCTCTTTCACAGAATTGGTCCGTTGCAAACATTACTTCATCACATGGGTCGCATTGACAAGTAACAAAAATAGTCTCCATGGCTGTTATCCACCTTTGGCTCACCAAAGGGTCAATTTCACCTTTAAATTGCAATGGCTTACAAGCCATGAAGTCTGTGCACGTGCAACGACGTTGTTTGACTTCAGCTATTGGTGTTGCTCCCTCATTCTTTGTTGGCTTTCTTATAGTCACTTCATTCCTTTTCAATGTTTCTTCTAGCATAATTCCAATAGAATTTTCCATTTCAGCTAGAAAAATTCATAATTAGCTTTAAATGTCTTTCCCACTTTAATGGCAATCTGTCTGCAAATTTTCTCAGGTACAAAGGTTGTATTTTTATCGAGACGAGGAGAATACACTGATCTTTCTGAAGCATTATCTACATGTTTCTTAGTGTTACGACTTCCCTCACCTTGTATTGCATTCTCTCCTCTTTCATCCACCATAACTCTAAATAAATTATTTATTTCATGTTAATTTTATTCTATCGAATTTTCTTTCATAAGCACTTATTTAAGGCCTTAATACTTCCTACGTTATTGTCAAGACTAACAGTTTATCTAAGGCCATAAAGTACCACATATGTATTTATAACATACTACACATACACATATCATTTTATGCATATATACTCCCCATCCCCACACTTACTCTTTGTTGTTTTAATACAATATGATCATTGAAAACTCACAATGACATTATATATTACCCTCATACTGACCGGGTACATTTTGATTTTTTAACTATCATATGGAATCTCAACATACAAATTTCAGTGTACACATATTTTCTCATATGTTTTCAGTTTTCACCCATACAAAATCCTCTTTATTTGCTTCCTTGGACCGCTTCTGGACTGAACCCCCTCATTTTCATATCAGTAGCACTAAGGGTTCGAGTCTAAGTATTTCTTTTATATACGTAAATGTCTTGAACCGTGCTCCGATACCAACTTGAAACACACCATTTTTTTAGTATATAAAATACTTTTACAATTCACATCAGAGTTTTGATCACAGTTCACAACAAAATTTGTCACTCATAGTGACATGTCATTTCTTAACATATATAAAAGTATTACATGGAAAATAATTATTTTACAAACTTTTTCTACAACATGTATTATATTAAATATTAAACGCGAGTAAGGTTCCTTCTTTAGTCCAGTCACGTCCATAAAATTTTAACCATTAGGTTCTTTTCCTGAAAACATTTAAAATTTTTTTATTAGCTTTCACTTAGTAAGTACACATTTTTTTTCAAAAACATATTTTTAATTTATTGGGGTTTAACACCCAAATTCTTTTTGTTTATCTCTCATTACTTGGGAATTCAACACCTGAATTTCTTGTGGGTTTATTTCTAACCCTTGAGAATCGTTAACTCCTCTTTTATATATGTGGAGTTCAACACAAGAACCCCTCGGGATTTCAACACCCAAAATCCTTACATATATTTAACTCCCATTTTTATATATGCAGAGTTTAACACCCGAACCACCTAGGATTTTAACACCCGAAATCCTTACATATATCTAACTCCCCTTGTGTTTTATTGTCGTTCATTCATATACTTGGAACCGTAACTCCATCAACAATTTTCACCATAATCAATCATGTTTAAAATATACAAGCGCATATAACATGTAATTAAACATGTTTCATCTCCACAAAATCGTACGACCTCATAACAATTAAAACATATAACATGTAATTAAACAAGTAATATGATTTAGTTATGGGTCAGTGTACTTACCTTCAAAAAAACCCTTGGTAATATTATACAGGACCTGAGTTCGTCACTAGTCGATCACACCCCCGATTAACACCACCAACTAACAAAAATAATCACCTTAATGCGTTCGTCAACTTTGTTCAATTTTCTTTCATCCCTCCCAACTAAACATAATATGCATACATATACATATATTTCTTTTGCCGACTCTTATTTTTTCAATTAAAGATACATATTTTGTTTTTAAAATATTCAAAGTGTTCTAATATTTGGACACATATAAATCTTCAGTTCAACGTGGCAACTCCCAAAAGTATATAATATTTCATGTTTATCCTCTAATAATCAAATAGATGACTTATTTATTAAATTTAATTTTCTCCTTGTTTTTATTTAACAACCCATGCACACTGTGCACTTTTGTTGTTGTTGTTGTTGTTGTTGTTGTTGTTGTTGTTGTTGTTGTTGTTGTTGTTGTTGTTGTTGTTGTTGGTGGTGGTGGTGGTGGTGGTGGTGGTGGTGGTGGTGGTGGTGGTGTTGGTGTTGTTGTTGTTGTCGATGTTGTTGTTGTTGGTGGTGGTGTTGTTGTTGGTGGTGCTGGTGGTGGTGCTGGTGGTGGTGTTGATGTTGGTGGTGGTGCTGGTGCTGGTGGTGCTGGTGGTGGTGCTGGTGGTGGTGCTGCTACTGGTGGTGCTGCTGCTGCTGTTGTTGGTGTTGTTGTTGGTGTTGTTGTTGGTGTTGTTGTTGTTTAATAGCAGCAACATCGGCTTAAACTTTCCATGATTTAATATGAATTTAACTCAAAACTAAATCATAAAAAGTATATTTCAAATAGTTTATTTTCATTCACTAAACATGATGTTACAATTGGTGATGTTAAAACTGGGGTGAGAACGAGAGGACAAACCCATTATCAAAATGTTTGTATGCACTTGTTTTCCTTATCTTAGATTAAGCCAAAGAAAGTTGATTAAGTTTTAAGAGATGGATGTTGGATTGAAACAATACAGGAGGAACTGCTTCAATTCAAAAGATATGGTGTTTGGAATATATGTCCTCTTCCTGTTAAGAAGATGCCAATAGGAACCAAATGGGTTTTCAGGAACTTCAAAAGAACAGTAAATGACTTGATACTGGTCCAAGTTTATGTTGATGACATTATATTTGGATCAACTAATAAAAGGCTCTGTAAAGAGTTTGAGAAGCTGATGAAGAATAGATTTGAAATGAGTGCCATTTGGGAACTCAATTTCTTTCTAGGAATTCAAGTGAAGCAAGTTGACAATTGCATCTTCATAAACCTATCAAAGCATGTAGAGGCATACTAACCAGATTTTATCTAATTGATTGTAAGCTTTCTATGACTCGTATAGCTAGAAACCACTCCCTAGGATCTGATCTTGAGGGGAGTGTGTGGATGAACATCAATGCAGGGCTATGAATGGGTCTCTTATGTATCTAACAGCCAACAGGCCTGACATCATATTTGCTATAAGCATATGTGCAAGAAATCACGCTATCCTAAAGATGTCACACCTAGTTGGTATTAATAGAATTTTAGATATCTCAAAGGTGCTTCCAAACTAGGTCTTTTGTATCCAAAGAATTTTGACTTCAAACTATATGTATATTCAGATATTGACTATTGTGGCTGTAATATGACTAGATAGTCTACATCTAGGGGATGTTAGTTCCTTGTGGAAGGATAGTCTCATAGTAATGCAAGAAGCAGTCATGTGTATCTTCATCAACTGCTGAAGCTAAATAAATCACACGACAAGCTTCTGTGCTCAAGTGTTGTGGATTCAGAGTCAAATTCTAGATTATGGATTCAATTTCAAGAATACTACTAACCATATGGACAATGATAGTGTTATCTCTATCATAGAGAATCCAGTATAGTACTCAAAGACAAAGCACATCAATACTAGGTATCATTTTATTAGGATTAATTTTGAAAAAGGATTGATTAAACTGGACAAACTTAACATAAATGAACAATATGCTGATTTTTTATAAAATCATTTGATGAACAGAGATTTAAATATCTTGTATCAGCTATTAGGATGATTAAGTTTGAGTAGATTTTCTTAAGTTAATTTTAAAATTGTTTTTCAAAAGGTTTATGTCTTTTCTGTTGTATAAATTATCACTCTTATAGCCCTTTTTAACTTGGAAGAAATTTAGTTTAAAGTATATATTCCTTAGAATTTTAGGAAGTACGGACAAATTTTCTCTCGAAATAAATTTATTTTATTTGGGAATAAAATTTTATCTTCAAAACTAATAACTACTAAGGGATTTAACTTCGGAAGAAATTTTAATCTATGTTTTGAATCTTAAATCTGCTTCTAAGCACTTATATGTTTTGATGGGAAATTTTTATCAAAAGTAAATCTGCTTCTAAGCACCTATATGTTTTGATGGAAAATTTTTATCAAAATTAATTAAGTCTAGGAAGTTTTATTTTCTCCTTGAAAATAACTTCTGAAGCTTAATATCTTCCGAAATCAAATTTGTCTCGAAAGCAAAGTTACTATAAGTATATTTTATTCAGAAACAATTATTCTCAAACTAAGAATATCTTCCGAAGTTAATTTAGCTTCAAAATATTTCTTTAAGCTTCCAAAGACAAATTACCTTTGAATGATTTTAAACTTCCAAGCTAACTATTGCAAGGTTTATATAGAGGCTGATGCAACCAAACGGCTTCCTGCATGCTTGCACCAAGTACCAAGTAGAACTGCTAAGGAAGTTTTATACCTTTCATGAGAATTATGCTAAGTATAAAATCTTCCAAAGCTAAAAGTTCTTGCGGAAGCTTTCTACTCTACACAAGAAATATTCTAAGTATAAAGTCTTCCGAAGCCAAAGACCAAATCTTTCGAAGCCAAAGATGAAGTCTTCCGAAGCTTCAAAGACAAAGTCTTCCGAAGCCTTATAAAGTGAAGACTGATTTCTTCCGAAGACATAGAAGAACATGCTTTTCTCTGATGTACTTTTACAAAAGCTGACCAACTTTCCGCTGCAACTCAGAAGACTCATAACTTGCATAAGTTGGTGTAAAGGTCCACGCGTTTGTAACTGTACTTTAAGGTCTTTGTCTGTAACTTTCTACTTTATGTACTTTTACCTTGTTTGTATTATATTAGGATGTGATCTATAACATGTCATAGTCATTAGTCAAAAGGCAATCTGCTTTTTGACTCTACATTGATTTTGTTGTCTTTCAATGTTCCAACTGGCTTTCCAAGTATGACCGGTTGTAAGGTGTAGTATAAAGTATCTCAATCTCTTGTAACTTATTTCTTATGCATTATAACTCTTTTAAGAGAGCTTGATATTAATATACATCATCCTTTAAAACCTTATATATATTGTTCTTAAGTTCTGTCTGTTTACTTACTTCTGTTCTTTGCATCTTAACTCTTAATCCCCGATTCCATATTTGATCTGTTAAGTGCTAACACTCTTCTCATTATGAGACTGATTGTATTGACCATCCCTTAACTGGTCCTGCAATTGGTATCGGAGCAGTCTAGGCTCTTGATTGTAAGATCTCACCATCTTAAATCTCCTTAGTTCTCACAAAACCTTTAACATCTAAAATGGCAGCATCCAAGCCTGATATGGAAACCGGTATCATGGTAAAGTCCCACTGATCACTTCTAATGATTTTGATACTTGGTGCATAAGAATGAAAGGCTTTATCAAGTCACTAGATAGCAAGATATGGGAGCCTATTAATGAAGGACCTTACATTCTAGGCACCTCTGCAGCTGCTGCTGGACGTGTCATGATTCTAAAGGAGGTGCTGACTATTCTGAAGAAGATAGAAAAAGAATAGATAAAGATCAGAAAGCCATGACTGCCTTCCGAACTGCTCTTCCAAACGCCATCTATAGAGGCTTCAAGAAGTGCAAAACTGCCAAGCAGCTATGGCATGCATTGAAGCTGATGTATGAAGGTTCTTTTGATGCAAAAGAAAACAAGAGGATCTTCTAAAGTAGCAGTTTGAGAATTTTACCTTCAAAGCAGGTGAGACTATGACTCAACAATACTTCCAGTATGTTGAGATTATGGATACTCTGATGGATGTTAGAGTAAAACTGAAGAATAGGGATATTATGGGAAAGTTGATGTCCTCTCTTCCTAGACAATGGACACACTATTGTGTGTTCATTAAGAGGGCTGAAAATCTTAAGATCCTCACTCTCACTGAGTTGTATGGCATACTCAGTGGTTACCAGATGGAGATGAACATGTAAAATCCATCTTGCAACTCTAACAATCAACAAAGTTCTACCCTTCATGCTGTTGAAAGGGATTGTAGAGAACCACAATACCATTTCATCTGTTATCCTGACAACTCACCTATGGGCCCTTTCATCACCTTCCCTGAGACACCAAAGGAGAGCTACATCCAAGGAAGCCCATTCTAAGTGACAAGCTCCTCACATGCCTTTGTGTCATATGATGAAAGCACATGAAACTTTCTCTTCACCCTTGAAGACTCGGACTGCATCCATTCAGATGACCTGTAGTACATGGAGATAGTTCAATAAATGGCTCTTCTCATTCACAGAGCCAAGAAGTTCTATATGAGGATATGGAGAAAGTTTCCTAGCAACATATCTAGTGGAAAGTTTGGTTTGGATAAAAGCAAAGTGAAGTGTTTCAACGGTAACCAAATGGGACACTTTGCTAGGGAGTGCAAGTCATCCAAGGCAAATGGTGGCCAAGCATAACCCAAGCCAAGCTACACTAAGGGAGCTTCGCACACTGAGAAGCCCAAGCAACAAGCTGCAGTTGCTGTTGACGAAGGAGGCTTTGAATTGGAGCTTCTAGGTTGAAGATGTGTCTCCAAACCAAGCACTGATGGCGGATTTGAATAAAGCCAAGGTATTGGAACATCTTTGTACCACAGAATGCATTGCTAAAGTTAATAGATACAGGTCCTATGACTTAGAAATGAGATCTGATCTTGAGTCATTGAACATATTAAAATCTGATTTCAAAAGAGCTGAAAATGAGTATAAGTTAAAAATAGAAGACTTAAAGAAAGTCATTTAAACTATTAAACATGATCAAACCAACTACAGAACTCAAATAAAACATTTCATTACTAAGTTAACTTAGTGCCAGACTAAGCTAATGATCAACAAAGCCAAGGTAGACAAGCATGTTCTTAAAGAAGAGACCTTCAAGAACATCATATCCTTATCCCTGCATTCTAATATGTGTTATCATAGCAAACAGAGACTAGGATCTACTGAAATAGCTCCTACACACACTCTATTGTCTGTAAGATCTCCAAGGTGTAGAACTAGTCAAGATGAGCTGCCATCCATAGATCCTAGTGAAAAAGAGGTTGAAGAGGAGGTAGTGAAGGATGGATCTGGGAAGAGTGAGGAAGATCATCCTAACAAGGGTCACTACACTCCTAAGGAGAGGAAGAAGTCAGGGATGAATAAGTCAAAGAGGAAGAACTTGATCCGAGCAGCAAAGGGGAGATCAAAGAGAGCTCAGGACATCAAGGCCACTTTCAATTCCAAGCAGAAACAAGTCTTTATCTCTACAGGTTTTCAAGTGGTAAAGCCTAAGGTCATAATTTTGAACTCTAGTACTAAGAGTTAAAGTACATGTTCAACTCATCCCTGTGAAGGAATAAAGACTGATGAGTTGTGTAACACTGCTACACAACATGAACGATCCACCTCCAAACGCAGGCTTCACCTTAGGGCGCCTGCCGCAACATCTTCAAAGATGGGGATGGAGATGGAAATTGATCAAATCAGTCTTTCATTCACAAGAAGATTCTTAGAAGAAATCAATTTGACTGCATTATGTGTGGCAGGACTTCTCATCTGGCTAAGGATTGCATCTACAATCCCAAAAGTACTATCAACATAACATAGAATAAGACTTTTGAGAAGAACATGAAGAAGAAAGATTTAGAAGAAATAAGTGTTTCTTTCAGAAGCTCCAAAATGAAAATGAAGACAAGTGAAAAATTGCCTTCTGAAGAAAATTTGGTCTTGGAAGAAAGGAATGCTTCCAAAGCACTGAAGCTTGCTGCAGTGAAAGCAAGATCTTCTGAAGGGTCAGTTTCTAAAACTTCCAAAGTTATAAAAACTTTTGAAGCTGTGAAGGTCAATTCTAATGGTTCAAACATGGTGTGGAAGATAAAGGAAGACCATGTGACTGAAAATTTTTCATTTACACCAGCAAGTGATCCCCATATTCTCAGTATACTATCAATTACTATTGCATTGTCTTCAATTCATTTTGAAGAACCCAAGACCAATAAGGATTGGGTTTCCAAAATGTAACTAATTCTCTTTTTATTGTGCAGGAACAGGTGAAGACCAAAAGAAATGTACGGATCATTAATAGTGTCTGTTCCAGGCACTTGACAGGCAATGACTCCTTGCTTCAGAATTTCGATAAAATTGATGGAGGACTAGTTGCTTTTGGAGGAGATGCTGGTGGTTAAATTACTGGAAGGGACAGGGTCATAGATGGTAAGCTCAGCATTGAGAAGGTAAACTTTGTTAAGGAGCTTGGGTACAATTTACTGAGTGTATCCTAATTTTATGACCAGAGACATAACATGCTCTTTACTGATCATGAGTGCATCGTTCTCAAGCCCGGGGTGGTCATTACTCAAGAGCATATCTTACTTAGAGCACCCCAAATAGGGAACATGTACAAGATGGATTTGCAGGAAACATCCCCCTCAGGAGAAGTTTCTTGCTTTCTATCTAAGGCAAATAGTGATAAGTCTTTATTTTGGCACAAAAGGATGTGCCATGTAAACTTTAAGAACATTAATAAACTGATTAAGAATGATTTGGTAACTAGAATGCCAAAGAAAGAGTTTACCAGTGATGATCACAGCGTTGCATGCCTAAAAGGGAAATAACACTTGGTGTCTCACAAGCCAAAGGTAAAGATCTCAATCACTGCTCCCCTTCACTTATTACACATGGATCTCTTTTTGGCACCACCAGTGTAATGAGTTTAGGAAGGACCTCATACTGTTTGGTGATCATAGATGATTTTACAAGATTCATTTGGGTTTTCTTCCTTAGAACTAAGGATGAAACTCCTGCGATCTTGAAGAATTTCATTCTGAAAGTTGAGAATCAAATTGATCACAAGGTCAAGACCATAACATGTGATCAAGAAACTTAATTCAAGAACCAAATCCTTGACACATTGAGTGATGAAAAGAGTACTAAAAGACAATATAGCGCTCCCAGGACTCCTCAGCAAAACAAAGTTGTTAAGAGAAGAAACAGGGCACTTATTGAAGTTGCAAGAACTATGTTGTCTGACTCTAAACTTCCTATTACCTTCTGGGCAGAGGCAATCAATACTGCCTGCTATGTGCAAAACAGATTTTTAATAGTTAAGACTCATGGTAAGACTCCTTATGAACTATGGCATAAAAGAAGACCTTTCATAGGTTTTCTCCGGTCATTTGGATGTCCATGCACCAACTTGAATACCAAAGATCATGTAGCCAAGTTTGTTGAGAAATCAAATGATGGACACTTCATTGGATACTCCTCTCAAGCAAAGGAAGAGTATACAATCTCAGAACTAGAATAGTTGAAGAATCAACCAATATGATCTTCAATGAGCACACACCCCGTGTGAAGGGTTCTGGTCCTGATTGGCTATTTGATCTTGATTTAGTTACCAACTATTTTAACAAATTTTGTGAAGATGTTTCAAGATCAACAAGTAACACATCAACAGAAGATCCTGACCCAAGATTTGAGCTGAGAAGACCAAGACAAACTACATCTTTAGCTCTAGTGGTAACTAACCTTGCAAGTGAAGTTCCTATTAGCACAACAATGACAAATCACGTTGATACATTCCAGCTCAGAGGTACAAAACACAGATGCAGGAACCTTAAATGTAGGAGGCAATGGTAGTGGTGATAGTGATCAAGAATTTATTGATGCTGATAACCACTCCATTAATGACAACATCAATGATGTCACAAACTCATTGGATCAAGGTTCTATTGATAAGTGTACTGATGTGGTGGAAGACACTTCTTTCCCATATCTAAACTTTTCAAATTTAGATCTGCCCAAACAACTTGCTGTGATCCATCAACTTAGGATCCACAAATCACACCTCACCATAAACATCATTGGAGATGTTAACAAGGGGGTAAGAACAAGAGGACAAACCCATGACAAAAATGTTTGTCCACACTCTTGTTTCTTGTCCCAGATAGAGCCAAAGAAAGTTGATGGGGCTTTGAAGGATGGAAGTTGGTTGAAGCAGCAAGAGGAGCTGGTTCAATTCTAAAGAAAAAAGGTTTAGAACTTATGTCCTCTTCGTTATGGGAAGACTATCATAGGTACCAAATGGGTGTTTAGAAATATGAAAGATGATAGAGGACTTGTCATCAAGAATAAGGCAAGACTAGTTGTTCAAGGGTACACGTAAGAAGAAGGAACTGATTACACTGATGTTTTTGCTCATGTAGCAAGACTTGAAACTCTTAGGATATTCTTGGCGTTTCATGCATCAAAGGAATTAAAAGTCTACCAACTTGATATCTAGTGTGCATTTTTATATAGGGTGAGTGATGAAGAAGTGTATGTTAAACAACCATCTGGCTTTGCAGACCCAGATCATCCTGATTATGTTTTCAAGCTTGATAAAGCTCTTTATGGGCTGCACTAAACTCCGAGGAAGTGGTATGAGACACTATCTCAGTATCTCTGTCAACATGGATACAAAAGGGGTACTATAGATGGAACTCTCTTCATCAAAGGAATAGGAAATGACTTGATGTTGGTTCAAGTATATGTAGATGACATTATCTTTAGGTCAACTAATCCAAAGCTCTGCAAAGACTTTAAGAAGCTGATAAAGAATAGATTTGAAATGAGTGCCATAGGAGAACTCAATGATAGGGTCTCATATGTATCTTACAGCTAGTGGGCCTGATATTATGTTTGCTACATGTATAAGTGGAAGATATCAAGCCAACCCCAAGACGTCACACCTAGTTGCTGTCAAAAGAACTCTTAGATATCTCAAAGGTGCTCCTAAGCTAGGCCTTTGGTACCCAAAGAACTTTGACTTCAATCTGTATGCCTATACAGATAGTGACTATGGTGGCTGCAATATGACTTTAAAGTCCATATCTACGGGAAGTCAATTCCTTGATGGAAGGATAGTCTCATGGCAATATAAGAAACAATCCTGTGTGTCTGCATCAACTACTGAGGCTGAATACATTGCTGCTGCAAGCTGCTGTGCTCAAGTACTTTGGATTCAGAATCATATACTGGACTATACATATAACTTGAAAGAGACTCCTATCCATATAGACAACGATAGTGCATCTCGATCATAGAGAATCCTTTGCATCACTCAAGGACAAAGTACATCAACATCAGGTATCTGCTAATTAGAGATAGTCATGAAAAAGGATTGATAAATCTAATCAAGGTTGACCCAAATGAATAATACGTTGATCTGTTCAAAAAAACTTTTGGTGAACAGAGATTTAAATATCTCATATCAGCTATTGGGATGATTAACCTTGAATAGATTTTCTTAAAACTTAATCTATATTATTTCTAAAAGGAAGTGTGTGTCCTAAGTTGTCTAAATTAATCACCTACCTAAGCCCAGTTTATCATGGGAGAAACTTTTTAAAATGATGTTCCTTAGCATTTTAAAAATTACCAAGTGTATTTTCTTTTAGAAGATATTAACATTGCCTTCGGAAGAATTTTAAGTCTTCAAAGCACATAACTTCTTAAAGGAGATTTATCTTCGAAAGAAATTTTGCATTTCTTCCGAAACCAAAATATGCTTTTGAGTACTTATGTGTATTTCAAGAAAAAATTTCTTCCGTAAGCAATTTCTTCCGAGACTAAATACTCTTCGGAAGAGAATTTGCCTAAGTAAATTTTAATCCAAAGCCATTTTTTTCACTAAGCTTAGGAATATCTCCCGAAGTCAAAATTCGCTTCAAAAGATTTTCACAAATCTTCCGAAGACAAATTACCTTCGGAAGAAATCTAAACTTCCAAGAAAACTACCTTTTGCGCACTTTTTCAGAGGTAGGACCGACATTCGGACTTCAAATTTTATCCTTTTGCATTAACTTTATCTCAAGTCCATTTCATACAAATATTCTTTCACTTTCTTCTTCATCTGCAATCTTTATAAACCTAAAATCCCACTCACTGCCTTTGTTCATATCTTTCTTCACTTCTAAGCTACAGTAAATGGCCAACCTCAACCGTAGAAACCAACTAGATTTCTCCATGCAGCTTCACAGGCAACAAAATTAGGTTGCTCTATTAAACTCTGAGAAAGATCCAAGTTTCTCAGAGGTTTGTCACTTTCTTTCACTCTTAAACTACTTCACCTACCCTACCATTGATTCTCCACTTTATGAGGATAATCTTTTGGATTTTTGGAGGACCTGTCAAGAGGTCACCATCGACGAGGAGAAGGCACTGTCTGTCACAATACAGGGGAGGACACTGTTCTTCACTCCAGCCTCCATTAACTCACACTTGCAGCTGGATGATGAGGAAGGATAAGTGTCCTTTCCAAAATCTGTTATAAATCATTCTTTTGAGCAGATGGGCTATGAAGGGGACTTCTCAGATAGAACCTTCAAGAAAAGGAAGGTTTCCTCTCAATAGAAGTACCTCCCACATGTTATTATTCATAGTTTGTCTAATAAACATGGAGGATGGGACCAAATTCTAGAGGAAATATCCTTCATAGTTCATGGAATGGTTCATGGGGTCAAGTCAGGTATTCTTAATTTGTATATACTAATTTGTTGCAAACTTGGACTCCTTAGAGTATTAGATGTTTCCTAGATAAGTCCAGTACATTCTTAACTGCGAACTGGGCTCACAGTTAAGGGGAACAGTAATAGTCTTATAATCGGATAGATGAAGCCCGACATCTTCAAAATAATGAGAAAGCCTATTATGGGCTTCTCAGGGGTAGAAACAACCCTGGTCCTAAAATGTTAGAGCTCATTGCTCTAGGTGACAACCTAGCAGTACCAGCTAGTGTTGAACCTACACCTTTCACTTTAACAACACCCACACAGCCACAAACAACCCTCACCTATGAAAGAAGATCCAAACAAACCCCTGCACAGGTTATTCAACCTGTGCAGGCCCCCATATCATGACCCATACAGGCAGAAGTGAACACTGGAGCTCCCACTTCTACTGAGGAGCAAACCACTCCCATTTCACCAAGAATCAACCATGAGGTTGCTCATAGTCAGGTTGATGAGCTCATGACCCAATAAGCCTTAAGCCTTCACTTAGAGTCTCAACACTCTAGTGAACAACCTTCAGGGAAAGTTACCATCCCCAGCCTTTAGACTTAAATCAACCCATGCCCAACCTAAAATTATATGATGATGAAGATATAGCACTCAGTGAGTATCATTTCTCCTCTCCTTCCCTGCTTAAAGAGAGATGAGTGCTCCTGTGTCCCCTATATCTAGCTCACATCATTCACCCCAACTGAGGTGGATCTTCTTGAACCTATTTAGGAGATCCATATGGAAAAGGCTCTAACTTCTGAAAGTGATTACATCATTAAGACCTCAACCATAGCAACCCAGCCCATTGACACTTCAACTAAAGCTATCAGTGAGCAGGGGTAAACCAGTAGCCAAGAACAATAAGCTGGTGATGAGGAAGAAGACTTAGGTCCAATTATCTCATCCCTCGGTGATTCTTCTACTGAAGATGAGCGGAATGTCGGGCTAAAGGTGCAAAAACTGTCTAAAACATGCACTTATTTTGTCTCCAAGGTTAGTCACTAAGGATGTAATTGACTTAACCTCCAGCTCACGTATGTAAGTGGGTGATGCTACCAAAAAGGGGGCGGAAGTAATTACAATCATAGAATCTGGGAGTCCTTCTCAGAGTATGGACATTAAGGACTCACCAACCTCACTTGCAGTTGTCTAGACTCAACAACCTCCTTAAATTTACATTGATGTAGACTCACTTATCCGGAGTTTATTTGAGGAGAGTATACTAAGGGCAATGTCATACCCGCCTTTTGGGGCTGTAAATGAAATACATGGGTAGAGGTATGATGCTAAAAGAAGAGCCCACATTGGCATAGAGTTCAATGAGAGCAAGAGGTCTTCACTTTTCAAACCATAAACTACCATGACAACATTTCTCTAGTCAACATGCCACTTGCCAACCCAAGTCAAAATAGGCAAGTTGACATACTGGTTGAGAGAATTCAAGACAAGATCATAGAAGAACTCAGACATAGAAGAAGACAATTGCAAGCAGGCAATGTCATTGGAGAACTGGATGTTCAGGTGGACCCTTAGATTAGCTTCAAAGGGGAATCCTTGACTGAAGGCCCAATGACTGAACTTATAAGTATTGACACAGAGTCAAGAACTTCAACAACATCCTGTACCCTCAATGAGGCACCAATTGGTGGAGGTGTTTCACAACCTCTCTGGCCAGAGCCTGACTGCTAAATCAGGCAATAAATACCAAAGCTCTATCCACCCTGAGTGACCAAGGCCTGTGAGTGACAAAAGGAAAAGGAAACTGACTCCTGAGGCAATTAAGGAGGAGGATAGAGAGAGGAAGAGGAAGCTAAGGGGAGAGAGTTCAGCTGGTTCCTTAGGCTTCATGGAAGCTGCAATCAGGGTAGCCCCCAGGCCAAACACTCAAAATAATGAGTTGAGGGCTGCCAGATTGAACTATTTGGGAACCATGAACTACAACATTGATGAACTCATCTCTCTTTCCTTAGAAGAGTTAAATGAACTGGCAGATTTAGAGCTGATCAAATAAAGAAAGGAGGTAGAGGATACAGAGTTGCTCCTCAGAGTCAAAGAAGAAAGAAGACAAAAGAGACTATACAAGGTTGCTCCTCCTCTCTCACTAGTTCATGAAAGCCCTGAAAGAGAGATTATGGCAGCTAAACAATCTCAGGTAAACAAAGAAGCTGATAGATAAAACATGATCAACTACCTAAGTGCCACAGGTCTCTACCAGGCATCTGCACTTCTTCCCCTCTCTTTTGAATACATTGAATTTGAGTATCTTAAGCAGCTTGAACTATAGTTTATAAATGAACAAAAAGTTGCTAAGAGAATAATGAGGGATTAAGCTGCAAAGTCAAGGGCCGTCATCTAAAAGAGCCAAAAGAAGTCTGCTAACAGACAAAGGATGACGAGCTTCTTGAAGTTGTATGGATTATCTGGAAGGAGACTTGGTCCAATGTCTCTATCCACTATGGATGAGCACATTAGGGTGATCAAGCAAAAGATTAAGAAGGGAGAGCTTGTAGACTTGCATTCTCCACCAAGCCAAGCTTGTCCTGAGTTTGAGGTTATAGTTGAACCACAGACAACACAACCTTGACCTTCAGCTACTTCACAACCAACTTCATCTTCTGATTCACAGCAGGGTTCTACTCTCTCTCCTTCTGAACCTGTGAGAGAAGAGGACCCAACTAAGAGATGCATAACAGAACAACATGGTACTCAATATCAGCCCTCTCCGTTAAACACTCCAAAAAGGAAGAAAAGGATGGCTGTAAAGATAGTAATCAAGAAGAAAAAGACATCCACGTTCAAACCTTAGGATGAGTCATAACATCCTGAGGAGGTGCAACAAGAAGCTGATCAACCAACTTCTACCATAATATAGCCTCTTGTAGCTAGAAGACCCATCCTATATTGGACTTTTCTTCTAATCTAGACAGATGGTATGTCATCAGAGATCAAGGTGGTCAAGATGTCTACTTATGGCAAGACATACTTAATCTACCTTTACATGATCTCCATGACATGAGAAGATATTATGAAAGTCTGAGGGATCCTGACCCACTAATGAAGAAAGGAATGGCCTTGATCTTAATAAGGATAATCAACTGAAGATCAATCTTCTTAGTTTTGGTAGCATCAGCATAAGGGGAGTTTATAAGGTTTATATAGAGTCTGATGCAACCAAAGCAACCAAACGGCTTCCTGCATCCATGCACCAAGTACCAAGTAGAACTGCTACGGAAGTTTTATACTTTGCATGAGAATTATGCTAAGTATAAAATCTTTTGAAGCTAAAAGTTCCTGCGGAAGCTTTATACTCTGCACAAGAAATATTCTAAGTATAAAGTCTTCCAATGCCAAAGATCAAATCTTCCGAAGCCAAAGATGAAGCCTTCCGAAGCTTCAAAGACAAATTCTTCTGAAGCCTTATGAAGTGAAGACTAATTTCTTCCGAAGACTTAGAAGAAAATTCTTTTTTCTGATGTACTTTAACAAATGCTGACCAACTTTCCGCTACGACTCTGAAGACTCACCAACTTGCATAAGTTGGTGAAATAGTCCATGCTTTTGTAACTGTACATTAATGTCTTTGTCTGTAACTTTCTACTTTATGTACTTTTATCCTTTTTGTATTATATTAGGATGTGAGCTATGGCATGTCATAGTCACTACACAAAAGGCAATCTGCCTTTTGACTCTACATTGATTTTGTTATCTTTCAATGTTCCAACTGTCCAAGTATGGCCGGTGTAGTATAAAGTATCTCAATGTCTTTTAACTTATTTCTTATGCATTGTAACTATTGTAAGAGAACTTGAGATTAATATACATCATCCTTGAAAACCTTATATATATTGTTCTTAAGTTCCGTCCCTTTACTTACTCGTGTTCTTTGCATCTTAACTCTTAAACCCCGATTCTGTATTTGATCTATTAAGTTCTTAACACTCTCCTCATTATGAGAATAACTGTATAGACCATCCCTTAACCGGTCCTGTAACTACCTTTTTGGGCACTTTATCATTTGTGGGACCGACATCCAGGTTTCAAAGTTTATCTTTTGTAATAACTTTGTCTCACATCCAAGCATATAAATAGCCATTCCAGTGGGTCTCACTCTCTCTTCTTTGTCTTCATCTGAATCTTTCAAGCCCTTAATTTGTACAAAAACCATCTTTATTATTCTAATCCCTCTTACAAAAGCTCCTCCACACACACTGCAATCAGTCAGAGAACCATGGTGTGAAATTTGTCATGGTGTGAAATTTGTGAAGATGAGTTGCCTCTATTGATCCTATTCTAGAGGAAGATGAAGATGAAGAGGATAAAGTGAAGGAGAACCATAAATGATTTAAAAGGATCATTATAAGAAGGATCACTAAATCCTTGATGAGAAAAAGAGACCAGGGATGGCCAAGGGTCACTATGTCCCTGATGAGAAAAAGTACCAGGAGTCCTAGTTCTAATCCAAGTCATATGGGTAAGGAGAAGAAGGTTGAACCAATATGCACCGCTGCTGCATAGGATAGACCATCCAACTCCAAATGCAAGCTTCACACTCAGAAACATGCTACATCATCCATGAAGATGATGAAGGAGATGAAAAAGGCTAAGGGCAGACCTTCTCTTCGGGATAAGACTCTCAGATGAAAGCCTATGAAATGTATCATGTGTGGTGGTACAACTCATTATGGTAAGGATTGCATTTACAACCCTAATAGTACCATCTACATACATAAGAAGAAGACTTCTGAGAAGAATAAGAAAATAGCTTCAGAAGGAAAATCATTTTCCTTCGCAAGCATCAAGGTGACCCAGAAGAAGATAGATGGAATATTATATTCGAAGCAAATTTGGTCTTGGAAGAAAGGAATGCTTTCGAAGTACTGAAGTATACTATAGTGAATGTAAAAGCTTCCGAAGGTTAGTCTTCAACAGTTCCAAAGTCATATAAACTTCTGAAATTTGAAATCCTAGTCTAATCTTCTAATAATGATGTGGAAGATGAAGGAAGGTCATATGACTGAAGTTTCTTCATCAACAATAGCCAAGGATCATTTATGCTTGCATATAGGATCACTAACTGTTGAACTATCTTTAATGCATCTTGATAAGCCCAAGAATAGCAAGGTTTGGGTTTCAAAATATAACTAATCATCTCTTTTCATGTGTAGGAAAGCTGAAGACCAAAAGAAATGTATGGATAATTGATAGTGGTTGTTCCGGGCACATGCTTGTAATGGCTCTTTGCTTCAGAACTCTAATATGGAGGTGTAGTTGCTTTTGGAGGTAAATCAGGAGGTTACATTATTAGGAGGGGTAGATTTATAAATGGTAAGCTTAGCATTAAAAATGTTAACTTTGTCAAGGAGCTTGAGTACAATCTTTTGAGTGTGTTTGATTTATGACTAGAGACATAACATGCTATTTACTGAGCATGCGTGCATTGTTCACAAACCTAGGGTGATCATTCCTCAAGAGCATATTTTGCTTAATGCCCCCAGGAAAGGTAACATGTACAATATGGATTTGCAAGAAACCTCCCCTTCTTGAAATGTTTCTTGCATTCTATCCAAAGAAAATAGTGACGAGTATTTCCTTTGGCATAAAATAATGTGCCTTGTAAACCTTAAAAGCATGAATAAACTGATTAAAAATGATTTGGTAAGTGGAATGCCAAAGAAAGAGTTTACAAGTGATTATCATTGTTTTGTACAAGTGATTATCATTGTGTTGTATTCCTGAAAGGAAAGACACACAAAGTGCCACATATGCCAAAGGAAATAAAAACCATCACTACTCCCGTTCACTTATTACACATGGATCTATTTAACTGCACAAATGTAATGAGTTTTGGAAGAACTTCATACTGTCTTATGGTCATAGATAATTTCATAAGATATACTTAGGTTTCTTTCTTAGAAGTAAGGACGAGACCCTTGAAATCATTAAATTCTTCATTTTGAAAGTTGTGAATCAATGTGATCACAAGGTTAAGATCATTAGGTGTGATCAAGGAACCAAATTTAATAACCAAATCCTTGATTTATTTTATGATGAAAACAGTATTACAAGACAATGTATTGCTTCTAGAACTCCTTGCAGGACCGGGGTGAAGGGTTATACACTTTACAACATAACAACACAAAGAGGAGAGTGTGGAACAACACCTAACAATTCAAATGGGGAACTGGTAAACTCAGTTTAGAGAACTAAGAAACACAAGTGTAAATGAGACAGAAACAAGAATAACACACAAGTAGTTGGTTTTCAAGGTTGATGTATATCGATCTCTAGTTCCTTACAAATAGTTTACAAAGTTCTACTAATAAGTTACAAGGACCAGAAATACTTATACTACAATCTACAGCCGACATACTTTGAAGGCCACCTGGATACATGATCTAGACTACAAAATCAATGTAGAGTTAAAATGGAGATTTCCTTTTGACTAGTGACTATGACATGCCATAGCTCACATCCTAATATATTACAAAAAGGATAAAGAACATAAAGTGGAAAGTTACATACTCAAGACCTCAATGTATAGTTTGCCAAAAGCATGGACCTTTTCACCAACTCATGTAAGGTTGGTGACTTATCAGAGTGGTAGCGAAAAGTGGTTCAGCTGTAGGTAAAAGTACATCAGATAAAGTATGTAATAAAAAAGTCTTCAAAAGAAATCTATCTTCAATAGTTGGCTTCGGTTTACTTTGTCCTTGAAGCTTCGAAAGACTTCATTTTTTGGCTTCAAAAGATATTGGTCTTGGCTTCGGAAGATTTCACACTTAGAATAATTTCTAAGGCAGTGTGAAACTTCCAAAGCATTCCACTTCAGTACACTTGTGAATGCATGCAGGAGAGACTTTGGGTGTTTGGGTTGCATCAGCCTTACTAATAACCTTACAAACTCCCCCTAGGCTGATGCTACCAAAACACTTGAAGACTTCAGATGTTAACAGTCCTTATTATGATGATGACCATCCCTTTCTTCATGACATGATCAGGATCACTCAGACTCTCATAGTATCTTCTCATGTCAAAGAGATCATGCAGAGGTAAATTGAACATATCCTGCCATGTGTAGACATGTTCAATACCTTGATCTCTTATGACATGCCATCTTTCTGGATTTGTGGTGTATGTCCAAGATAAGATGGGTCTTCCTGATGCCAGAGGAGCTGCTTGAATTAGAGTTGGTGGAGCATCCTCTTATTGCACATCCTCAGGATGTTTTGACTCATCCTGAGGTTTGGAGGTGGATGTTTCCTTCTTCTTCTTCTTTGACTTTGATTTGGAAACCATCCTTTTCCTCCTCTTTAAACTTTGTAACTAAGATGACTGGCCTGCAGCACCTGATTGATCTTCTTTGTCTTTCACAGTTGGGTCTTCCCCTCTCACAGGTTCAGATTGAGAGGGGACAGATCCATGCTGTAGATCAGAAGTGGAAGCTTACTGAGGTTCAGTAAGAGGTTGAGGTTGCGTTGTCTTAGGTGTTTCAACCTTAACCTCCACTTCCTGAGGGACTTGACTTGGTGGGGAGTGTATGTCAATAAGTTCACCTCTTTGGATCTTCTGCTTGATTACCCTGATGTGCTCATCCATGGTGGATAGAGACATGGGACCAAGTCTCCTTCTGCAGAATCCATATAGCTTTAAGAAGCTCATCATCTTCTGCCTATCAGTAGACTTTTTCAAGTTTTTATGGATGGCGGCTCTTAATTTTACAGCTTCTTCCCTTAACTTCCTTTTGGTGATCTTTCTTTCTTCGGCTACATCAAGTTTAAGTTGTTTGAGGTACTCAAACTCAATGTAGTCAAAGGGTAAGGGAAGAAGTGTATCAGCTTGATAGAGGCCTGTGGCACTTAGGTAGTTGATCATATTGATCCTATCCTTCCCTTTATCTATCCGAGGTTCTTGTGCTACCACATCCTCTTGTTCATGAGTTTCTTGAACTGGTGAGAGAGTAGGCATATGTTTGTAGAGACTCTTCAGTCTTCTTTCTTCTTTGATTTTTAGAAGTAGCTCTGCATCCTCTTCTTGTTTTCTCTCTTTTGATAGTTTCATGTCAGCCAGTTCATTTAACTCATCTAAGGGGAGAGAAATGATATTATCAATATCATAGTTCTTAGTCTGCAAGTAGTTGATCCTGACTACCCTTAACTCATCATCCTGAGTATTTTGTCTGGGGGCAGCCCTGATAGCACTTTCCATGAGTCTTACAGACCCAGTAAAGGAACTTTCTCCCCTTAGCTTCCTTTTCCTGTGTCTCTCCTCCTCCTCAATCTCCTCAGAAGTTAATTTCCTTTTCCCTTTATCACTCACAGACCTTTACGACTCAGGGTGGAGAGAGCTTTGGCCTTCATTGCTTGGTGTAGCTTCCAAGCTCTGGCCATAGAGAGGTTGAGATGCAACTTCACCAGCAGGTGTCTCATCAAGGGTTTGAACCTCTGCAGCAGTTTGTGGTGAGACAGGGCTCTCAGGTTCTACCACTGGGCCTTCAGTCAAGGTTTTCCCTTTGAAGCTAACCTCTGCATGGACATCCAAATGACCTGAGAAAAAACAATGAAAGGTTTTCTCTTGTTCCAAAGTTCATAAGGAGTCTTGCCATGAGTCTTAACCACCAAAACTCTATTCTGCACATAGCAAGCAGTGTTGACTTCCTCTGCCCAGAAGGTGATGGGCAGCCTAGAGTCAGAAAACATGGTTCTTGCAGCTTCAATTAGTGTCATGTTTCTCCTCTCAGCAACACCATTTTGCTGAGGAGTCCTGGGAGTACTGTATTGTCTTGTAATACCCTTTTCATCACAAAATGTGTCAAGGATTTGGTTCTTAAATTCAATTCCTTGATCACATCTTATGGTTTTGACCTTATGATCACATTGATTCTCAATTATTAAGATGAAATTCTTTAGAATCTCAGGGGTCTCATCCTTAGTTCTAAGAAAGAAGACCCAAGTGAATCTTGTAAAGTCATCTGTGATCAACAAGTAAGAGGTCCTTCCTAGACTCATTACACTGGTGGGGCAAAAGAGATCCATATGTAACAAGTGTAGGGGTGTAGTTGTAACACCTCTGAAATATGCCCAATTGGAAACCTCAAAACATTATAAAACTCAATAAAGGTCCGAATTAAGTTGGGCTCATGAAAGAAATCTTGGAAAACGAAACTAGCCTTTTTGGGCCCAATAAGCCCAATAAGGGCCCGCATTTATAAACAAGGACCATTTAAGGCCAAATGCACGTTTACGAACTAATTAAATGAGAAACCATGAAACAATGAATTATTATGTTATTTGAAATAACTATGGAAAAATCCAAACTAAAAACAGATTCAGAGCCCATACCGGGTAAAATCCGGCAATTTAACGCGTACTAACATCTGAATTCCATCAGAATTCCTTATAATGGCTTGTCATCAAATCTAAATCATTGTTAATGCTGAAAATATCATAAATAATGCTTGCTAAATGATTTTTCATCAAACATGCATAAGCAACGGAGATACGTAAGTGAAACGCGAATATCGGTTTCACCGGCATTTAACCGACGTCTGTTATGACAACCAAGCCTCGTAACTCTGTAAATATTCATCTAATCATTGTTTATTATTATAAAACATTAAATTTTGGTGAGTGATACGTTGTCCAGAATAAATACGTTACGAAACGCGACCGTGATGTGAACCGGGTTACGATCAAGTCAAACCCGAGAATACGTCAGATAAGGTTTTAACATGACCAACATGGGAAGTTAATGCACTGAATATCATTTTAATACTTAATTGCATATATTTTGATACCAAAATGATAATATTAACGCTCATTTGATAAAAACACATAAAACCGTCAAATGTGTTAAATACGCGTCAAATTACAACCTCGTTTAATTATTCGGTATGTCTTAATACAATAAAATTATTAATCTTGGAAAATTTATAACATTTTGTATAACCGAATCTAACAGGAAAAGAAAAGTTTAACGTTGCGCGAAAACTTAATCGAACGTGTACGAACCGACCCGTATTCGAACCCATCATCAAACCCTAGTATATAAGCAAATTTTTCCCCATTTTAGTGTTTCAAAAGCAAGAATTTGGGCAGAGAGAGAGAGAGGCCGCGGCTCCCTTCTCCCCCTCCTCTCTCCGGCCGTTTTCCGGCCACCGGCGGCCATTCCGGCGATGCCCCATGAGTGCCACATATCAAGTCGAAGCCCTCGGAAAGACGAACACGATGGCGGTTGTGGTTTCTTCTGAATCGCAACGAAGAGGAAGTTATGCAAGAGAGAAGGTGGTGTGGCGGCTAGGGTTCCGGCGAAATTCCGGCCGCCGCAGCCGTCGGCTGGCGGCGAGTGCCCCCATTCTCTTCCTCCCCTCGACGAGATCTTTCGAATAGTGGTAGCCTCGTCCTCTAACTCGCAGCGGTTTCAAAGTTACAGCCGTTTGAAAGTGGCGGCAGCTAGGTTTGGTCGAAGGTGCTGTTGGTGGTCGACACAGCTGCGTTTTGTGGCTGTGTTGGTCGTAGCCGTGGGTGTAGACTCAGCAGGAACGAACGGTGGTGGCTAGTACCAAAGGTGGTTAGTGTGGTTGGGTGTGGTTTGCGGCTGTGATGATGGATGTGGCTGCAACAGCGGTGTATGGCCGCGATGGTGGTGATAGTCGTAGTAGAAAGCAGCCACCACACCCGACTGGTGGTGGAGACGGTTGTGCAGCAGTGACGGAAAAGGAGATGGCAGTGTGTAAGCTGCGGTTTGGGGTGTCGGTTGTGGGCTGCGACTGTGGTTGTAGTTGTTATTGGTCTCGGTGATGGAAGGTCGAACCGGTTGCGGTTGTATCAGCTGTCGTGGTTGTGGCGGTCGGTGGTGGTTAATTTAGGGCACCCGAAGCTGTCCGAAGTGGCTAGGATGATAGGATAGGATGCGGTGATGGTTGGAAGCAGTCAAAGTAGTCGGTTTGGTGTCGGTTAGGGCGGTAAGTGTCAAAAATGGTGGTGGTGTTGACGGTGGTGATTATGGTTGTGATTAGGGTTGTGTTTGGGGCTGTTGATGGTAGTTAATAGCTGTGCATTGTGTCAGTTATTGTGGTGAGTAACAATAATGGTGAAGATGGTTGCGATTGTGATTGTTGGTTGTGGTTTTCAAGTTCGGTTGTGATGGTGTTTAAGTGATGGCATAGTGATGTTGATCGATGATGTTGAAAGTGGAAGTGTAGTCGATTATGGTAACGGAAGTGTAGGATGGCAAAGTAAGGCTTGGATCAATGGGGTCAACGAGCAGTCAAAAGAACAGGAACGCAATTAACTCAAGGCGTAAACGAGTGAGTTAGAAAATATAACCGAGTGGAAGGTAAAATCGCACGCGCAACGCATTTGAAATTAAAATATAATTTGCATACGTGTTATTTGAGCTCTAAATAATTAAAGGCATAAGTTATAAAATACGTGAATTATAAACGAAAAAGAACGTCACTTGCTATAATTATTTGATTTAAATGGATGGTTTGGGCTTGAGATTTAAATAACAACTCTATTTTTGTGGAAATCAACCTAGATAAAATATAGGAAGCATTACATTTTTGGAAATGGTTATAATTTGTAATAGATGATACAAATAAGTTTATTTCGTGTAACATATAACCATACAATACTTAGGGATGTAATTCATATAAATGCGATTGTACATTCGTATATTTATGCAATGAATATTTAGGTTAACCGACATCTATACGTTTTATTTAAGATAAAAGACCTAAAACGGTATAATGATCTATCATCTTGTTGTTATTAATTGTCGGTCATCTCATTGTATTTTTGAAATAAATATTAATTGTAACACTCTTCTTATACAAAATATCGTTAACTATCATCAATAATTGGATTATTTAGCGTCAACCAAGTTAACAAATATGATATAAACGTGAACATTATAAACATCGCTTGAAACATAATACTTACATCGTCAATGCAAGTTATTTATAAAGATTTAGAATCCATGATATAAATCGATTTTTCTACATTCTTCATGCTAAGACTCAATTCTTAATTGAATTCATTAATTAACCTAATGTACACGAGTTAATTCATAACAATTAATAAATACACGAGAAGCTAAGCTACATTAAGGATACTAAACACCAACTTTAAGATAACTAAAGAGCTCAACCGCACGCATGTAATAACATCGTGCAAATTCTAAACGTGAATCTTATATGCTCTAATTAGGATCGCTTGTTGGTGATCATTCTTTTTCTTTATCAAGCTCGGAATTATTTAAGGACACCAGGTGAGTTCTAGTGATCCCTTTTTTTACTACTGTTTTAGGATGAAACATGCCGTGTTATTTTATGAACTATAATTGTGCTTTACTTGGTGCTTGTATGTGGGATTTATGGATACCTGCTGATACTTACATCATGATCATTAATTCTTTTGCGAACCGCTTGTTTTATGTGGATAGATCTATTTGGGGAAACCCCCACACACAGTGGCTCCCGCCACAGGGAGATACCCCACTGAGATCCTGAGGGGTCATTTGTGGCATGTGACAGGTTTTGTTGAGAATCTAGGGTGAACCATCCGGGCAGGTACGGTTCACTGGTTTGGGGCTCAATTCTCCCATTTCTGGGGGTTAACCGGTTAAACACAACTTTCGAAGAGGCTAACCGGGATTGAGTGCAGGGTTGATTATGATACTCCCATGATATTGCTATGATTCTTTCCATTTTATCAAATGAGAATTTTGTTAAGTACATTTGTTTTTAAACTATAAGCACTTGAACTCACCAACTTTATGTTGACACAAAATCTTTTTGAGCATGTCTTCAGGTACAGCTAGGGAGAATAGTTGAGCTATAGAAGATACCTAAATCCGAAACAAGAAGTGAGGGTGGTGTTGAAGACAAAAGTCGAGCCTAAAAGCCTTAGTTACTGAAGCATCAAGAAACATTTACCAAGAGATTGATCATGACCCCTATAGACCGTAGATTTAAGCACCTTATAAATTGAAACTAAGCTAATATTCTGATGTAAAATGTTGCAAGTTGTACTGTATTAAACCATTTAGTTTCCGCTGCATTTTGGTTGTTGTTTACGGATTGTTACGTCCCGCCTCTCTAGGCCCGGGTGTGACAGATTGGTATCAGAGCCAAAGGTTGTAGAGAAGTAGGTCTGCTTCATGAGACCTAAATTACAACCATATGAACCCCATAGGACCACCTTAATAAGATAACTCTTCCGAGCTTCATTGAACCAAGGTGTAGAAATGTGGGTTTGCTTTGCAATACCTAAGCTGTAACCATAAATAGGACCCGCCTGGTAGGTTGTTTCCATAATCCAGTGATCCAAAGTTTGCAGCAAGAATAGGTTCCCTTAAGAACTCCCATCTTTAACCTGTATACCTTAAGGATTATATATATATATATCCTATTAAGAATTCTCTACCCTATAAGAAACCTTGATACATTAGGGTATTACCTATGATAGGTGCACCCGAGTAAACCAGGAAGGTATGGAACCTTCTGGCATGGACTAATAGGACCACTGAACATCAAGTACTAAGAATGTTAGAAACCCTAGGTGTGCATATATATTGGGACTTAAATTTTGGAGATATACTTATGTGATTGCACAGCCGACTTTTGTCACACTATATGAAACAACTGCTGTTAGCTATACACTTGATACGACTTGTGTCGTTACGTGAGACAACTGCTATAATGTTACTTGTTGGAATGATGATACTTGCTTATATGCCTTATTTTTAAGATGATAAATGTTGGAATGTAGTGATAAGATAGTAACCATGATGCCTTTTTTTTGATCTGCTCCCTAGAATAGTATGTACCTGAATGCCCATTTATTGCTTGATTTGTTGAAACTGTACTTTGACATAATTCCCGGGTTAGCAAGAATGTTAGCATAATTAGAATCTAAGTGTACTTAATTGTAAATGATGACCAAATGGGAATTTTAACTACATAACCTATTTACATAAAACTTGGAACCTAAGATGGGAATAACTAGAATGATAGTGTAAGGTAAATTGACGATTACGGGTGCAAACGTAATGGTGAGTTTACAGGTACACTTGAATTCTGGTGGGCCCTATCATGAAAACAAAAATCAAAGTATAACACTCAAGAAACTAATAAATACAAGATTTAAAACACAAATATCCAACATATACTAAGTGATTATATATTCCAAAACTTTCGTGCTGGGCGAAGCCATTTGACACTTGAAGAGCTACCAGGGATGATGTGGTAGTAGCTATCTCTTTTCTTCCTTTCTTCTCTTTTGTTTTGGTCTCCTATCAGAATTTTAATGATACGACCATCAGACTCTGAAGATCATCAAATGTGGTTCTCAAACTCAACCGGTCCTGTGCTGAATGAAGGGCGCTTCACCTTATTGTGTGTGTACTCTAGCCATACTATTTTTGGCGACATCTGAAAATTCCTTCCTACCCAACATTGTATTCGTCACAAGCTTCCTCGACGTAGTAGGAGACTCTCTAACAAGACTTGTGCAACGGAGGATAGACCAGAGTAATAGATTTTCGAGGAGCACTCTGGTGATCGATGACATAGAAGACTTATCGCTTCTTTCTTTCTTAGTAGTTCACACTTCGTAGGACCATCCGGGTCTAGAGTTCCTCTAATCATTTTCTCAAAGTCCTTGAGGAATATGACTTCTCTATACCTAATCATTGTAATGGAACCATCTAACTCAAAAGAATATCCTGGATATCATCTCTGATTGTGATTGATTATCACCTTTCTTAATACTATGCTCGTGAAATCTTTCATCATTCTCGACCGTTAGACACATAATAACAAACTTCGCTTGAAACTTAAGTTGAGTTATCTTAACCATGCTTTTAACCGACTGTGTTATTGGTAAATTTCTGAGCACCAGACTACGCAGGAAATGAAACCTCGTTCTAAAATCCAGATTCTCCGGAGATAAAGATTCAAGTGCCAGGGATATCTGCCGAGGAGAACTAACCTCCGGGATTCAAGACAAATCCAAACTTACAACTTCTTAGGGTCCTCGATTTTCACTCCCCCTCTGTTCAAGATTAAATTCCTAGAAAATTCAGGGTCTAGCGAGAAGTGCTACTCACCCTAAACCCACTATCATGACCCTTATCGTTGAAAACACGTGATAGTCGATGCAGACAACTTCAAAACCTTGCAAGATTATCTCTACTTGGAGAGCTCTACTAGCCGAGTGATAAGTTCGTGATTCGAGAGTGAAGGTCATGAAGATGGAATACGATCTCGAAGCTATATGATAGGTTATTAGAGTGGAAGTTAACCTCCTTGTGCTAGCAAGCACCTTGATAAAGTCCTAAACTAGTTCGAATCGATACGATCATTGATAAAGAAGAATTCATGGGGAAGACTCATGGTTGAACTTAAAGGATGGTGTTGCTCCAAAAGATGTATTAAGAAGCATAGAAGATCAGCTACAAGAAATATCATGTGTTAAATCACTTGAGATCCAACTATAACAAAGTGATAAACATGCACCAGGTTGTAGACGAAGAAAGTCTGCATAGTTATCCTTGATCGTAAGCGTTGGTGTCATTCCTCTTTAAATTTTAAACCTCTCCTAAAGTGATTCTCTAATACCTTACCCTAGAACGCTCCGTACCGTCGGAAATTCTAGCAAGAGTCCTACCCTTATATCTCGTTGAAACAATCGGTATGTTTTTAAGAAAATAGAATCTAAATAGAGTTACTTGCCTTACGGATGGACCCTCTACAGGGCACAATTAACTTGAAGAATATGGACCGAGGAAGAGGTCATCTAGAAGGGTGACCTTCGATGGGAAGCACCATGAAGGAATTAGTGGGAACGTTTGCAACAATTCTGTAGCTTAAGACAACAGTTGAGGTTGCTCTTAAGGGAATTGAGTCGGAAAATAAAAGTAATATATGTATGGAGATGCTGGACTTGAAACTTATATTAAGGAGTTTTTGGAAGGAAAGAAAATTCGATAGCTGTTAGATAAACAGTCCATAAGACCTGGTATGTCGCTTTGAGGAAACTTAATACTCTTTGTGGAAGGAAAATAGGATGCTCCGAGTATTGATAGACTATTGAGAGTTAAATAAAGTCACCAAGGATAAGTGATATCGTCTTCCTAGAGATGCTAACCTGCTTAATCAATTTCACGATGTTACCTACGTCTTAGTTGTTATCAGCCGTGATTATAAGGAAATCGACATTACAAAAGTAGCTGTTAAAACAAGATATGGCAAGTACGAAGGTTGTGGTCAAGCCCGTGTGGGAGGACCTACATATTTCACGGTATTCAGGAGTCTCATGGATGGGATTTGTAAGCCATACTTAGACAGGTCTGTCATTTTGTCACTACTAATAAGCACGAAATTCGAGACAATACGCTAGAATGCAAGGCTATAAAATTCCGGGAAGAAGTAAAAACCCCTTTGAGATGCGTCAATGCATAGGGTTAGGCGAAAGTTGTAGAAGGATTAATAAAAATTTCATTAGTGTAGCTATACGACTGGCATCATTATCCTTGGGAAAATGCGGAATTCATTTGGGCGCGAATAAGAAAGTTTCAGATGCGTGTTAATGCAACAGTACAAGACAATTTTCTAGCCGCCCGATGAAGCTAAGAAAATGTATGGAGAGCTGCATTAAGCATGAACTGGAACTCCCGCAAAATAAAAGGATGCATCTGGATACATTATTGGTACGACACTACCAACTACACATAAGAATACTAGATCAAGTAGAATAGGGTGATCGACGATCGGTAATGTCAACCGCATTGACAAGTGCGGATAGGAGGCCAACATCCGCATTGTCCTAAGAAATCTGTATTTCCTAATGCGAGGGAACAAGTCTTGACCGCATTTGTCTCGGCTTAACCGCATTGATGGATGCGGATAGCCTACAGTTAGGCTTTTTCTTCTTTTACCTTCACCCGTCTTACGTTTTGAACTTGTGATTCTATCAGGGTTAGTCACATGAATATATATATATATATATATATATATATGTTGGACCAAAAGAACCAATGAGCCAAGATCAGGAAAACCTCTAAGTCCCACATGCTACTGCAACAACTGCTGAAGACTCCCATCAGTTACAGTGTTCTCTTGCTTGAATGTCAGACTCGAGAACATCTGAAGACTCTCATCAGCTATTGTGTTCTCTTGCTTGAATGTCAGACTCGAGAGCATCTTAGCTCCAACCATCAGCTGTTCTCACAAAGTCTGAAGAACAAAGTATGAAGATCAAAGAACTGAAGAACAACAGCTGAAGAAGACTCCAAAGTACTGAAGACCAAGTACTGAAGTCTGAAGTACTGATCTTACAAGTACTGAAGACTTCAAGTACTGAAGACAAGTACTGAAGAATCAAAAGCTGAAGAACTGAAGAACTGAAGATCCTTCTACTGAAGCACAAAGTCTGAAGACAAAGACTGAAGACAACAACTGATGATATCTACTGAAGTCATCAGTTGTTACATCATCTGAAGCCAAGTCTGAAGACCAAGTACTGAAGACTCAGAGTTTGTCATAACAGCTGAAGAAGTCTTCTTCAGTTGTTGTGGTGGTTTTTCTTTTTCAGTAGTTTTATTTTGTTTCAGTAGTTGTACAACAACTGAAGAGCATGTTCTTCAGTTGTTATAATATCAGTAGTTATAAACGACTGAAGAGTTTGTTCTTCTGTCGTTGTAGGATTTCAGTAGTTTACTTTTGTCAGCACTTAGGAACTTTTGTAAGAAGATGTCAGTTGCTGACATCTTCAGTAGTTTTATGTTTTTGTCAGTTGTAATTTGAATATTCAGTGATGTCAGAAAAAGGACATCAACCCATCCTTTTGCCGCCTATAAAAGGATGGGAAACCATACTGTTTTAATTGCCGAAACGTGCGATCAATAGAACATTTATTGTTTCGCAGAACTCTTCTCTCTCTATGTTTATGCTTTTAAATTGAAATATCTTTTATGTTCTTGCTTTAATTGCTAATTAATGTGCTAAATCCGCTGCAAACATAATCTAATTGATCAACCGAGAGGCTGAGATCCTGTCAAATGGTATCAGAGCAGGTTAATCATTGATCGATTTCACTATTGATCATTTGAAACTGCTCTTTTGATCTCTCTGTTTGATTGAATTAGAAATTTGCAAGAGTTAGCCATAGAGAGTGAGTTTCTGCTGTTTCCGGCCAAAATCTTGAGGTCTTTTGGTGGTTTTGAGTTACGTTTGTCGTGTTTAAACTTGTTTTTGACCAAAACCTGAGATGAGAACACCAACCAATGATCCTCACAATACTGGTTCCGCAACCAAGCCTCCGATGCTGGTTAGGAACGAGTATAACATATGGCAAAGACGTATGCTACACCACTTGGCTGTCAACAATGCTGGTTGTTGGAAGTCAGTGGTGCATGGGCCATACAAGCCTATGGTGAGCGTCCCGGAATCTAATGAACAGGTTGCAAAGAAACCTGAACAATATTTGGACAAAGATCTAAAGCTGTTCGAAATTGATGCTAGAGCCCATGGAATTTTAGCCATGGCCATTCCAAACGAGATATATTCAGGGCTCTTGCATCATGAGTCTGCTCATGACCTATGGGTTGCTCTAAAGGAACAATTTGGAGGAACTGATTCGGTCTTAGCAAAAAATAGGGAAATCCTTGCCCAACAATATGAGACATTCTCATATAGAAAGGGTGAGACTCTGACCCAGCAATATGAGCGGTTCTCTTGTTTGATCTCTGAGCTAAAGGTGGTCAAACAAGAGTACTCCAAAAGCCAGATGAACAACAGGTTTCTCAGGTCATTGCCTGAGAGGTGGGACACATATACCATTGTCCTACGCTCCAGTGCTGATATGGAAACTCTATCTCTCACACAACTTCATGGGAAGTTGCTCACTTTTGAGAGAGAGATAGAGCAAAAGAGGAAGCTGTCCTCTTCTGGCAAGCTTGCTGATGATTTTGTCCAAGGTAATGCTGCCTTGATAAGTCATGAGTCAGAATATGCTTCATCTGAAGTTCTTATGATGAGCATATTGATTTCTCTACCAACTCAGAACAAGCTTTTGTTGGTGTTAGTAGTTCAGGAGGTGGTGGTGACAACTTGTGTTTTCTGATGGAGGATTTGAAGGGCATTCCAGATGATGATCTGGAAGAGATGGATATTTTGAACCAAATGGCAATGATAAATATCCGCTCTCAGAAGTTCTACAAAAGAACTGGTAGGAAATTCCCAGGACTCTCTGGCAAAACCAAAGTTGGTTTTGACAAGAGCAAGTTGAGATGTCACAAGTGCCAAAGGCTTGGACACTTTGCAAGAGAGTGTAGATCATCTGGATCTAACTCATCTGCACCCTTTGTGACTTTTCCCAGTAATAGCTCACAGCACAAAGGGCAACCTTCCTACAGTTCTTCTCATCCATCTCAGGCACAAGCACCACCTGCTTATTTTGTGCCACAGGGTCATATGCCTTATCCTTACCCCTGTTACTACATGCCTCAGCCTGGTCAAACTCAAGCACCTCCGGCTCAACCACCTCATGCTCTTCCAGAGCCTCACTCTTCCTAATCTCATCACCACACACAACCTCAACAACAAAGCTTTTTCACCCCAACTGCTGTTGACTGGAGTAGTCTACCAGAAGAGCTATCTGGTCAGGAACCACTACTCCAAGGTGCTGGTCAACATGGTGGTGATTAACCTTTTGGAAATCTTGCTCTGATGGCCCTTGATTCTGCTGAAGGGTCATCATCAAATGCCTCATCTCAGGTATCCACTGAGGCAAAAGCCAAGCTTTGTTCAGAGTCATGCATAGCAGCATTTGCTTCTATTAGAGAAGCAAATGTAGCTTTAATAGATAAAAATCTTGAGCTTGAGCACACTATTTCCAAAAGAAAAGCTGATTTTGAGGTTGTTCTAAAAGATAAAAATGATGAGATTTACAAGCTTAAATGCCAAATCAAAGATGATAAAGCTAGGGAAGATGTACTTCTAGAGAAGTACAAAGATCTCAAGGAAACTCTTGCAACCACCCAAGTTGAGTGTGATCGATGGGTGCAATCATGCAAGGGTTTTGAAATGCTTCTTAGCAAGCAGTCAGCTTCCAATGTGAAGTTTGGCATTGGTTATAATCACACTGCTCCTCCCACAGACTTCATTTCAAGAGCAGAAGTTGAATCTGATGGGGAGAGCAATAACCAATCCTTCTCATCATGTGACTTACTATCCTCTAAATCAGCATCATCAGAGATAGACTGTCACATGACCAAAAGGCTGATCAACTCAGGAGTTGTCACTAGAAGTACTGAAGGTACTGGAGAGCAAGTGACAATATCTGAAGTTCAAACCTCAAATACTAATAGCACTGAAGAGAAGAAAACTAATAGTAGGAAAGGTTTGAAAACAGCTAGAGAGGATACCAGGAAAGCAGGCACTAGGAAGAAAGCTGCTAGTACTGATGACAAACAGCTGAAGAACAAGTCTTCAGCAGTTAAATCCTCTTCAGCTGATGATCAGCATAAGATGAAGAAAAAGCCATGTGAGATATGTGGCTTGTTCAATCATCTTACTGATGATTGCTGGTACAAAAGGGGTTCCAAACTCAAACAGAAGGAGAAAATTACTGAGAGCATCAATAAAATGAAGAATGAGTTTGAAACCAAGTTTGTATTAGCAACATCCAAGCCTGAAATCCCTAAGCCCAAAGCTAAATCTAAAAAGAAGGTAGGGATAACTCAGGCAACAGCTGAGGTTGCTCAGAAAAAGATGGTACAACATAGGAACTCATCATCAGCAAACTCCAATGTGTCTGAAGAGCTGAAAGCCCTATCACAGAATCAGACACAATTGGTGATGATGGTTCAGCAGCTAGTGGGAAGAGTCAACCACTTAGATGCTCCTGTGTTGAAACCACAGAAAAGGAAGTCCAAGCTAAAGGGTTCCTCTTCTGTACCATCTTCTTCACCTCAAGCTGTCACACACAACAGAACTGTTAGTGCTGCACCTGTAGCTGAGAACAGACCCAAAACCAAGCAGGTTTGGGTCTCCAAGACAAACTAACACATGGTTGTGTTTGCAGGGTTCTTTAACATGCCATAGAAGCATCTGGTATGTAGATAGTGGAGGATCCATGCACATGACAGGAAGCAGCTCCCTTCTTAATGACTACTCTCAAGGAAAGAAGGGATTTGTTTCTTTTGGCAATGATGCAAAGGGTTACATCGTCGGAAAAGGCTTTGTTTCCAACGGGGAAATAAGGTTTGATGATGTTAACCATGTGGAGAATCTCAAATACAACCTCTTGAGTTTCAGTCAAATGTGTGACAAAGGCCATGTTGCCCTTTTCACAAGCCAGAACTGTCGGATTCTGTCATCCAAAGTTCTGAGTTTGATTGACAAGGCATTGGATGAACACACTCTCCTGAAGGCCAACAGGACAGGAAGAGTGTATGCCTTAGATCTTTCCAAAAAGATGGATCTAAAAGGCCATCCTTGCCTATTCTCCAAGGCATC
The DNA here is from genome assembly GCA_024085815.1 of Flaveria linearis. Classification (NCBI taxonomy): domain Eukaryota; kingdom Viridiplantae; phylum Streptophyta; class Magnoliopsida; order Asterales; family Asteraceae; genus Flaveria; species Flaveria linearis. Next base: position 71,183,480 of record CM044003.1, on the reverse strand, counting down.
TCCTCAAGAGTCTACACTATGGCATAGAAGGCTAGGTCATGTAAATTTCAAGAACATGAATCAGCTTATAAGCCATGGTTTAGTAAGAGGATTGTCTCTGAAGGAGTTCAAGTGTGAAGATGACTGCACTGCTTGCTTGAAAGGAAAACAACACAAAGTTTCATTCCCTTCAATAGAAGAACCAAAGTCCACTGCCTGCTTACAACTTCTGCACATGGATCTTTTTGGTCCTGTCAGAGTAATGAGCATGGCAAAGAAGAAATACTGCCTGGTAATTGTGGATGATTACTCCAGGTTTGTATGGACTTTCTTCTTGCACTCCAAGGATGAAGAAGCAAAGAAATAATGAACTTTGTGTTACAAGTAGAAAAGCAGTATTCCCTACAGGTCAAGTGTGTGAGGAGTGACAATGGAACAGAATTTAGAAACCACACACTTGATGACTTCTACCTGTCCAAGGGAATTAGAAGGCAGTTTAGCATTCCTAGAACTCCTGAGCAAAATGGAGTGGTGGAGAGAAAGAACAGGACCCTCATTGAAGCAGCAAGGTCAATGTTGGCTGACTCTGGGTTGCCACTGACCTTTTGGGCTGAAGCTATCAATACAGCTTGCTATGTACAAAATAGAGCTTTAGTAAATAAGAGGTTGATGAAGACTCCATATGAAGTTCTTCATCATTTGGCTCCTCTTATTTCATTCTTTAGAGCCTTTGGGTGTCCTTGTTTTATTCTCAACACTAGCAACCCACTCCATAAGTTTGCTAGTAAGGTGGATGCAGGGTACTTTGTTGGTTATTCATCAACTTGCAAAGCATACAGAGTCTTCAACTGTAGAACCAAGGGGGTTGAAGAAACTCTGCATGTTAAGTTCAATGAATCTCCAAAGGACAAGATTCCACAAAACCGTGTGGAGTTGTTTGATCTGGACATACTGCAATATGTTCCTTATCAACCTCCATCTGTTGAGCCTGTCAGCAGATCTTCACCTGGTGGTACTGATGATGATGAAGTCAGTACTCACCTCTTCAGGTTTAGTGACAATCTGCCTAAGTTCACTGAACCTGATGCTCCTGTAGCCTCAGCAGCTCCATCCACTACAAATGCTGATGAGATTTCTGCTTGCTCTACTTCGTTTGAGCTGCCATCCTCTACATGGTTTCAGGAATCTCCATCACCATCTGTTGCTGCTGATGGGTCTACAAACACTTGCACAGATATCATAGTCTATCAAGAGCTCAAGAATCACCCCACATCACAGATCATTGGTGATATTCATGCTGGAGTTTCAACCAGGAATCAATTGTCTAACTTCTGCTTCTATGCTCTCTTCATCAGTCAACAAGAGCCAAAGAACTATCATATTGCTTTAAGAGACAATGGATGGGTGGAAGCTATGCAGCTTGAGCTTCTTCAATTCAAGAAACAGCAAGTGTGGGAGCTTGTTCCATTACCTAAAGATAAGTGTGCTATAGGCACCAAGTGGGTATTCAGGAACAAAACAGATGAGAAGGGCCAAATTGTCAAGAACAAGGCCAGACTGGTTATCCAAGGGTTTGCACAGGAGGAAGGCATCGATTATGATGAGACCTTTGCACCTGTGGCCAGACTGGAAGCAATCAGACTATTCTTAGCTTATGCTGCCTTTCACAGTCTCAAGGTTTATCAAATGGATGTCAAAAGTGCCTTCCTATATGGAAAAATAAAAGAAGAGGTTTATGTGTGTCAACCACTAGGCTTTGAGGACAACAAACATCCTGATTGGGTATACAAGCTTGATAAGGCTCTTTATGGGCTGAAGCAAGCACCTAGAGCCTGGTATGAGACACTCTCAACCTTTCTTCTAGAGAATAAGTTCACTAGAGGCACCATTGATAAAACCTTATTCATCAAGACTGTGGGACAACATAAACTCCTTGTTCAGATTTATGTTGATGACATCATCTTTGCATCCTCTGATCCAAAGTTGTGTGATGAATTTCCAAAGCTTATGAAGCTGAGATTTGAAATGAGTGCTATGGGAGAATTACAGTATTTTCTGGGTTTGCAAATCAAACAACTGGATGATGGAATCTTCATCCATCAGTCCAAGTATACCAAAGAGTTGTTGAATAAGTTTGATTTACAATCCTGTAAGCCCTGTTCTACTCCCATGAGCAGCATCACACAACTAGATGTGGATCAGAAAGGTAAAGCAGTTGATGAAACCCTTTACAGATGTATGATTGGGTCCTTGATGTACCTTACAGCTTCTAGACCAGACATCATGTTTTCAACATGTGCTTGTGCTAGATTTCAGGCTGCACCTAAAGAATCCCATTTGATTGCAGTCAAAAGGATCTTTAGATATCTGCAAGGTACCCAATCACTAGGTCTTTGGTATTCAGCTGGGCATTCTTGCAAATTAGTTGCTTTCTCTGATAGTGACTATGCAGGATGCAAAGTCACCAGAAAATCCACTTCTGGTGGTTGCCAATTCCTAGGCAATTGTTTAGTTTCTTGGCAGAGTAAGAAACAAACATCAATTGCTACATCTACTGCTGAAGCTGAGTATATTGCTGCTGCAAGTTGTACCTCTCAGATACTCTGGCTTCAGATTCAACTTCTGGATTATGGCATTACTGAGACTAAAACTCCACTACTAATGGATAGTGCTTCAGCTCTCTGTATTGTTAAGAATCCAGTCCAGCACTCAAGGACCAAACATATTAAGATCAGACATCATTTTATCAGGGATTGCTATAAGAAAGGTCTGATTGATCCTAAGTTTGTGCCTAGTGCTAATGAGCTTGCAGACATTTTTACTAAGCCTCTAGATAGTGCCACATTCCAAAATTTGGTACTAAGGCTTGGTATGCTGCAGCTTGATTGATTTGACCTATGTTGGTACCCTTAGTTCACAACTCCTGAAAGCAAAGGTCAAATACAAGTACTGATGAGTAATTTAGTCTTCAGCTCTTTCTCAACTACTGAAGACTAAAATGACTCAAAGTACTGATGTACATTATTTATTGAAAAACAACTGATGTAGTGAGGTGGATTACAACTACTGATGTATGATTTTCAAATAAATAAGTACTGAAGAACAAATTTTGCTCATAAGTACTGATGTGTAATCTTACACAAATACTGAAGACAAATTTGTTCACCAGCTCTGAAGAATATTTCATCAGCACTTGTGAACATCTGATCACAAGAGCTGAAGGCATAAATATTCACAAGAGCTGAAGGGTCAATGAAACATCTGAAGGTCAGCCAAAGAGCTGATGAGTAAGTGTGGAGGCTAGTATGAAACAACTGATTTGATGGAAACAGCTGATGAGTAATTTCTCATCAGCTGATAACAACAGCTGCTGTTTCATACACAAACAACTGAAGGACAAAACCATGTCTTCAGTAGTTCACAACTACTGACATCAGTAGTTCACAACTACTGAAGGCTAACACCAAGTCCTCAGTTGTTTACAACAACTGAAGCAATACCAGTCTTCAGTAGTTCACAACTACTGATCTCAGTAGTTTACAACTACTGCAGGCTAACACCAAGTCTTCAGTTGTTCCAACGTCTGAAGAAGAATACTAGGTCATCCGTAGTTCATAACTACTGAAGACTGACAGTAACTCTTCAGACGTTCACAACATCTGAAGGACAAAACCAAGGTCTCAGTAGTTTCAACTACTGAAGACTAATACCAAGTCCTCAGATGTTACAACCACTGAAGGTTAAAACCACGTCATCAGTTGTTACAACAACTGATAACTAACACCAAAACCTTCAGTAGTTTTCTTTCAACCTTTAACCTACCCTATAAATACCCCACCTTCAGAGCATTTACTCCTCACTTGACCTAATCCTTCCAAACCTCTGAAATTCCCATACACCATTAATGGCGACCATGCAACTGAAACCTCGACACAACTGTGTCGCCCATCTCACAAAATCGCCATTATGGCCCAAGTTTCACCAAGCCGTCGATCTTATGAACGACTCACCCTACAAAACGGCTTTTCTCCTGAACCCTACTATATACACCGACTCGTTGGTGGAGTTTTGGACAAATGTCACCGTCCAAACCGGAGAGCAGAATGGCGAGGTCTCCCTCCGGTCCTCCATCAACGGCAAACCCGTGGTTATCACCCCAGCTAGCATACGACAAACCCTAGAGCTGGAGGATGCCACTCACCCAACTTCCTACCCCAAAGGTACCCTGGATCTCTCATTCACATCTCATGACTATCAGGGTAACCTCTCCGCCTCCACCTTGTTGAAGAAAACTTCCCTGACCCTCAACGATTGATCTTCCACATGGTGAACGTGTGTCTGGCTCCCAAGACCTCTTCATGGGACCAGATGTCCACAAGGTGGCAACAGGTATTGTTCTCTATCCTTGAAAACAACCATTAAACTTAACTGATTTAATATTTTTGGAAATAAAGGATATGGCCACAAAACCAATTTCTAACCGATGGATCTTGTATCCTCGGTTCATTATGGCCATAATAGAGAACCAGCTTCAGGCTGAGGGGCTAGTTGGGACTGGGGTCCCTGCCATGGCTGTTCAAGCCGAGGTATACTCCAGACACAACACTGACCAAACACTCAAACAGGCTAGCCGGCTGCGAAAACCCACGCAGCAGGAACCCACAGCCTCCACCTCCAAATCCACAGTCCCCACTAAGCCAAAAGCCAAAAAGAAGCCCAAAAGGCTACTCAGGGAGATGAGTCCCCTGAGGATGCCCCTGCCACACAAAGGCAGGATGTGCCTGCTGGTTCGATTCTCCCAGCAGGTACCACGACTCCACCCACCATAACCGCACAGGCTTCCTCTCAACAGGAGCCTGATGCAACCAATTTTGGGGCAACCACATTACTGGGGTCTTTCTCACTTGAGGAGACTGCCATTGAAGAGCACAGTCCTCCCCATGTGCGTACTGCTTCTAGCCCACCTACTGATGAGACCGCCCCACTAAGCCCAACATTGGTAATAGCCAAAGTGCTGACCGATCTGAGCACTCCACCCTCTCCCCAGAAACCTATTACACCTGGGGAGACTCCAACCGAAGAGGGGGTGGGTACAAGTGCCGATAGGAGCCCACAGCACAAAGAATCAGTTCAATCTCCTAGTGTGGCTAGGGAGATAGAACAATCTGGTGAGGCTGCCACTTCCCCTGCATCAACATCTGAGCAGGGTGCAGCTGGTAACATCACTAAGACCTCACCAGAGGCAATGGCCGATGATGGATCCAATCCGGAGGCCAGAAGTCCCCAGTACCATGAACAAGGGGCACATGTCATTACTGAGCCACACTCAGGACATGTTCATCCTGACAATGTCAGGAGGTCAGGTGATTCAGCTCATGCTGATGATGACCTGAGCTTCTTCTACGATGTAGTAGCTCAAAACACTATCCTAGAGGATGAGATAAGCAGACTCAAAGAACTGCTTGCTCAAATGACTCAGGATAGAAGTCCATCTGCCACCACTACCCCACAGATGGCACCTTCACCCGAAGGTCTCATAAACACTGAGCCACTCCCACAAACTCGGCCACCAGCCCCTGCTTCTGGCACTAGCTCTCAGGGTCAGAACCCCCCTGAGCAGCTGGATGCTATCCTCCAGAAATCCCTGCCTCTCATCATACCCATCCTTAAAGATATAGTCATTCAAACCCTGGATGAGAGGCTTCCCACATATATACAACCCATGGTGGAGGTTGCCATATCTAAGGCTCTTGCTGATAGTCAAATCCCAACCAATGCACCCAAAAAGGGGGAGACATCAGTGCAAGACAAGAGGAAGAGGGGAGAGGAGGAGAAAGAGGCAGAAAAAGAGGTGGTGGTAGAGAGGGAGATGGCTGAGGAGAGTAGTAGGGTGAGGGAGAAAGGGAAGAGGAAAGAGAGGGAGGTAGAGCAAATAGAAGTGGCTGAAATCCAAAAGGATTTCAGTATCACTGATAAGAAAAAGGGAGAGGGAAAGAAGGTGGCTGATCCTGATCTAGCAGCCCTTGTCAAGGAGGCTGATGCTGAGCATAGCCGTTCAATGAACTCTGTCATTGAACAGCTGTTCAGGCAAGGCTTTGACAAGGACACTGCCTTGCTAGATCAAGAGATCAGGAACATGGAGAGAAAAGAGATAAACTACCGATGGTCTACTTATAGCCAAGAGGATCAAAAGAAACTCGAGGCTATGAGTAGATTCATTTCGAAGTACCTGGGCAGACCAGTCCTTGATGTCAAGGCATGGACCAGGGACAGACTCTTGGCAATAACCACCAAGATCTGTTCGGCTGGTGATTTTACTAAGGGACTGGTCGCTGAGGCCCTATCTGAAGCCGGTGCTGGGAACAGGACACTGCTAGTAAAACTGACCAAACCAGCCCTTATCTCTAGGCTACTAGCAGTGCCTGACAACATTTCCACACCAACAACCCAACCACAACCCACAAAACCAACTCCTTTACCACCAAAACCCGCAGCCAATGATCCACCCTTGAAGAAGAAGAGAAGGGTGCTGAGGCTGCAAGATGAAGAAGAGGAGGATGAGGAGGATAGCCTGCCACTTTCAGTAGTTATACCTCTACCCAAAGCCAAACCACAAACCATCACTCCCACCTCACAGCAGGACACTGTGAGGGTAAAGTTAGAAGAGGAGGAGCAGCAAAAGAGACATGATGAGGAAATGCTGAAAAGCATTAACAAATGTTATGCTGCTTCGACCTCTATAATGAACATGAAGAGAGAAGCTCTGAGATTATTCACCCTCAAACAAACCTTTCAATATGACAAGGAGAGGGTGAGAACTTGGCCTGACCCAAGGGTGTCTCACAGGATAGTCAAGAAGGACATGCCTGTGAGGTACAAGAGCCAACTAAAGAGAATCGTAGATGAAGAGATCTCTGTGGCTATTGTAATAACACCCTGGGAAATAGTAGAGGAATTCGAGAAAGCTTATAGAGCCGGCCAATCACCCTTTTCAATGCTAGATAATAGGGTGGTTAGGAAGGGTCTGGTCTATAAGAAGCTTGAGAATTTCCATAGGGACGAGCTCAACCTGTTGTTGGAGGGTAAACATCCTAATGAGTTTGCATATAGGCAAATCACAACACTTGAGCTCAAAAATGGAAGACAGGTCAAGTTCATCTCAGAGCTGTACGGTCGGGAGGGATTGTTCGAAGGTGAGCCTGAAGACCTGTCCAAAGAAGAACAAATGATCTTTCTTCAGGCCTACTGTCGAGAATCCTACCGGCTTGTACGTGGGAGGTAGATCTCATGGATGGGGCAACAGCTCTGTGTCCAATTCCCCAAGACAGAGCTCCCATCCATACTTAGCCAAACAAACACTTGAGACTACCTCTCTGGCCAGTGCTTATCTGGGTCAACTTCTAATCTGATCTAGAAGGAAATAGACCAATCTTTATGCCATCAATAAGTGGGACATCCAATAATTAGAGGTTTTGGCTGCATTGGTTCAGGGGGAGTTTGTTGGACCAAAAGAACCAATGAGCCAAGATCAGGAAAACCTCTAATTCCCACATGCTACTGCAACAACTGCTGAAGACTCCCATCAGTTACAGTGTTCTCTTGCTTGAATGTCAGACTCGAGAACATCTGAAGACTCTCATCAGCTATTGTATTCTCTTGCTTGAATGTCAGACTCGAGAGCATCTTAGCTCCAACCATCAGCTGTTCTGACAAAGTCTGAAGAACAAAGTATGAAGATCAAAGAACTGAAGAACAACAGCTGAAGAAGACTCCAAAGTACTAAAGACCAAGTACTGAAGTCTGAAGTACTGATCTTACAAGTACTGAAGACTTCAAGTACTGAAGACAAGTACTGAAGAATCAAAAGCTGAAGAACTAAAGAACTGAAGACCTTCTACTGAAGCACAAAGTCTGAAGACAAAGACTGAAGACAACAACTGATGATATCTACTGAAGTCATCAGTTGTTACATCATCTGAAGCCAAGTCTGAAGACCAAGTACTGAAGACTCAGAGTTTGTCACAACAGCTGAAGAAGTCTTCTTCAGTTGTTGTGGTGGTTTTTCTTTTTCAGTAGTTTTATTTTGTTTCAGTAGTTGTACAACAACTGAAGAGCATGTTCTTCAGTTGTTATAATATCAGTAGTTATAAACGACTGAAGAGTTTGTTCTTCAGTCGTTGTAGGATTTCAGTAGTTTACTTTTGTCAGCACTTAGGAACTTTTGTAAGAAGATGTCAGTTGTTGACATCTTCAGTAGTTTTATGTTTTTGTCAGTTGTAATTTGAATATTCAGTGATGTCAGAAAAAGGACATCAACCCATCCTTTTGCCGCCTATAAAAGGATGGGAAACCATACTGTTTTAATTGCCGAAACGTGCGATCAATAGAACATTTATTGTTTCGCAGAACTCTTCTCTCTCTATGTTTATGCTTTTAAATTGAAATATCTTTTATGTTCTTGCTTTAATTGCTAATTAATGTGCTAAATCCGCTGCAAACATAATTTAATTGATCAACCGAGAGGCTGAGATCCTGTCAAATATATATATATAGCACATCCCATATCGGGAAACTCTTATCATGCGTCCGATAAGATGAACGGATCTACTCGAAGACTGAGGTTCTGATATACAGAACCGTTTCGGAAAAGGAAGCATACTAGAAGTAGCACGTAGTGGAAGAAAGGACTTAATCCCTTAAGATGAAATCATAGAAGGAAGAAATCGAAGAAATTTTCGGAAGAGAGTTGAGAACTAAAAAGTAGGCTTTGAAAGCTGAAGACCTTTGTGCATGACCTAATCTCTCTATTCTTAGAAATCGTGAAAACTTCTTAGTCTTAGCTTCATAGAAATGATCGTGCGATGCCTAGATATTAATCTGTACTCGTTGGGAAGACCCAAACCCTTCTTGATTTGAAACCTTTAATCTATTGTATCATGACTATCCTATCTAATTAAAGACATCCACGCTAATATCCTATTCTTTTCCATCGTTCTTAAGATTCTCAGTGAGGACGGTAACACCGTCGGGATTTTTGGAATCGTCTCCTTGCTAGATCTACCTTGTAGGTCGGTGCATTGAACCACAGTGAAGAATCTTTTCTTAATTCTGTACGATTGTTAAATGATCTGATTTTGAAGCCAAAAATCTGTTCATGATTTGACTCACTGATTCTATCAAGCATGATTCTAACATTCGGATAGCTACTTGAATCTAAATCAAACCCAATTTCTTGATACATAATCATCAATATTTGTCCTGGAATGCTCAGCTAAACAACTTCAAATCCTCAAGATTCATGCTATGAGTGTATCACACTCGGAAACAATGTTAGCGATACAAAAATTTCAAGGATGAAATTTCTAAAAGTAAGGGAGAATGTAACACCTCTGAAATATGCCCAATTAGAAATCTCAAAACATTATAAAACTCAATAAAGGTCCGAATTAAGTTGGGCTCATGAAAGAAATCTTGGAAAACAAAACTAGCCTTTTTTGGGCCCAATAAGGGCCCGAATTTATAAACAAGGCCCATTTAAGGCCCAAATGCACGTTTACGAACTAAATAAGTTAGAAACCATGAAACAATGAATTATTATGTAATTTGAAATAACTATGGAAAGATCCAAACTAAAAACAGATTCAGAACCCATACCGGGTAAAATCCGATAATTTTATGCGTACTAACGTCCGAATTCCATCAGAATTTCTTATAATGGCTTGTCATCCAATCTAAATCATTTTTAATGCTAACAATATCATAAATAATGCTTGCTAAAAGATTTTTCATCAAACATGCATAAGCAACGGAGATATGTAAGTGAAACGCGAATACCGATTTCACCGGCATTTAACCGACGTATGTTATGACAATCTAGCCTCATAACTCCCTAAATATTCATCTAATAATTGTTTATTATCATAACACATTAAATTTTGGTGAGCGATACGTTGTCCGGAATGAATGCGTTACGAAACGCGACCGTGACGTGAACCGGGTTACGATCAAGTCAAACCCGAGAATACGTCAGATAAGGTTTTAACATGACCAACATGGGAAGTTAACGCACTAAATATCATTTTAATACTTAATTGCATATATTTTGATACCAAAATGATAATATTAACACTCATTTGATAAAAACGCGTAAAACCGTTAAACGTGTTAAATATGCGTCAAATTACAACCTCGTTTAATTATCCGGTTTGTCTTAATACAATAAAATTATTAATCTTGGAAAATTTATAACGTTTTGTATAACCGAATCTAACGGGAAAAGAAAAGTTTAACGTTGCGTAAAAACTTAATCGAACGTGTACGAACCGACCCATATTCGAACCCATCATCTAACCCTAGTATATAAGCAAATTTTTCCCTATTTTAGGGTTTCAAAAGCAAGAATATGGGCAGAGAGAGAGAGAGAGGCCACGGCTCCCTTCTCCCCTTCCTCTCTCCGGCTGTTTTCCGGCCACCGGCGGCCATTCCGGCGACGCCCGGCGAGTGCCACATATCAAATCGAAGCCCTCGGAAACGAACATGATGGCGGTGGTGGTTTCTTCTGAATCGCAACGAAAAGAAAGTTATGCAAGAGAGAAGGTGGTGTGGCGTCTAGGGTTCCGGCGAGATTCCGGCCGCCGCAGCCGGCGGCTGGCGGCGAGTAGCGGCGAGTGCCACCCATGCTCTCCCTCCTCTTGGCATGATCTTTCCAATGGTGGTAGCCTCGTCCTCTAACACGCAGCGGTTTGAAAGTTACAGCCGTTTGAAAGTGGCGGCAGCTAGGGTTGGTCAAAGGTGCTGTTGGTGGTTGACACAGTTGCGTTTTGTGGCTGTGTTGGTCGCAGTATGAAGGAATGGTGGTGGCTAGTACCGAAGGCGTTAGTGTGGTTGGTTGTGGTTTGTGGCTGTGATGATGGATGTGGCTGCAACAGCGGTGTATGGCCGCGATGGTAGTGATGGTCGCAGTAGAAAGCAGCCACCACACCCGACTGGTGGTGGCGACGGTTGTGCAGCAGTGACGGTGAAGGTGATGGTAGAGTGTAGGCTACGGTTAGGGGTGTCGGTTGTGGGCTGCGACTGTGGTTGTAGCTGTTATTGGTCACGGTGACGGAAGGTCGAACCGGTTGTGGTTGTGTTGGCTGTCGTGGTTGTGGCGGTCGGTGGTCGTTGATTTAGGGCACCCGAAGGCTACCCGAAGTGGCTGGGATGATAGGATAGGCTGCGGTGATGGTTGGAAGCTGTCAAAGTAGTCGGTTTGGTGTCGGTTAGGGCCGTAAGTGTCAAAAATGGTGGTGGTGTTGACGGTGGTGATTATGGTTGTGATTAGGGTTGTGTTTGGGGCTGTTGATGGTAGTTAATAGTTGTGCATGTGTCGGTTATGATGGTGAATAACAATAATGGTGAGGATGGTTGCGATTGTGATTGTTGGTTGTGGTCTTCAAGTTTGGTTGTGATGGTGTTTTAGTTATGGCATAGTGATGTTGATCAGTGATGTTGATCGATGATGTTGAAGGTGGAAGTGTAGTCGATTATGGTAACGGAAGTGTAGGATGGCAAAGTAAGGCTTGGATCAAAGGGGTCAACGAGCAGTAAATGGAACGGGAATGCGATTAACTCAAGGCGTAAACGAGTGGGTTAGAAAATATAACCGAGTGGAAGGTAAAATCGCACGCGCAACGCATTTGAAATTAAAATATAATTTGCATACATGTTATTTGAGCTCTAAATAATTAAAGGCATAAGTTATAAAATACGTGAATTATAAATGAAAAAGAACGTCACTTGCTATAATTATTTGATTTAAATGGATGGTTTGGACTTAAGATTTAAATAACAACGCTACTTTTGTTGAAATCAACCTAGATAAAAATATAGGAAGCATTACATTTTTGGAAATGGTTATAATTTGTAATAGATGATACAAATAAGTTTATTTCATGTAACATATAATCATACAAGACTTAGGGATGTAATTCATACAAATACGATTGTACATTCGTATATTTATGCAATGAATATTTAGGTTAACCGACATCTATACGTTTTATTTAAGATAAAAGACCTAAAATGCTATAATGATCTATCATCTTGTTGTTATTAATTGTCGGTCATCTCATTGTATTCTTGAAATAAATATTAATTGTAACACCTCTTCTTATACAAAATATCGTTAACTATCATCAATAATTGGATTATTTAGCGTCAACCGAGTTAACAAATATGATATAAACGTGAACAGTATAAACATCGTTTAAAACATTATATAATACTTACATCGTCAATGCAAGTTATTTATAAAGGTTTGGAATCCATGATATAAATCGATTTTTCTACATTCTTCATGCTAAGACTCAATTCTTAATTTAATGCATTAATTAACCTAATGTACACGAGTTAATTCATAACAATTAACAAATACACGAGAAGCTAAGCTACATTAAGGATACTAAACACCAACTTTAAGATAACTAAAGAGCTCAACCGCACGCATGTAATAACATCGTGCAAATTCTATACGTGAATCTTATATGTCCTAATTAGGATCGCTTGTTGGTGATCATTCTTTTTCTTTATCAAGCTCAGAATTATTTAAGGACACCAGGTGAGTTCTAGTGGTCCCTTTTTTTGTACTACTGTTTTGGGATGAAACATGCTCTGTTATTTTATGAACTATAATTATGCATTACTTGGTGCTTGTATGTGGGATTTATGGATACCTGCTGATACTTACATCATGATCATTAATTCTTTTATGAACCGCTTGTTTTATGTGGATAGATATATTTTGGGAAACCCCCACACACAGTGGCTCCCGCCACAGGGAGGTACCCCACTGAGATCCTGAAGGGTCGTTTGTGGCATGTGATAGGTTTTTTTAAGAATCTAGGGTGAACCATCCGGGCGGGTACTGTTCACTGGTTTGGGGCTGAATTCTCCCCTTTCTGGGGGTTAACGGGTTAAACACAACTTTCGAAGAGGCTAATCAGGATTGAATGCACGGTTGATTGTGATACTCCCACGATATTGAAACTATGATTCTTTCCGTTTTATCAAATGAGAATTTTGTTAAGTACATTTGTTTTTAAACTATAAGCACTTGAACTCACCAACTTTATGTTGACACAAAATCATTTTGAGCATGTCTTCAGGTACAGCTAGGAAGAATAGTTAAGCTATAGAAGATACCTAAAACCGAAACAAGAAGTGAGGGTAGGTGTTGAAGACAAAGTCGAGCCTAAAAGCCTTAGTTACTCAAGCATCAAGAAACATTTACCAAGAGATTGATCATAACCCCTATAGACCATAGATTTAAGCACCCTGTAAATTCAAACTAAGCCAATATTCTGATGTAAAATGTTGCAAGTTGTACTGTATTAAACCATTTAGTTTCCGCTGCATTTTGGTTGTTGTTTACTGATCATTACGTCCCGCCTCTCTGGGCCCGGGGTATGATAGTAGTGATAGAGTTTCTTTCCTTAGGCTTGTGAGATACCTTATGTTGCTTCCCTTTCAGGCATGCAACACAATGGTCATCACTTGTAAACTCTTTATTTGGCATTCCAGTTACGAAATCATTCTTAATCAACTTATTCATGTTTTTAAAGTTTACATGGCACATTCTTTTATGCCAGAGAAAAGACTCATCACTGTTGGCTTTAGACAGAAAGCATTAAACTTCTCCCAAGGGAGATGTTTCTTGCAAGTCCATCTTATACATGTTCCCTCTCCTGGGTCTCTGAGCAGGATATGCTCATGAGGAATAATCACCCCGGGCTTGAGAACAATGCACTCATGCTTAGTAAAGAGCATATTATGATTCTGATCACAAAATTAGGATACACTCAGAAGATTGTACCCAAGCTCCTTGACAAAATTTACCTTCTCAATGCTGAGCTTGCCATTTGTGACTTTGCCCCTTCCAAAAATATAACCTCCTTCATCTCCACCAAAAGCAACTAGTCTTCTATCAATCCTGTCAATGTTCTTGAGTAATGACCTATTGCATGTCATGTGCCTGGAACAACTACTATCAATGATCCAGACATTTTTGTTTGTCTTGAGCTGTTCCTGCACAAAGAGAATGATTAGTTACATTTGAAAACCCAAGCCTTATTAGTCTTGGGCTCATCAAAGGAAGTATAAGGTAATGAAACAATAATAGATCCTATAGTTGTGCTTTGAGGATCTCTTGCTGTTGTACTCTGCCTTTCTTTCCTAGTCCTGAGTTTTCCTTCTTGACTATTGCGGCCACTGCTGCCTACGATCCAGTGCGGGAGATTGTAGAAGTTATCTATTTTAAAAACTAGAAACTAGTAATTTCATAGATGATACTCGAAATCACTAGAGACCCCGTTAGTAGCGGCGAGCGAGAGCGGATTGGGGCTTTGAAGAAAAACAAAGACGAAGCTTTGATGGAGAATTTCCAGTCACTTGGTCTTTCCTTGACTTCCACACCACATTTAGAAGTTTGGATTTGACATTTAACACTTCGGAAGCTTTTGAGACATCGGAAGTTTTGATGACTGGACCTTCGGAAGATCCTGCTAACACTGCAGCAGACTTCAGTGCTTCGGAAGTATTCCTTTCTTTAGAGATCAGATTTGCTTCCGAAGGCAATTTTCCACTTGCCTTCTTCTTTCCTTTGGAGCTTTCGAAGGAAACAGATTTTCCTTCTGAAGCTTAATTCTTCTTAGATCTCTTGGGAGTCTCTTTCTTGTTCACGTGAAGAGTACCTCTTGGATTGTATGGACAATCCATATCAAGATGAGAAGTACTCTCACACATAACACATTTCATCTTTTTCTTCCTAAGAGTTTTCTTCTGAGAAGAAGGCTGACTTTGATCACTTCCCTTCTCCACCTTCATCTTTGCAGATGTTGAGACAGTTCCTTTGGGCTGAGGACTGTTCTTGGAGTTGGATGGTTCAGGCTGTGTAGCAGTGGTACACAATGGATCAACCTTCTTCTTGACGCTGAGATGATTTGAAAATGAACCAGAACTCTTGGTAGAAGACTTCAGGTTGATGTCTTCAGTCTTAACTATGTCAAACCCCGCAGAAATAAAGACTTGTTTACGCTTAGAGTTGAAAGTGGCCTTGATCTGTTAAGCCGTCCTAGCCTTTCTCTTGCTCTTTCTGATCAAGTTTTTCCTCATAGACTTGGTCATCCCAGGCTTCCTACTCTCCTCAGAAGGATAGTGACCCTTCTTAGAATCCTCCTCTTCACTCTTCTCAGAGAAATTCTTCACTACCACTTATTCATCCTCTTCACTAAAGGGGTCTATGTGAGGAAGCTCATCTTCACAAGTTCCACGCCTAGGTGATCTTACAGACAAGATTGTGTGTGGAGGAGGTATCTCACTAGATCCCAGTCATTGCTTATTTTGATAACAAACTTTTGCATGCGAGGATGAGGAGATGATGTTCTTGAAGGTCTCTTCTTTAAGAACACATTTTTCTGCCCTGGCTTTGCTGACCACAAGCTCATCCTGGCATTCAGTTAACTTAGTTATGAGATCCTTGATCTGAGTCTTGTAATTTGTATGCTTATGTTTTAAAACTGAAATGGTTTTCTCTAAGTCCTCTATCTTTAACTTTTAATCATTTTCAGTCTATCTAAAATCAGATTTCAAGATGTTCAAGGACTCAAGATCAGATCTCATCTCTAAGTTATAGGACCTGTATCTATTGACTTTAGCAATACATTCAGGAGTACAAAGATGTTCCAATACCTTGGTTTCATCATGGTCAACCATTAATGCTTGGTTTGGAGATGCATCTTCCACCTGAAAGCTCCAGTCAAAGCCTTCTTCTTCAACAGCAACTGCAGCTTGCTGCTTTGGCTTATCATTCTGGGTAGCTTTATCAGTGTAGTTTGGTCTGGATTGTGCTTGTCCACCATTTGTTCTTGGTGCCTTGCACTTCCTAGCAAAGTGACCCATCAAGTTAAAGTTGTAACACTTAACTTTTCTTTTATCCAACCCAAACTTTCCACTGGCTGTATTGCTGGGAAACTTCCTTCCTGTCCTCTTGTAGAACCTCTTGGCTCTGTGAGTGAGAAGAGCCATTTGCTGGACTATCTCCATGTACTCCAGGTCATCTGGATGGATACAGTCCAGGTCTTTAAGGGCGAATAGGAGCTGCCACAACTTTCATCAGAAGACACAAAGGCTTGAGAAGAACTTGTCTCTTGGAATGGGCTTCCTTGAGTATAGTTCTCCCTTGGTGTCTCTAGGAAGGTGATGAAAGGACCCTTTTTGAGATGTCAAGGTAGCATATGAGATGATGTTGAGGTTCTATGCTATCCCTTTCAGTCACATGAAGGGCTGAACCCATTTGATTGCTGGATTTACCAGATGAACCTTGCATGTTCATCTTCATCTGGTATCCACTGAGAATGCCATATAACTCTATAAAAGTGAGAGTCTTAAAGTTCTCAATTCTCTTTATTATAACACAATAATGTGTTCATTGCCTAGGAAGAGAGGACATAAACTTCCTTACAATATCCCTGTTCTTAAGAGTTACTCCAACATCCACTAGGGTATCCATAATTTCAACATACCTGAAGTATTATTGAGTCATGGTCTCACCTATTTTGAAGGTGAAATTTTCAAACTGCTGCTTCAGGAGATCCATCTTGTTCTCCTTGGCTTTAGCAGAAACCTTATGCATTAGTTTCAATGCATCCCACAGCTGCTTAGCTGTTTTGCATTTCTTGAAACCTCTGTATACAGAGTTTAGAAGAGCAGCTGAAGGAGTGCTTGGTATGTAAGGTCCAGAGACAATAGATTCCCACATTCTTGAGTCTTGACACTTGATGAAATCTTCCATTGTTTGGTACCAAGTGTCAAAGTCATCAAGAGTGATCAGTGGGGACTGTCATGGTTCCAGTTTCCATATCAGCTTTAGAGATAACTGCCATTTGAAGGGTTAAGTAGTTTTTTGTGTGTGAGGGATCTTAACATGGTGAGATCTTATATCAAGAGCCTGAGAAGCTCTGATACTAATTGTAGGACCGGGGTGAAGGGTTATGCACTTTACAACACAGCAACACAAAGAGGAGAGTGTGGAACAGCACTTAACAATTCAAATGGGGAACTAGTAAATTCAGTTTAGAGAACTAAGAAACACAAGTATAAATGAGACAGAAACAAGAACAACACACAAGTAGTTGGTTTTCAAGGTTAATGTATATTGATCTCTAGTTCCTTACAAGTGGTTTACAAAGTTCTACTAATAAGTTATAAGGACCAGAAATACTTATACTACAACCTATAGCCAGCCATACTTTGAAGGCCAGCTGGATACATGATTTAGACAATAAAATCAATGTAGAGTCAAAAGGCAGATTGCCTTTTGACTAGTGACTATGACATGCCATAGCTCACATCCTAACATATTACCAAAAGGATAAAGTACATAAAGTGGAAAGTTACAGACTTAAGACCTCAATGTACAGTTTACCAAAAGCATGGACCTTTTCACCAACTCATGTAAGGTTGGTGACTTATCAGAGTGGCAGCGAAAAGTGGTTCAGCTTTACGTAAAAAGTACATCAGATAAAGCATGTAATATAAAAGCCTTCGAAAGAAATCTGTCTTCAATAGTTGGCTTCGGAAGACGTTGTCCTTGAAGCTTTGGAAGACTTCATCTTTTGGCTTCGGAAGATATTGGTCTTGGCTTCGGAAGATTTCACACTTAGAATAATTTCTAAGGCAGTGTGAAACTTCCGAAGCATTCCACTTCAGTACACTTGTGCATGCAAGAAGGAGAGACTTTGGGTGTTTGGGTTGCATCAGCCTTGCTAATAACCTTACACTCCTCAACAAAATGGTGTTGCTAAAAGGGGAAATAGGACACTTATTGAGGCTGCAAGAACCATGCTCTCTGACTCTAAACTGTCTATCACATTCTGGGCTGAGGCAGTCAACACTGTCTGCTATGTGTAGAATAGAGTTTTAGTACTCAAAACTCATGGTAAGATACCTTATGAACTGTGTCACAAAGGAAGGCCTTTTATTGATTTCCTCAGGTCAATTGGATGTCCATGTACCATCTTGAATACCAAAGAACATAGAGCCAAGTTTGCTGAGAAGGCATATGATGGACACTTCATTCGATACTCTTCTTAAGCTAAAGCTTATAGAGTATACAATCTTAGAACTACAATAGTTATGGAATCAACCAATGTGACCTTTAATGAACATACTAAGTGTGAAAGGTTCTAGTCCTGATTGGCTATTTGATCTTGATTTAGTTACCAACTATTTAAAAATCTTATAAAGATGTTTTAGGAACAGTAGGTAATATATCTTCAAAAGATGTCCAAGATTTGAGCTGAGAAGACCAAATAATAGAATCCTTTTAGCCCCATTGGTAACAAACACTACAAGTGGAAATCCTGTGAGCACAAATATGACAACAAATTCTTCTACTTATACATCTGAGGTTCCAACCAATTAGCAATGAGGCATAAAACTCAAATGAAGAGATCTCCAATGAAGTAGAAGATGGAGATGGTAAAAGTAACCAAGAATGCCTTGATGTTCATAACCACTCCAATGAAGACAACATCAATGATACTACACACTCTCAAGATCAAGTCACACTTGATGGGTGTGCTGATGTGGTAGGTGATACTTAATCACCAGATCTAGATTTCTCAATTTTGGATCAATCAAATCAACTTGCTATGATTCCTCAATTAAGAATCCACAAGTCACATCCTACCATAAACATCATTGGTGATGTTGAAACAGGGGTGAGAACGAGAGGAGAAACCCATGATCAAAATGTTTGTCTGCACTCTTTTTCCTTATCTTAGATTGAGCCAAAGAAAGTTGATTAAGTCTTAAGAGATGGAAGCTGGATTTAAGCAATGTAAGTGGAACTGCTTCAATTCAAAAGACAGGGTGTTTGGAACCTATGTCCTCTTCCTCATAAGAAGATGCCAATAGGAACCAAATTGGCTTTCAGCAAAAAGAAAGATGATAGAGGACTTGTCATCATGAACAAGGTAAGACTGGTAGTCTAATGGTACACTAAAGAATAAGGGATTGACTACACAGATGTTTTTGCTCATGTAGCAAGACTTGAAGCGTAAGAATATTCCTTAATTTTGTTGCATTAAAGGATTTCAAGGTCTACCAACTTCATGTCATGTGTGCTTATCTATATGGGGTGATAGATTAAGAAGTGTATGTTTCTCAACCACTTGGCTTTTGTAGACCTAGATCATCCTGATTATGTCTAGAAGCTTGACAAAGCTCTGTATGGGCTATATCAAGCACCAAGAAAGTGGTATGAGACACTATTACAGAACGTAGTTTAACATGGCTACAAAAGAGGTACTATTGACAACACACACTTCATCAAAAGAATAGTAAATGACTTGATGCTGGTCCAAGTTTATGTTGATGACATTATATTTGGATCAACTAATGAAAAAATAGTTTGAGAAACTGATGAAGAATAGATTTGGAATGAGTGCCATGGGGGAACTCAATTTCTTTGTAGGAATTCAAGTGAAGTAAGTTGACAATGGCATCTTCATAAACCTGTCAAAGTATGTAGAGGACATACTAACCAGATTTTATCTGACTGATTGTAAGGTTGCTAAGACTCCCATAGCCAGAAACCATTCCCTTGGACCTGATCTTAAGGTGGAGTGTATGGATGAACATCAATACAGGCTATGATTGGGTTTCTTATGTATCTGACAACCAGCAGGCCTGATATCTTGTTTGCTACAAGCATATGTGCAAGAAATCAAGCCAACCCCAATATGTCACACCTAGTTGATATCAACAGAATACTTAGATATCTCAAAGGAGCCCCCAAACTTTGACTTTGGTATTCAAATAATTTAGACTTCAAATTGTATGTATATACAGATAGTAACTATGGTGGTTGTATTATGAATAGAAACTCTACATCTAGGGGATGCCAGTTCCTTGGTGGAAGGATAGTCTCATGGCAATGCAAGAAGCAATCATGTGTGTCTTCATCAACTGTCGAAGCTGAATAAATTGTGCTGCAAGCTTCTGTGCTCAAGTGTTGTGGATTTAGAGTCAAATGCTAAATTATGGATTCAACTTCAAGAAGACTTCTATCCACATAGACAACAATAGTGCTATCTCCATCATAAAGAATCCAGTGCAGTACTCAAAGACAAAGCACATCAATATTAGGTATCATTTGATCAAAGATAATTTTGAAAAAGGATTGATTAAACTGGTCAAAATTAATATAAATGAACAATATGCTGATCTGTTAATAAAAGCATTTGATGAACAGAGATTATATTTCTTGTTTCAGCGATTGAAATAATTAACTTTGAGTAGATTTTCTTAAATTAATTTCAAAATTGTTTTCTAAAAGATGTATGTCTTTTCTGTTGTCTAAATTATCACTCATATAAGCCCTTTCTATCTTTGAAGAAAATTCTTTTAAAGTATATATTCCTTAGAATTTTAGGATGTATCGACAGATTTTCTCTCGAAAGAAATTGATTTTATTTAGGAATAAATTTTTTCTTCAAAACTAATAACTACTAAGGGACTTAACATCGGAAGAAATTCTAATATATGTTTTGAATCTTAAATCCGCTGCTAAGTGCTTATATGTTTTCATGAAAAAAATTTCCAAAAGCAATTAAGTCTCAGAAGTTTTATTTTCTCCTTGAAAATAACCTTTGAAGCTTAATATCTTCCGAAACCAAATCCATCTCAGAAGCAAAGTTACTGTATGTATATTTTCTTCTAAAGCAATTCTTCTTAAACTAAGAATATCTTCCAAAGTCAATTTAGCTTCGGAAGATTTCTTTAAGCTTCCAAAGAAAAATTACCTTTGGAAGATTTTAAACATCCAAGCTAACTAACTTTTAGGGCACTTTTTCATTTGTGGGATTGACATCCGAATTTCAAAGTATATCTTTTGCAATAACTTTGTCTCACATCCAAGCATATAAATGGCCTTTCGAACGGGTCTTACTCTCTCTCTTCTTCTTCATCTGAACCTTTCAAGCCCTAAATTTGTCCATAAACCCTCTTTGTTCTTCTAATCCCTCTTTCCAAAGCTTCAAAAATGGCCAACCCTGAACCCTAAAACTAGCAAGAAAAACTCAATATTCATCTACAAAGGCAACACAACCAAGTTTGTATGTTATCTACTGAAAAGGACCCTGGTTTCATAGACATATGCAATTTTATTTCTTACTCTTCCTACCTCATCGCCCTTGCCATTGACCCTCCACTATATGAATATCAACTTTTGGAGTTTTAGAGGACTTTCTAGGAGGTGATCATGGATGGTGAGAAGGCACTCTCTGCCTCAATGCAGGGGAGGATAGTTTTCATCACTCCAGCCACCCTAAACCAACACCTGCAGCTGGATAATGAAGATGGTGAGTTTTCATTCATCAAGGAAGCAATTAATGGATCATTCAAATAGATGGGCAATGAAGGTAACTTCTTAGTCAGAAATTTCAGGAAAGGAAAGGTATCTTCTCAATGGAAATACCTCTTCCATATGGTTATTCACTCTATATCCAACAAGCATGAAGGATGGGACCAAGTTCCAAAAGACCTATCCTATATAGTCCACGGAATGGTCTAGGGGTTCAAGTTCAGGTACTTTTAATTTGTCTATACAAATTTACTTCCAAACTTAGATTCCCTTGAATATTACATGTTCCCTAGATATGTCCAGCATATTTTCAACTATGAACTAGGCTCATAGTTCTGGGGAACAGGTAATGTTCAAAAGCTGGGACATATGATGTCCGACATATTTAAAATAATAAGGAAAACCACTGTTGGTTTTTCTGAGGTAGAAACAGCCCTTGTCCCGAAAATGTTAGAGCAAACCTGCTCAATGTGAAAACTTGGCAATCTTAGCCAATGTTGAACCCTCACCTTCATCACCACCACCTACACAGGCTCAAATCATCATCAACTATACAAGAAAATCCAAACAAATCACTGCTTAGTCTATTCAGATTGAGCAGGCTTCTATATACTCACCTATATAGGAGCAAGTGGAAATAAGAGCTCCCACTTCTCCTGAAGAGCAGACCACTCTCATTACTTCAAGAATCAGTGCTAAGGTTCATCAGACTCAATGTAATAAGCTCACAACCCCATCCTTAAGCCTTCATCTTGAGTCTGAACACTCGGATGATCAACCTTCAGGGGAAAGCTACCATCCTCAGCCTTTAGATCTACATTAAACAATTCCTAACCTTGAATTCTATATGATAAAAACATGGCATTTAGTGAGTACCATGAATCTCTCTACTCCTCCCTTACTCAAGAAGAGATGAGTGCTCCTGACACTTCCATGTATAGCCCACAACATCCATCCATAAATTATATGGACCTCTCTAAACATATTCAAGAAGTCCATATGGTAGAGTCTCTCACTTATACAAGTGATTACATCATTCAGACCTTAACAACAACAACCCATCCTCTTGGCACTTCTTATGAAGCTATCACAAACCAGCAGAAATCTAGAGACCATGAACAAATATCTGGTGGTGAGAGGGATGATTGGTTATGTACTCTCATCCCCTAAGATTCTTCTGATGAAGATGAGGGGAGCATGAAATAAAAGGTACAAAAACTGATGGATACCTGCACATATCTTGTTTCAAAGGTTGGTCACTTGTAACCTCACGCGGTACCCTTACAAAGGCATGTACTTAATCAGCAACTTGAGATCATCGATCTCAAGAGTAATCTAGAAGAGAGGTCTGCCATGCATGCTCAAGCATGAACACAAGAACCTATGGATGTAATTGACCTTACCTCCAGCTCACGTGTACAAGTAAGTGATGCTACCAAAAAGGGGAGAAAGTTACTACGATCATAAAAGATGCATCGCCCAGAGAATGGACATTGAGGACTCATTATCCTTACTTGTAACTATCTAGACACAAAAACCTCCTCTGGCCCACATCAATATGGATGCCATCTTTCAGGGATTATTTGATGAGGGTTCTATACAAAGGGTCATGTTACCTCCATCCAATCCTTCTGAAAATCCAATTATAGGATGGAGGTATGACATTGATAGAAGTACCCTTGTGCTTTCTAGATTCCTAGGTCAATATAAACTATTTAACATCTATAACCTGGGATTTTATTAAAGCTTTCCACTTGTAATCCTGCCACTTGTCAACCGAAGTCAAAACAGACATACTGAAAGCTGAGGAGAGAGGATTTAAAGGATGGTGTCTAAGGAGTTTAAAAGAAGAAAAAGCATGTATAGACAAAGGCTAGTATGAAAAGCAATTGGTTAACTAGATACTAAATTGGACCTTAAGATTAGCTTCGAAGGGGAAACTCAGTTGAAGGGCTAGTTATGTACCATGTGAACCTTGAGATTCTCGCTCTTTCAGCACCAACCACCCTTAGTGAGACACCAATTGGGAAGGTGTCTCACAGCCTCTCCCTTGCCAGAGCACAAATGAAAAACAAGTACAAGAAGGCTAAAGCTCTCTCCTCCCAGAGTCACACAGGCCAGTACGTAGTTGATAAGGGAAAGAAGATTCTATCTTAAAGGAGATTAAGGAGGAGAAAAGGGAGAGGAAGAGGAAGAAAGGAAAGAATGACAAAAAGACACTCTTAGTTACATGCAGGCTGTAATCAAGGATGCCTAAAGGCCAAACACTTAAGAAGATAAGGGCAGCTAGATTGAACTACCTGGCAACTACGAATTACAATATTGATAATTGTAGGATTGTTAAAAGGGGTCATTGCAACAGTTTCATAATAAAGAGAGACTTAGAACACTTAACAGATCAAATAGGAAACCAGGTTTATATTGATGATACTAAAAACGCAATCTTCAAAGATGGGAGTGAAAAGTAGTTCAAATTTTTGTCAGAAGGTGATCAGAGAAATCATGTCTACTCTGTCTTCAGAAGAAATCAATCTTTGGATTTGGAAGAGATTTCCTCTCGAACTTTGGAAGACTTTATCTTTGGCTTCGAAAGATATGGTCATTTGGCTTCGAAATATTTTACACATAGCATATTTTCCTGAGTTGTGTAAAATCTTCCGAATTAAATTTTTTACTTCATGCGTGCATGCTGAGAGCTCTTTGGTTGCATCAGCCTTTAAGTGTAAACCTTACAAACTACCCTTAGGCTGATGCTACCAAAACAGAAGAGAACCCTGAGTTTTGATCTTTATCTGTTGATAATCCTTATCAGGATCAAGACCATTTTCTTCTTCATCATTTGGTCAATATCCCTCAGACTCTCATAGTATCTCCTCATGTCTTGTTAGGAATAGATGTCTTGACCTCCTTGATCTCTAGTGAAACACCATCAGTCTGGATTAGCAGCAAAGGTCCAGGACAAGATGGATCTCCCAGCAGTAAGAGGCTCTAAATTAGTTGGACTAGGTTGAGTAGCCTCTTCTTGAGGAACCTCGGGATTCTCTGACTCATCCTGAGGTGTATAGGTGGATGCTCTGACTCATCCTGAGGTGTATAGGAGACTAGTCTTCATCACCAAGTCGTTATTATGTGTCTTTCTTAGTTGGATCCTCTTCCCTCATAGGTTCAGAAGGAGAAGGATCATGGCCCTATTATGTATTAGAAGATGAAGTTGGTTGGTCTAGTAACAGGTCCAGGTTATGTTGTCTCTTGTGGTTCAACCTTGACCTTAACTTCAAGTGTAGCCTGACTTGATGGAGAATGCAAGTCAATAAGCTCCCCTATTTTGATCTTCTACTTGATTACTCTAATATGCTCATCCATGGTGGATAGAGACATTAGACCAAGCCTCCTTCAGGAGAATCCATACAGATTCAAGAAGCCCACCATCTTCTGCCTATCAGCAGACTTCTTCAGACTTAATTTGATGGTGGCTCTTGACTTTGTAGCTTCTTCCCTCATCTTCCACTTAGCTGCTTTTTGTTCTTTCATCACTTGTTGCTCAAGCTGCTTGAGGTACTCAAGCTCTATGTACTCATTGGACAAGGGAAGAACTAAAGATGCCTGATAAAGGCATGTGGCATTCAGGTAGTTTATCATGTTTTGTATATCTGCTTCTTAGTCTACCTGAGGTTGTTGCTTAGTTGCCACGGCCTCTGTCTCAAAGCTTTCTTGAACTAGGGGGAGAGTAGGAGCTTGTTTGTAAAGTTTTTTCCTCCTCCCTTCTTCTTTGATCTTGAGGACCAGTTCTACATCCTCAGTCTCCTTTCTTTCCTTTGAGAGTTCAGTGTCAGCAAGTTAATTCAAATCTTCTAAGGGAAGAGAGATGAGCTCATCTACGTTGAAGTTTCTAGTCCCCAAGTAGTTCAATCTGCTTGCCCTTAACTCATCATCTTAAGTGTTTGGCCTGGGGGTAGCCCTGATTGCAGCTTCCATGAAGCCTGGTTTACCTCTTGAACTCTATACCCTTAGCTTCCTCTTCTCTCTCTTTCCTCCTCCTCAATCTCCTTTGAAGTCAACTTCCTTTTCCCTTTGTCACTCATAAGCTTTGATGACTCAAGGTGAAGGTAGCTTTGGATTTCATTTCTTGGTTTAGCACTTGAGTTCCGGCTAGAGAGAGGTTGTGAAGCAAATACTCTAGCTGGTGCCTCACTTAGGGTAGAGGGTGTTAAAGCAACTTCTGTCTCAAGGTTCACATGCTCTACCACTGGGCCTTTAGCAAAGGTTTCCCCTTTGAATATAATCTTAGGGTCCACCTAAAAATCTAGTTGACCATTGATATTGCCTGCTAGGGTCTTTCTTCTTCTTAGTCTTAACTCTTCAACCATCCTATCATGGATCCTCTGAGTTAGTTTGTTAGCTTTCCTATTTTGACTTGGGTTGGAAAGTGGAATGTGAACTAGAGGAAGACTCTCATAGTACTTCAGGGTCTAAAAACTAAAGACTTATTGCTGCCCCTGATATCTAAGAAGTATTAGGGCTCTACTGTTAGCATCATACCTCCATCCGAGAATTCATTTTTAGCATCATAGGGTGGGTTAGACATAGCCCTTAGAACACCCTCCTCAAACAAATTTTGAATGAGTGAGTCCACATCAATATGGATCTAAGGAGGTTGTTGACTATGGACAAGTGGAAGTGAGGGTGATGAATCCTCTATGTCCATACTTTGAGAAGAACTACCAGATTTCTATGATTGCAGGTAGAATTTTCTCCCCCTTTTTGGTAGCATCACTATCTTGCACAAGGAGGGAGCTAGAGGTTAGGTCCACCACATTAATAGGTTCTTATGGCCCTAGTTGAGTTCTCCTGAGGGGTCTCTCAGTTAGCTTTCCCTTGAGATTGATGATCTGAAGTTGCTGGTCTTTGACCCTCTATTATAAGGTACCCACCTGAAATTCCAGGTGACTAACCTTTGAAACTTAATAGGTGCAAGTTTTGGTCAACTTGTGCACCTTTAGTTGTAGACTCCCCTTAACTTCATGAGAAGAATCATGGGGGATGAGATAATAGGACCAAGATTTTCTTCCTCATCATTAGCTTGAGTTCTTGGTTGCTAGATTTACCTTGCACCATGACAGCTTTAGTCGAAGTGTCAATGGGCTAGGTTTCTATGGTTGAGGTGTTAATGCAATCACTCGTAGAAGTGAGAGCCTCTTCCATATGGACCTCCTGAACGGGTTCAGGGAGATCTACCTCAATTGTGGGTGGATGATATACGATAGACATAGGTGTGTCAAGAGCACTAATCTTTTCTTGAGAAAGGGTGAAGAAGAGAGACTCATGGTACTCACTAAATCCTATGTCTTCATTATCATTGAATTCAAGGTTAGGAATTGGTTGGCTAAGGTCAAGAGGCTGGGGATGGTAGCTTTCCCCTAAAGGTTGTTCATCAAAATTTTGAGACTCTGAATGACGGGGTAAGGTTGTTAGAGTTGTGAGCTCATCAGGTTAAGCATAAGGAACCTCAACACTGATCAATGAATTGATGGTAGTGGTTTGCTCCTCAAAAGAAATGGGAGCTCTAGTGTCTACATCCTCCTATGTGGGTGAGTATACAGGGGCCTGCACAACCTGAGTAGTTTGTGCAGGGGTTCACTTGGATCTGCTTGAGTAGATAAAGATGATTTGTGGTTGTGTGGGTGGTTCAGATGTCGAAGTTATGGGTTCAACATTGGCTTGGGTTGCTAGGTTGTCACCTTGAGCAATGAGCTCTAACATTTTTGGGACCAAAGCTGTTTGTACTCCTGAGAAGCCCACAGTGGGATTTCTTATTGTTTTAAAGATGTCGGGCTTCATCTGTCTCATTTTAAGATTATTACTTGTTCCCCTTAACTGTGAGCCCAGTTCACAGTTAAGAATTTATTGAACATATCTAGGGAACATGTAATACTCTAAGGAGTCTAAGTTTGCAAGCAATTTATATATAGAAATTAAGAATACCTGATCTTGGTCCCTTGAACCATTCCATGGACTATATAGGAAAGGTCCCCAAGAATTTGATCCCAGCCTCCATGCTTGTTTGATAAATAGTGAATGACAACATGGAGGAGGTACTTCCCTTTTCTGAAGGTTCTTACAGAGTAATCACCCTTATAGCCCATCTTCTTGAAAGACTGGTTCATAGAAGATTTTAGGAAGGACAATTCACATTCTTCATCATCCAGCCTAAGATGAGTGTTAATGGTAGCTGGAGTGATGAAAATTTTCCTGCCCTGCATTGTGGCAGATAGTGCCTTCTCCCCATCCATAATGACTTCTTTGCAAGTCCTCTAGAGCTCTAAGAGTTGGGTTTCATATAGTGGAGGATCTATGGTGAGGGAGGTGAAGTAGTTTGATTGAGCTTTAAGAACCAAAAAACATTTAAGAAAGAAGGAGCTTTCTCAGATTCTAATAGAGCATTCTTATTGTGTTGCTTGTGTAATTGCATGAAGAAATCGGGCTGGTTTTGTGGATCAGGGTTGGCCATTTGTGACTGGCTTTGTGATGAAGAAAGGTAAGAACAAAGGCGGTATGTGGGTCAATGTAGGGTAGGAAGTTTGCAGATGAAGAAGTAAGTGAAAGAGGGGGAACCGTTAAAGGTATATTTATATGAACTAGATTTGAGACAAAGTTAATGCAAAAGGATAAACTTTGAAATCTGGATGTCGATCCCACCTTTAAAAAAGCCCCAAAAAAGAAAGTTTTTTTGGAAGTCGAAAATCTTCCTAAGGTAATGTGTCTTCAGAAGTTTTATAAAAGCTTCCGAAGCCAATTTGACTTTGGAAGATATTCCTTAGCTTAAGGAAAATTTGATTTGGAAGATATTCCTTAGCTTAAGGAAAATTTGATTTGGAAGAAACATACTTAAGAGTATTTTTACTTCAGAGATATATTTGGTTTCAGAAGAGATTAAATCTATGAAGTTTTATTCATAAGAGAATAAAGCTTCCAAGGCAAAATTGCTTTCGGAAGAAAATTGTCATTCAAAAACATATAAGTACTTGGAAGCATATTTAAGCTTCAGAATATATATTAGAATTTCTTTCATAGGTAAATGTCTTAAAAGTAGTTATTAGTTTTGAAGACATAATGTTCTTTCAAAGGCTACATAATGTCTTACAAGAGAAAATATATCTAATATTTCTAGAGTTCTAAGGTGAAATGTTTTCTTCCAAAGTAAACTGGGCTTATGTAGGTGATGGTATAGAGAACATAGAACACACATATTTAAAAATAATCTTAAATTTAGTTTAAGAAAATCTATGCAAAGTTAATCATCTCAATAGCTGATACAAGATACTTAAATCATTGCTCATCAAAAGCTTTTATGAACATATCAGCATATTGTTCATTTGTGTTAACTTTGACTACTTTTATCAATCCTCTTTTAAAGTCATCTCTAATCAAATGATACCTGATGTTGATGTGTTTTCTCCTTCAGTGCTGCATAGGATTCTTTATGATAGAGACAGCACTATTGTTATCTATATGAATGGGAGTCTCTTTGAAGTTGAATCCATAGCTCAATATCTATTTCTGAATCCAAAGCAGTTGAGCATAGTAGCTTGCAGAAATAATGTATTTAGCTTTAGTAGTTGATGCAGACACATATGATTGTTTCTTCTATTGCCAAGAGACTATCATTTCACCAAGGAATTGACATCCCCCAGATGTAGACTTTGCGGTAATATTACAGCCACCATAGTCATTATCTGTATAAGCATACAAATTGAAGTCAGAATTCTTTGGATACCAAAGGCCTAGTTTTGGAGCACCTTTAAGATATCTAAGAATCCTTTTCATAACAACTAGGTGTGAGATCTTGGGTTGGCTTGATATCTTGCACAAATACATGTGGCAAACATAAGTAGAAAGTTATTACAAAAAGGATAAAAGTATGACATGCCATAGCTCACATCCTAATTTATTATGAAAAATGATAAAATACAAAAGTAGAAAGTTACAGACTAGTGACCTTAATCTACAGTTGATAGAAATAAGGACCTTTTCACCAACTTATCTAAGTTAGTCAGTAATCAGAGATGGCAGTGAAAAGTAGTTCAGCTTTTGTTAAAAGGTGATCAGAGAATGTATGTATTCTCTGTCATCAAAAGAAATCAGTCTTTGTCTTCGGAAGACTTTGTCTCTGAAACTTTCGAAGACTTCAACTTTGGCTTTGGAAGATATGGTCATTTGGCTTTGTAAGATTTTACACTTAGCATATTTTCCTGAGTTGTGTAAAATCTTTTGAAGTAACTTCCTTATAGTTCATGCATGCATGCTTAGAGCTCTTTGGTTGCATCAGCTATTAAGTGTAAACCTTACAATAATATAATCTCTCTTCGCTCGGATGATTGAATGAACTATTAGACATAGAGGTGTCTAGAGAGAGGAAGGAGGCTGAGGATGCTGCTTTGCTTCTCAAAATCAAAGAAGAAAAAAGAAAAGAAAAGTATATCAAGCTCATGTTCTCTCCCCAGTTCAAGAGATGCATGAGGTAGAAATTATGGTTGCAGAGGAAGAAACTCAAGTAGACAAAGAACAAGATAGATAGAATATGATTAACTACTTGAGTGCCACAGGTTTCCACAGGGTAGAAGCTTTACTCCCTTTATCTTATGATATATAGAACTTGAGTATCCTATGTAGCTGGACCAAGAAGCCATTAATGAAAGGGAAGCTACTAAGAGAAATATGAGGGAGGAAGCTGCAAAATCAAGGGCCGTCATCAAAGCCAACAAGAAGAAATCTGATAATAGACAAAGGATGGTGAGTTTCTTGAAGATGTATGGGTTCTCTGGAAAGAGGCTTAGTCCATGTCTCTATTCATAATGCATGAGTACATTAGGGTGATCAAGCAGGAGATCAAAAAGGGTGAGCTTCAAGACTTGCATTCTTTACCAAATCAAGCTGAAGCTAAAGCTAAGGTCAAGGTTGAGCCCAACCAGACAACGAAACCAAGACCTACTGCTGATCCACAGTCAACTACATCTTTTGACCCACAATAAGGTCCTGAACCTTCTTCTGAACAATTGAAGGGGAAGGACCAAACTGAGAAGGAAAACGAAAGAAAAGGTGATCAAGACCAACCTTCTCAGTTAAAGTATAGAAAGAGGAAATGAATGGCCATTAGAAGAGACTTGAAGACAAAGAAGAAGAAGAAGTCTAAGGCATCCACCTTTACACCTCAGGATGAGTCAGAACATCCTAAGGGTCAACCAAGAAAGGCTACTCAACCAACTCTTTTACATGTAAAGCCTCTAGCTGCTACGAGACCCATCATGTCTTTGGTGTATTTTGGAAAGCTAGATAGTTGGTATGTCACAAGAGATCAAGAAGGTCAACAAGTATTCTTTTGGCAGAACATACATGACCTGCCTGAGCATGATCTCTTGGACATAAAGAGATACTATGAAAGCCTGAAAAAACTAGACCGGCTGAGTAAAGAGGAATGGCTCTGATTCTAATGGCTTCAACCAAGTAGAAGATACAACTTCAAAGTAATCTTCAAAATTTGGTAGCATAGACTATGGGGAGTTTATATGATCAAGATGATTATCTTAAAGGGTGACGCTAACCAAAGATCTCTTAGCATGCACTGAAGTTCAAGGAAATACTTCAAAATATTTGACAATGTACAAAGAAAAATAACTAAGTGTCAAATCATTTGAAGCCAAAGAAATAAATCTTCTAAAGCCAAAAGTAAGGTCTTTCAAAGCTTAAAGACAAAGTATTTCGAAGCTTGAAGACTGAACTCTTTCAAAGAATAAGAATACATATGTCTCTAACATACTTTTGACAAAAGTAGAAGAACTTTTCGCTATCAGCCCTGAAGACTCACCAACTTATATAAGTTGGTGATTATCTTTTTACTTTTATCAACTGTACATCATGGTTTCTTTTATGTAACCTCCTACTTTAGTTCTTTTATCCTTGTTATTGAACAATAGGATATGAGCTATTGCATGTCCTAGTCACATGTCAAAAGGCAATCTGCCTTTTAACTTTACATTGATCTTTTTGTCTAGATTAATGTCCAGCTGGCCTTCAAAGTATGGTCAGCTGTAAGTTGTAGTATAAAGTATCTCATGTATCAGTCTAGTGCAAGACCATTTAAGATGATGCAACAGTTTCATAAGGTGAAGAGTTTAACACTTAACTGGTCAAATAGGAAACCAAGCAAGTGAAACAAAGAATAAAAGTAAAAAACACAAGCAGAACAAAGAGAATGGTTTTAAAGGATGATGTATATTGCTCTTAAGTGGTTTATAATTGTTATAAGGCTTAGTCCTAAGAACTGGTTACAAGAGACATTTTATACTACATACTACAGCCGGCCATACCTTAAAGTGTAACACCCGGATATTTTTATAGAAGAGAAAGAAATAATAAACGCGAATAAAAGAAGGAAATATAATTTAACCCAAAGTTGAGGGGTTAAAAGTGTCAAAGGTACCACAAGTATCAAAAGTGTGTACAAAAGGTGGTATGGCCGCCCATATTGGCTGCACATCACCTTTTGCATTCGGATTTTAGAGAGAGAAAGTGCAGAGTTCGGATTTTAAAAAAAGAACAAGAAGAAGTCGAATTAAGGTAAGAATTTGATGGTTTTTATGTGTTTTTTACTGATTTTAGTTTGAGCTTATGCTTATGTATGTGTATGTACATTTGTGTGTGGTTTGGTGGGTTTTAGGTGTTTGAGCTCATAACCAACGGCTTTGAAGAAGTCTACCCAAAAGTTTGACAAAGGTGGGTTCTAGAACCCCCTTTCTCAAATGTTTTAACAAATTTTGGGGCTGCAAATACATGTATTTATGTTTTTATAAAAATGGGTTTTATTACCCGTATGGGTATGTATGAATGTGTATGTGGGTGGGTGTAAGTTCGGGGTTATTTGTAGTTATGTTCATATTATGATGCTTAGAATGTTAGTACTAAGCTTAGATCATGATATATGTTGGTTTGGGGACTGAATTATGTTGATTTGGTGCAAGTTGGTTGCCCATGCGCCCAATGGTCAAAAACTACCTAACTGTGCCCAACCGTCCAAAACCCCATGCGCCTAAATAGTAGCCAAGCGCTTGGAAATTTGCCCAGAATGACCAAGTGTCAACCCATGCACCCCAATAGTGCCCAAGCGCCCATAAGACCCATGCGCCTAAGTGTTAATAGTTTAAGTGTAACCTCAGGCGCCTACATAGTGGTAAAACGCCCAAACAGTGCTGAAACGCCCAAATAGTCCTCATGCGCCCAAACACTTAGAATTATTTATAAATTTTTTAGGAAAACCAGAATTTTAGGGTTTGACCTGATTTGACCTATAAGCTATGATTACCCATTTTAAGTATGATTATGTGATGGTCTAGGGTTATAGTATGTATGATTGATTTATGGTATGCATAATGTGTTATCTTTTAATGGTATTCAAATGTATTTATATTATATTATCAAATACGTTAAATATTAGGTTATTACTTTATGTAGTATGACAAACGTATGAAAGAACATAAAAGATAACGTAACGAAGTGAAAGATAACAAAGATGAGAAGTAAAACGTAATGAATGAAAGAATGACTTGCAAGGAAATAGAAAGGAGGTGCATGACCACATTGTTGTTAGCTCAACTGTGTGCGGTTTTAATAACCCGAAGGATGCATGCAGGGTCAATCATTAAGATTGACAAGACCTTTGTGGTATGCCCTAGGTGACTGGTCAATTTCGTGTACAATGTTTGTGAGTTAATTACCACAGGCCCAGCATCAGCTTCGTGCATAATGTTTGGAGTATTGCCAATTGGTCTGAATGAAAGGGTGAGATGACTTGCCCTAGGTGATTGGGTCAGCTTCATGCACAATATTCATGAGCTATTTACCACAGGCCCAGCACCAGCTACGTGCACAATGTTCGGGGTATTATTCATCGATCCGTATGAAAGTAAAAGAATGACGTAACGTACGAAAAGAAAGTAAGAACAATAAAAGAATGATGTAACGTACGATACGAAAGTATGAGAATGAAAGTAAGAGTTAGTGTAAAGTATGAAACGCAAGAATGTATACAAAAGAGAATGTTAATGAAAAGCATGAAATGAAAGTAAGTATATGAAAATGAATGCTGATGAAAAGAATGGAATGAAAGTATGAATGTGATGATGAAAGATAACGACTGATAATGGAAGATAATAACGATATTATCTAATTGTACATATGATGCATGAACACATATGAAATTTAAGAAGGGTTTTAACGAAAGTAAAGTATGATATATTTTTCTAATACTAGAACTCACTCTGCAACGCTGACTTTTATGTATTTTCCAGTTGGCGGGTAAGAGTTGCTGAGGATGGCACGGGGCAGCTACTTGGCATTTTTGGGATGGCATCCATTTGTATAACAATGACGTTTTTGTGATGTAATGCAAATTATGATATTTTGTAATAGTTAACTATATTGTATTACTTTGCAAAAGCTGCCATTAATATATGTAATGGTTTTAAGTAATTTACCAACTATGAGGTTATAAGTTGGTATCAAAGCCAAAAGTTTAAGTGAAATGGGTAAATATTTTCAAAAGAAACCTAAACTTAAACTGAGAATAGGACAAAGGGAAGGGATTCTAGTCCAAGTAGCTACGTGCCATCAGGTATTTTCTTAAATGTTAACCGGTATTATGTGCGCATGTTATTTGATCTGTTTTCCCTTAGTACATTTAGATACTGATGTAGTCAGGATAGGAAATGCTTGGGGTATGAAGAGTAAAATAAGTGGCTAATCGCAACTGGCCACTTTAATTAGGGACTTACTATACTTGACATAGACTGAGCGATTACCTTGAATGACTGTGTTGGTATTTAAATCTTATAGTGTTAGAGGATGGCTGGAGGTAGATCTTCTAAGGCTTCATGAGGAGGAGTACGTGGTGGACGTGGTGCTGGACCACGAGTCACAAGAGGAAGGCCTAGAGCTGAAGAAGCGACTCATGAAGAGCCTGAGACCCCTCATCCGGAGGGTGGTGATGAGAGTGCAAATTTGAGAGCCTTAGTGAAAGAGGCCGTGGTAGAGGAGGTTCATCAGGTCATGCAGAAGATCTTGCCGTCTATGGTGACCGAAGTGATTAAAGCTGTAAGGGAAGGGGAAAGGAAGGAGAGGAATAGGTCCTCAAGAAGGGGAGAGCAACCCGAGACTGAGATGGTTATCCTACTGATGAGGAGGAGGAAGAAGAGCCTATGCCAGTGGCAGCACGAGGCTGTAACTATGGGGCATTCCAAAGATGCAAGCCCCTTACCTTTGATGGTAATGGCACTGCTGCTGCTGCTCATCAATGGGTAAGGGAGATGGAGGCCGTCCTTGAAATCAACGAGTTTTGGGAAGACCAGATGGTGAAGTTTGCCACTCATTTGTTTGTGTACTCGTCTCTATATTGGTGGGACAACATTGTCCAAGCCAAGGGTAGTAGAGTAATTGGCAGGATGAGGTAGAGTGAGCTGAAGAAATTGGTGATTGAGGGATTCTATCCTCAACGGGAATTGGACAAGGTGGAGAGAGAGTTCTTGCGGCTGGAGGCGGGAACCATGACACATAAGCAGTACACCACCAAGTTCAACGAAATGGCACGCCTAGTGCCGGATCAGGTGACGCCCTTGTCACGAAAGATTAAAAGATATATCCAGGGCTTGCCGACAGATATCCACAGGCACACGATCACCGCCCGACCAAGTACATTTACGTCGGTGGTCGATTTGGCTGGAAAATTGTATGATGAGAGGGAGGTGATGGTGGCTGAGGGGAAGAAGACTAGTGGTGATAACCAGAACTAGAACAGGAAATGGTTTCGGCGTGGCGGCTATACCCCAAATAACAAGAAAGCAAGGGTGGATGATCGATGGGTTGTTGCCACAGGCTCGGGGACGAAGAAGTGCGGCAAGTGTGGGAAGGAGCACACTGGTGAGTGCAGGCTGGGGCAAAATTTTGTTTCAAGTGTAGGAAGCCCGACCACATCTCTAGAGATTGCAGAGTAGCGAGGTACTACAACTGTGGTGAAGTAGGCCACCTGAGTAGGTAGTGCAAGAAGCCGAGGGCAGAGAGTTCCGGAGCAGGGAAGAGGACCGGAACTGAAGAGCAAAGGGCAAGAACCAGAGAATTCACAATGACCAGGGAGGAGGCTAGGACAGGCCCCGATGTTGTGTCAGGTACGTTTCTAGTAAATCAAATTTATGCATCTATATTATTTGATTCTGGTGCTAGTAGGAGTTTTATTTCTACTACTTTTTGTGATAAGCTTCCCGTTAGTAGTAGAAGTATTAGTGAGCCCTTCGATGTAGAAACCGCTATTGGTAAGTCCACTAGAATTACTGATATGATAGAGGACTGTGCCATAGAACTAGAAGGTCAGAGGTTTTCTTTTAAATTGCCTGTGATGCCCCTAGGTGGATTTGATATAGTACTAGGGATGGATTGGTTAGCAACCTATGAGGCGAACATCATGTGTCTAAGAAGATGATTAGACTGAAAGCGCCTGACGGGAGTTTGGAACCGATATACGGTGATCGATTTACGACGATTCCGAGTGATTTCGATGGCGGTGGCGGGAAAGTGCATAGGGCGTGGATGTAGTGCCTATTTGGCCAACGTGAAGGATGTGAACACGTCAGCACCACAATTGTCCAATGTACCGGTGGTGTGTGACTTTCCTGATGTGTTCCCAGAGGATCTATTAGGTGTGCCACCGGATCGTAAAGTTGAATTTCAAATTGACTTGATACCCGGTGCTCAGCCTGTAACTAAGGCACCTTATCGGTTGGCTCCGACTGAGATGAAGGAATTGATGGAGCAACTGCAGGAGTTTCTTAATAAGGGTTTCATCAGACCGAGTATCTCTCCTTGGGGTGCTCCGGTCTTATTCGTGAAGAAGAAGGACAGTAGTATGAGGATGTGCATCGACTATCGTGAGTTGAACAAGTTGACGGTGAAGAATCGGTATCCATTACCGAGGATTGATGACTTGTTTGATCAACTTCAAGATACCAGTTTGTTCTCGAGGATAGATCTTTGATCTGGCTACCATCAGTTGAGGGTGAAGGAGCAAGATATTCCTAAGACAGCTTTCCGCACGTGTTATGGACATTACGAGTTTCTCGTTATGTCTTTCGGTTTAACTGACGCGCCAGCTGCTTTTATGGACTTGATGAACCGAGGTGTCGGCTGATGTTAGATAAATCAGTGATTGTGTTTATTGATGATATCCTGATTTACTCTAGGAGCAAAGAGGAGCATGCTGGTTACATTCGGGAGGTGTTGGAGACATTGAAAAAGGAGAAGTTGTATGCTAAGTTCTCCAAGTGCACGTTCTGGTTGAGCAAAGTTCAGTTCTTGGGTCGCGTGGTAAATCCCGAGGGGATTATTGGAGACCCGGCAAAGGTGGACGCGTTGAGGCAATGCAAGTCTCCAAAGACGCTATCCAAGATCCGTAGTTTTCTAGGACTGGCGGGATATTATCGAAGATTCATCAAAGACTTCTCCAAGATAGCTTCTCCGTTGACTAAGTTGACCCGTAAGGATGTGAAGTTTGTATGGGGTCAAGATCAGGAGAAGGCTTTTGAAGAGTTAAAGATGAGATTAACTCAAGCTCCTGTTTTATCCTTACCTGAAGGAAGCGAGGATTTGGTAGTCTATTCAGATGTTTCTTACTCAGGGTTAGGTTGCGTGTTGTTGCAACGAGGGAAGGTTATATCCTACGCATCCCGACATTTGAAGGTTCATGAGGTTAATTATCCTACTCGTGACTTGGAGCTGGCAGTTGTGGTATTTGCCTTGAAGATTTGGTTGCACTACCTATTTAGGACGAAGTGCACCATCTTCACTGACCACAAGAGCTTGAAGTACTCCTTCGACTAGAAAGATTTGAACATGAGGCAGAGGCGATGGTTGGAGCTCATAAAGGATTATGATTGCGAGATCCATTACCATCTGGGCAAGGCTAACGTGGTGGCAGACGCCCTTAGCCGAAAGGAAAGACCCGAGCCGATTCGGGTGAAGGCATATCAGTTGATTATGACCTCTAATATGATGACACAGGTCAAGGAGTTTCAAGATGAGGCGTTGAAAGAAGATCATCTTAACTATGAAAGGATGAGAGGCCTAGTCGCAGAGTTGGGTGAAAATACTCTCGGTGTTAGAACCCGATATGGGCGGATGTGGATTCCACGTTACGGGGACTTACGTGGAAAGATCATGGATGAGGCTCATAAAACTCGATATTCCATTCATCCTGGTGCTACCAAGATGTACCATGATAAGAACAAGGATTATTGGTGGCCGGGTATGAAGCGTGACGTAGCGGAATACGTGAGTAAGTGCCTTACTTGTTTGCCAGTGAAGGCGGAGCATTAGAAACCGTACGGGAAAATCCAACCTTTGGATATACCTGAGTGGAAGTGGGAGCATATCACCATGGACTTTATTATGAAGTTACTGCATACCCCGAGAGGTATGATGCCATATGGGTCATTATTGATCGTCTAACCAAGAGTGTTCACTTCCTACCGATCTGCGAGATGTATTCCTCCGAGAGATTAGGGGATTTATTCATCAAGGAGATTGTAGCTCATTATGGCATACCGGTGTCTATTGTATCTGATTGTGACACTCGGTTTACATTAAAGTTTTGGAAGAAATTCCATGATGCGATGGGGACGAGGTTACACATCAGCATGACTTATCATCCTCAGACGGACGGTCAGTCTGAGAGGACGATCCAGACACTCGAGGACATGTTTCGAGCATGCGTGATTGGTTTTGGAGGAAGTTGGGATGACCATTTACCA
Organism: Flaveria linearis; assembly: GCA_024085815.1. Classification (NCBI taxonomy): domain Eukaryota; kingdom Viridiplantae; phylum Streptophyta; class Magnoliopsida; order Asterales; family Asteraceae; genus Flaveria; species Flaveria linearis. Next base: position 71,145,254 of record CM044003.1, on the reverse strand, counting down.
TTAGCAGAATTCTCATACAACAATAGATATCATGCCAGCATTGGCATGGCACCATACGAGATGCTATATGGTAAGAGATGTAGGACACCCGTTTGCTGGGGTGACATTGGTCAGAAAGAGTTGGGAAGTATTGAGGTGATCGAGGCTACGACTGAGAAACTAGAAAAGATCAAAGCCTTTATGAAGGCAACTAAGGGTAGACTGAAGACCGATTGAGTTCCAGGTGGATGATAGGGTTATGTTGAAAGTCTCACCTTGGAAGGGTATCATTCGGTTCAGAAAGTGGGGCAAGTTGAGGCCGAGATACATAGGGCCTTTTCGAATCATTGCTCGTGTAGGAGAGGTGGCCTATAGGTTAGAACTACCCGATGAGTTAAGTGGAATTCACCCAACATGCCATGTATCTTATCTGCGGAAGTGCTTAGCTGATGAAGACATGGTTGTACCACTGGAGGATATCTAAATAGATGAACGGCTCAACTATGTGGTGCAACCAGTGGCAATCATTGATCGTAAGGAGAAAAGGTTAAGGAATAAAGTGGTTCCCTTGGTGCGAGTACAGTGGAAACATATAAAGGGATCTGAGTTTACATGGGAGACTGAAGAGGAGATGAGACAGCATTACCCACATCTGTTTGAGGAATAACAGGTTTTGGGGACGAAACCTATATAAGGGGGTGGACTTGTAACACCCGGCTATTTTTATAGACGAGAAAGAAAAAATAAACGCGAATAAAAGAAGGAAATATAATTTAACCCAAAGTTCAGGGGTTACAGGTGTCAAAAGTACCAAAAGTATCAAAAGTGGGTACAAAAGGTGGTACGGCCGCCCATATCGGCTGCACATCACCTTTTGCATTCGGATTTTAAAGAGAGAAAGAGCAGAGTTCGGATTTTAAAGGAAGAACAAGAAGAAGTTGAATTAAGGTAAGAATTTGATGGTTTTAGGTGTTTTTGACTTATTTTAGTTCGAGCTTATGCTTATGTATGTGTATGTACGTTTGTGTGTGTGTTTTGGTGGGTTTTAGGTGTTTGAGCTCATAACCAACGGGTTTAAAGAAGTGTACCAGAAAGTTTGACAAAGGTGAGTTCTAGAACCCCCTTTTTAACATGTTTTAACAAATTCTGGGGCTAGAAATACATGTATGTATGTTTTTATAATAATGGGTTTTGCTACCCGTATGGGTATGTATGAATATGTATGTGGGTGGGTGTAAGTTTGGGGTGATTTGTAGTTATGTTCATATTATGATGCTTAGAATGTTAGTGCTAAGCTTAGATCATGATATATTTTGGTTTGGGGACTGAATTATGTTGATTTGGTGCAAGTTGGTTGCCCATGCTCCTAAACAGTGGCCCATACGCCCAATGGTTAAAAACTGCCTAAGTATGCCCAACCGCCCAAAACTCCATGCGCCTAAATAGTAGCCAAGCGCTTGGGAATTTGCCTAGAATGACAAAGTGTCAACCCATGCGCCCTAATAGTGCCCAAGCGCCCATAAGGCCCATGCGCCTAAGTGTTATTAGTTTAAGTGTAAGCTCAGGCACCTACATAGTGGTAAAACGCCCAAACAGGGCTGAAACGCCCAAATAGTCCTCATGCACCCAAACAATTAGAATTATTTCTGAATTTTTAGGAAACCCAGAATTTAAGGTTTGACCTGATTTCACCTATGGGCTATGATTACCCATTTTAAGTATGATTATGTGATGGTCTAGGGTTATAGTATATATGATTGATGTATGGTATGCATAATGTGTTATATTTTAATTGTATTCAAACGTATTTATATTATAAAATACGTTAAGTATTATGTTATTACTTTACGTAGTATGACAAACGTATAAAAGAACGTAAAGAATAACGTAACGAAGTGAAAGATAAGAAAGATGAGAAGTAAACGTAATGAATGAAAGAATGACTTGCAAGCAAATAGAAAGGAGGTGCACGAGCACATTGTCGTTAACTCAAATGTGTGCAGTTTTAATAACCTGAAGGATGCATGCAGGGTCAATCATTAAGACTAACAAGACCTTTGTGGTATCCCCTAGGTGACTGGGTCAGCTTCGTGCACAATGTTCGTGAGTTAATTACCACAGGCCCAACATCAGCTTCGTGCACAATGTTCAGGGTATTGCCAATTGGTCTGAATGAAAGGGAGAGATGACTTGCCTAGGTGACTGGGTCAGCTTCGTGCACAGTGTTCGTGAGTTATTTACCGCAGGCCCATCACCAGGTTCGTGCACAATGTTCGGGGTATTGTTCATCGAACCGTATGAAAGTAAAAGAATGACGTAATGTACGAAAAGAAAGTAAGAACAATAAAAGAATGATGTAACGTATGATACGTAAGCATGAGAATGAAAGTAAGAGTTAGTGTAAAGTACGAAACGCAAGAATGTATACGAAAGAGAATGTTAATGAAAAGCATGAAATGAAAGTAAGTATATGAAAGTGAATGCTAATGAAAAGAATGGAATGAAAGTATGAATATGATGATGAAAGATAACGACTGATAATGGAAGATAACAACGATATTATCTAATTGTATGCATGATGCATGAACACATTTCAAATTTAAGAATGGTTTTAACGAAAGTAAAGTATGATATATTTTTATAAAACTAGAACTCACTCAGCAACGCTGACTTTTATGTATTTTCCAGTTGGCAGGTAAGAGTTGCTGAGGATGGCACGGGGTAGCTACTTGGCATTTTTTGGATGCCATCCATTTGTATAACAATGATGTTTTTGTGATGTAATGCAAATTATGATATTTTGTAACAGTTAACTATGTTGTATTACTTTGCAAAAGCTGTCATTAATATATGAAATGGTTTTAAGTAATTTCCGCTGCGATGTTCTAAATAAATGTATATTTATGGTTTATGTGCGATGAATGACCAACTGTGAGGTGCCCGGGAACGGGGCCTTACATGAAGAGAAGCTGAAACACTAATCTAGAGAACATGATCAATGTAAAGTCAAAAGCCATATTGACTTTTGACTAGTGACTATGACATGTCATAGCGCACATCCTAATCTATTACAAAAAGCGTAAAAGTACAAGAGTGGAAAGTTACAGACTCCAAGATATTATTCTACATTTGATAAAAGTATGGAGAAATCATCAACTTGTATAAGTTGGTGAGTCTTTAGAGATGGCTGTGGAAAGCAGTTTAGCTTTTGTCTGAAGCATGTTATAGAAAGCTTGTCTTCTTTGTCTTTGAAAGAAATCAGTCTTCTGGCTTCGGAAGACTTTTCTTTGAAGCTTTAAAAGACTTCATCTTTGGCTTTAGAAGAATTGGTCTTTGGCTTTGGAAGATTTGACACTTAGTAAATTTCTTTGTGTGTTTGTCTAATCTTCCGAAGTAACTTCCTTATACTTCAAAATATGTGCTGAGAAAACTTTGGTTTGCATCAGCCTCTAAGATAACTCTTACACTCTGGAAAATGCTTTTTAGTAATAATAAACACTCGAGAGTAATTTACATCAACCATAAAAACCAATCTTTAGGTTCTTGAGTGTTCTTACTTGTTTGTTTATTATTTCTTTTCCCGGTTCCCTCTTTGATCTAGTAAGGGTGATTAGTTGATAATCTTCAACTTAAGGCTTAACTATGAAACTGTTGTTGAACCATTACATGGTCGTACATGTTGAATGTTTATGGTGATGCCCGCTAGAAGCCTTTAACTCGAGTTTTCACAGCTGATTGCGCAATCTTCTGATGGTTAAGAGTCATCTACCTTTTGACCCTGTTGTAAGAGTTATCATGGTTTGAAAGAGAAGAAAGACAAGTATAATATTAATATATAATGTCGATGTACTCATGGGCTTAGAACAAAAAGGCTTGTTCATGGGCTTAAGTAAATTCACTTTGGATAGTATTGGCCTTTTGCGTTGGGATAATTGGGCTAAACTATACACTCATAAAATTCTATATAAAAATATAACACATTAAATTCGGTTAGATAGGTTAAACCAAACAACCTGATTTAAAAAAATTCCATGATCGAAAACTGAATTCCCAATTTGGTTTCGATTATGGACCGAACCGAGAACCAATTTCTTAATATAGTTTGATTTTTCCGGTTACGAAGGCGGATCAATTTTTGATTTTTTTCTATTTTTGGTTTTTTTGCACACACCTAATCCACATCTTGTGCTTGAGATCTGTGAGGTCTTCTTGGCTGATTGAAATTGTTATTAACACCACCTCGTTGTTGATTAATAGGTGGTGCATTCCATCCATATTGATCATTCCCCCAACTATTATTCCTATTATATCCATCAGCTCCACCAGGATTTCCATCCCATGCATCATAATTGTCTTCGATGTTGTTCCACTCATCTTCATAATCTTCATCACTAGTGTGGACATGATTATACCTTCCTAACTTCTCTATCTTTGGAACAAACACTAGTTGTGATTTTCTACCCAAGTATCAGGTATGCATGCAATCCTATGACCTACATACTTAGAACACACCCAGTGGAACAAGAAAATCAAAGAAATAAAACAAGAACAATTAATCAAAACTAAAAACAAATAAAAAAGCAAAACACTAGCATGCACACCGATTCCCCAGCAACGACGCTGAAGTTTGATCAATGTCGATGTACCAAACAAATAAGATTTTAACTAAGTGTTCTTATTCACTTTAAACTAGTCAGGGTAAATAGGGTTACCCATCCTCGTGGAATTAGTAGTTGATGTATTATGAATTGATTTATAAGAAAACGGTTAACCAAATAATCAAATGACTTAAAATATTGCCTCGTGGTTGTGAAAATTGGATTTTTAATGATTAATAACTTAATTAGGAAAACAAATTGCAAATAATAAAACTTGATTAAGAAGACAATTATGAGAGATAGTAATTCACTTCTGGATCCAGGTTTGCATTTCGGTAATTGTTTAGTCCAAGTTGGTGGAAAATCCTTAACAGGGATTCTATGCATGTAATGATTAAGTGATATCTATAAAGAAAACTTAACGGTTCTTAGTACATGTTGGTCCATTTGATCGTATTACAGTGCAAATGAAATGATGAATCATTCAATATCAAACACACAAACTAAACAAGATGAACAATGAAGATTTAAAACAATAACAACTCATTCAATATAAGACAACAAAGATCATAACATTCAATAACATCAAAGCACAATGATATTTCTGTGAATTTACTGCTTAGAAAAGGTAACTTGCAACAAGGATCAACGATTAAGGTTTTGCAAGATTTCCCACAATGATAATGATCAAAAACTATATATAGAAGTCTTAGTTTCGCAGAGAGTTTCGTTGTCAGCGGAACTGTTCTGCCGAAACAGTAGTTTCGCCCGGTAGAAATAGTAGTTTCGCCGAGCGAATCAATCAGCTAACTGTGAGCGAAACTATAGATTCACTCACAGTTTCGCTGGACTGCAAATTTACATAAAGCAAATTACATACAAAAGAAAACTAACAAAAGACCTATAACAAGCAAAAATAAACATTCTAATCTAAGGTGACTCCAACCTATACATAATCTAAGGTGAGTCCAACCTATACATGTTGGTCCATTTGATCGTATTACAGTGCAAATGAAATGATGAATCGTTCAATATCAAAGACAGAAACTAAACAAGATGAACAATGAAGATTGAAAACAATAACAACTCATTCAATATAAGACAATGAAGATCATAACATTCAATAACATCAAAGCACAATGATAGCTCTGTGAATTTACTACTTACAAAAGGTAACTTGCAACAAGGATCAATGATTAGGGTTTTGCAAGCTTGCCCACAATGATAATGATCAAAAACTATATATAGCAGTCTTAGTTTCGCAGACAGTTTCATTGTCAGCGAAACTGTACTGCCGAAACTGTAGTTTCATCCGGCAGAAAAAACAGTATTTTCACCGAGTGAATTAATCAGCTGACTGTGAGCGAAACTAACTATAGTTTCGCTCACAGTTTCGCTGGATCGCAAATTTACATAAATCTAATTACATACAAAAGGAAACTAACAAAATACCTATTACAAGCAAAAATAAACATTCTAATCTAAGGTGAGTCCAACCTATACATGATCTTCAATAGTCCCCCTAGGTTGGAACTCACTACTTTCACTCGTCTTGATGTATCTTGCCAGCTCCAGTTTCCCCGTTGCCTTTGATTTGACTTCAACGCCTCCTACAACCACTTCCTTAGGGGCTTCAGAAAATGATTCTCCATGGTCTCTTCCTACTTCACGAGCCCCTTTGGTATGAGCACTAGCTTGCCCAAACTGCCTTTTCAGATCTTTTATATCCATGTTCAGATCGTCTTGAGCCCTTACTCGCTCTACAAGCCTTTTCACTTCTGCTCTCACTCCTCTAATCTTATTTGCCACGGTCATAAACAGACTGGCTTCTTTCCTTGTCTCTTCTCCCGCACCTGCTTTGATATGATTCTCACACAGAACCAGCAGGTCTTCATCATAAAAGCTAAAAAGTCCCATCGGATCAAAGACTTTGAATTCAGCACCATTCTTCACTCTGATTACCGCCTCCCCCATATTGTTATCATAAAACCACTCCTCAAAATTCTATAGTTGTTGGGGGAGGGGATCTGCCAATCTGAACCTATTCACGGTCTTTGGGGGTTTCACCCTTAGTACAATCTTTTCCTTTCCAGTCTCCCAATCCTTGTCCTTCTTTGGTCATTTCCTCTCAACCTTCATGTATCCAAAAGACTCAAAGTTGTCATTTAAGCCATTCTTAATCTCTGTCTCCAAAAGTGAGGCTCGTTCACTAAGATTTGCATTCAGTAATGGCAGAGCCGCTAACCTCCTCAGATCCCACTTAGGCAACGTCTTGAATGCCTTCCTCTTATGCATGTAGCTAATTCCACCCCCTCTCCTCTTGATCATGAACATCTTAAGGCCGGGGTTATAACACCAGCTTATAATCCTCTTATCAGCCTCTTTTTTACTCAACCCTTCGAAGTGTTGAAAAAGGGGAGTTAATTCTTCAGTCTCCTTCTCTTTAACGAACCATTCATCTTTATCCATCTCAAAGACAACTTCATCTAGCTCTCCCTTTTTGGCTACATATATCAATGGTCTCTCATCAACTTCATAGCATCTGCATCAGAATCATAATCTACTAGTTGTTCATCATCATCTTCTTCATCAACTAGTCCATTTCCTTTCTTAGCATCTCTCTCAACCGACTCCTCCCTCATAGCCTCTTCTCCTACCTGATCTTTTTCTATATCAAATCCCATGTTCACAAACCCAGCCTCCAGAATCTCTTCTTCATTCTCCCTAACTTCATTTTCATTCCTTATTCTAGACCCTTTTGCACCAGTAGTTACTGCACCAGATGTGCCCTCTCCTGCCCTGGAGGAAGTACCCACGTTCAAAAACTAGTATTTAGAAGTATCTATTAAATCATCTAACTAAGATTGAGTTAGTTGATTGGGCAGGCCGGCAGCAGCTTTCAACTAAGCAACTTCCTCAAGCAACTTCTTTAGCAGTAAGTTTTGATCTACCAGCAACTTGTTCATTCCCTCTATCACCTCATCTTTTTGCCTTTCCCGCATCTCTTGATTAGTGAGTTTGGTCTTTATCATGCTCAATTCATTTACCAGAGAACTGTTAAGGTTACGAATCATATCTTCATCTAAGCTTCCTCTTTCTTCCCTCTTGGTGTTTTAGTGAATACCTGATGTCTCTATTTAATTCTCCAAACTGATTCTCCTATTTCAGTTTTCTTCTTTGATTTTTTCTCCTTTTCAACCCTTATCTCTTCAGCCCTTCATTTACTTCATCTTTGAATTCATAATCCCTCTCTTTTGCATATCTCTTTCTCTTCTTAGCTGCATTGGTCTGTTGTGCTCTAGTTTCTTCAGCTCGTTTATTCTTCGACTCGTCCACCCTTCTAATATAGTTCCATCTTTCAGATGGATACATGTTTTCCCACAGATGGGTGATCTTCCGGCTAAAGTCATGTCGGATGGCACAACAGTCTGCAAAAATACGTGGGTTCATCTGCACCAACCTTTTCACCTCCCCGTGTCTTGGCACATTTGGAATTAGGTCATCAAAGATCATCTGAAGAAATCTAGGATACAGGAGCCACTTATCCTGCTTCAGGGCCATCACATTCTCTGCCATACAAGCAACAATCAGTCTCGCAATGTTTGCCTTTTCCCCTCTGCAACATAACACCATAGCTTTTGCCCAGTCTATGTTCAGCCCATCTGATCCACCTTTACGGTGACCTAAACACATAATAAAGACATGGGCAATGAATGAACCAAAAGCTGGCCCCCATATCCCATATGAATGCTGCGAACACCTCAGTATCTGACATAGTAACCTCTTCTCCTGAATCCTCTTCTAGTCTTAGGATCCTTGAAACTGTCTATGATGTAATAGTCACCTCATTCTCCAAGACTTTAGCAGTGATCCTTTGGGTGTTCCCTCTCGTATCATACTCAGCAGATCTCCAAAAGTCTCTGATGTGTAGATCATATATGGTAGTAGAATGAGAGATAGCGTAAGCTATAGGGGATCTTTGCAGCCACCAAATACAGTCTCTAAACCCTGCTGCTTTAGGATGTGTATCATCCATAATGGCGGTGATGTTGTTTCTCTCATCGAACTTTAGATTAGCCATTTAAACCTTAAATACAAATGAAATATATTAAAAAAATAAAGTAATAAAATAATAATAAAAAATAAGAAAAGAATAAAGAAAATAAAAAAACATTAAATTTGTTGGCCGAAACTATAGTTTCGCAGGATGAGATTTAATTTCAGCAGGCGAAAGTATAGTTTCGCCAGCAAGATCACACCAGTTTCGCCGAAACAGTGAGGTAGATTCGACAAGCGGAAACAATAGTTTCGGCAAAGCGAAACTGAAAAATAGTCAGCGAAACTGTTAAGTTCGCTCGGACAGCATAACCTTACAGTTTTGCTAAGGATTTAAGAACGTTGGTTCAGTTTCGCTGGACTATCGGTAATTTCGCTGGAAGAACAGCGAAGGTACCGAAGAGTCTCGATCAAATAAACTCACAATATGATATTATAAACAAGATTAAATGACGGTCCGAACTTCGAAACTCACTTGCGAATATGAAACAATAAACAATCGATTATCAAAATCACAGAAACGCAAGTAGATGTCACGGAACAACCCTAAAGAACCTAATAGTTTGATGGTGCGAAAGTGAGAAGTTAATTTCGCAAACTGACTTAAATAGCATATAGTTTCGCAGGTAGCGAAACTATAGTTTCGCCAGACGAATCTACAGTTTCACCCAGCAAAGCTGCAATTTCACCAAGCGATACACAGATCAAAAATGACATCACACAGGATGAGAATGCTGAGCCAAATTGCAATTTCGTCTACCTAAACAAATAGCGAAAGTATAGTTTTGCTTTTTTTTAATTTAATATATAAGAATAAACAAAGATCTAAATCGATCAGAGATCACATCCTCAATATATATATTAGCAAAAAGATGACTTTAATCATCGACAAGCAATGAGATCATACCGATAACTAAATCTGATCACATCCTTTGAAGGAATTTTGAAATTCTCAAACATATCAATAACGATTGCTGATATGTTTGTCCACTTAAACCCATGCCTTATCTTTTTCAACAAACAGCATATGATTCGTTAAGGTTTGATTAGACGCTTTAGAATATTAGGACCCCATAATCATTTGGCAAAAACCCTTACCCAACCTCAGGATTTCTTGAATTTTGATACGATCTTTATAGAACAAGGCTTGTGCATTAGAGTGTAAGTGATTATCAATAGAATATTGCATTCTGTGATGAATTCATCATTTAGATGATTTGACACAACTTAGATCAAGATAGTGAGAGCTCCAGGTCTATACTCACGTATAACAAAGGAGATGACCATTTAATCATGTGCTGATGAGAGTTCCAGGTCAGTACTACCGTACAGCAGAGGAGATCATCACTCCAGGTCAGTAGTACCATATAGCAGAGGAGATAAGCACAAGTACAAGACATATAAATACACCAGACATGATTCAAAGATATGGCTTATAAGATTCGTATCATTGTGGGTGAAAGATCAATTCTCAATCCAATTTTTGTAAGGACTCAGTTTTTGTGCAGGCCAAAATGATTGCGTAAACCCAGACATCCTTAAGCATAGATTTTAATTTAATTCATTTTGCTGCTGTCTACTTTATTCTACAGGCTGAGTCTACCAAGCATATCGTTTAAAGAATCTGTTTAATTTTTTTATTTGCAATTTAAAAATAAGATGTAAATCAGAGAGCAGCATCAGTTACTATCATTTCACATTTTAAATGCCAGTCATGCATAAACGTGCATATCCAGAAGATATACAATCATTTCTCGTCATCTCAAATCAAGTTCCTAGTTTTTTTTAATTTTATTTTATTTTATTTTATGTAGAACTTATATACACTCTCTCAGAATTTTATTTTAGAAAAAACCTTTATTTTTATAAAGATAAGAGAAAAGAAAAGAGGTTTAAAAAGATATTAGCCCTAGCATAGAGATCAATTCATAAAAGCGAGGTTTATCAAATGTTTTTGTGAAAAGATCCTCCTTTTGATTTTTAGTATCAATGGGAATAATATCGATAAAACTCTTTTACTGTGCATCACGAATTGCATGAATCCGTGTTTCGATGTACTTGGTTCGAGAATGATGATTAGGATTTTAGCGATCCCGATGGCGGCTTCGTTGTGGTAAAACAACAGTGTGTGGAGAAAATTGATTCCATAGTCAATCATCTGGTGTTGTATCCAAAGAACTTGTGAACAACAACTAGAGGCAGCAATGTATTCTGCTTCCCCTGTAGAGAGGGAAACAGTGGTTTGTTTCTTGCTTTGCCATGAAACCAGACAATTGCCCAAGTATTAACATCCTCAAGTCACCGATTTCCTGTTTAACCTGCAACCATTAGAATCACTGTCAGAATAAGCACGTAAATCAAAATTCCCACCATAGGGATACCAAAGACCTAAACAAGAGGAGCCTTTGAGATAACGAACAATTCCCTTGGCGTCTTTTTCATGAGACTCCTTTGGAGCCGACTGGTAACGAGCACAATATCCTACGGCAAAAGTGATGTAAGGACGACTTGCTATAAGATACATAAGGGAACCGATCATAGATATGTAAAGATGAGGATCAACAGGTTTCCTGTTCTCATCAGGAGTGAGGCACGTTTGAGCAGTAAAGGGAGTCATTTCTGGAGACGCATCATCCATCTTGAATTTCTTCAAAATTTCTTTAACATACTTCTCCTGATTATGGAGAATGCCTTCTGGCTTTTGTTCTACTTGTAATCCAAGAAAATAGCACATTTCGCCCATCATACTCATTTCAAACCGATTACGCATCACCTCTTTGAACTCCCGACATAATTGTGAATTGGTGGAGCCAAAAATAATACTGTCGACATAAACTTGGACAATCAACATTTCACCATTCACTTCTCTCTTGAACAGAGTCATATCAATGGTGCCACGAGAGAAACCATTGCTTAAGAGGTACTGTGTTAGGGTCTCATACCAGATCCTAGGTGCCTGATGAAGACCATAAAGAGACTTGTCAAGCTTAAAAACTTTATCTGGAAAATTAGGATCCTCAAAACCTGGTGGTTGACACACATATATCTCCTGATCAATGTCTCTATAAAGGAAAGCACACTTGACATCCATCTGATAGACCTTGAACTGTTTATGAGCAGCATGAGCCAGAAAAATCCTTATTGCTTCAAGACGAGTGACGGGAGCAAAAACTTCAGTATAATCAATCCCTTCTTCTTGAGCAAATCCTTGCATAACCAATCTTGATTTATTACTCACCACAACACCACGATCATCTGGTTTGTTCTTAAAAACCCATTTTGTACTAATTGGGCATTTGTTTGGAGGCAAGTCAACCAAAGTCCATACTTTGAGTTTTCTAAATTATTAAAGCTCCAATTGCATTGATTTCACCCAGCAAGGATCCTGGAGAGCGGCATGCATGTTTTTCAGGACAGATTGAGAGATAAAGCAAGAGAAGAGACATATATTAATCAAACCAGATTGACTCCGCATCCGTACACCATCAGTGATAGATCTGATAATGTTATCATGAGGATGATCTTTCAAAGTTTTGAAATCTATGGATAAAGGCATGATGTTTGGAGATGTTTCGCTGACAGATTGTGAATGAGTACAAGAGGGTGAGAGAGATGGAACAGGCTATGGTGGGATAGATGTTGGTGATGAAGGAAGAGATGTAGAAACAGGTGTCGGTGAAAGATCAAATGATGGAGAAGATGATCCAACATCAACTGACGTGGCATCATTTGCTGAAGAGGTGGAATGGACAAGAGAGATGGGATTGAGGAAATAATATTTGTTTGAACATTTGAGATGGACGCATCATCGTCGAAAGCTGGAAGACTAAAAGAATTAAACACAGTATCTGCGTCAAAGAACCATGTTGGTTCAGATCAAACATCAGAAGAGTTAGACTCTTACCAATCAATATAGAAAGACCCTTGAACAATACATGTTCTCTTGTTATATACCCGATAAGCCTTTTGAGAAGAAGAATAACCGACAAAGTAACACTCGTCAGACACGGCACCAAACTTTGTTTTTGTGGATTGAGTATTCAGAAGAGTGCATGAACAACCAAATGGTCGAAAGAAGTCAATTAAAGGTTTCCGTTTATGAAAAAGTTCATAAGGAGTCTTCATTTTGTCCTTGACTATCAACACCCGGTTTAGAACGTATGAAGCACAATTTACCACTTCAACCCAAAAGATAATGGGTAACGATGATTTTGTCAACATTGTACGGGCGGCTTCAATAAGAGTGCGATTCTTTCGTTCAGCTACAACATTCTGTTGAGGCGTCTTACAGCACTAAATTGTCTCACAATTCCCTTTTGAGCACAGAACGAATCAAGAATCTGGTTTTTGAATTCAGTATCATTGTCACTTCTCATGGCCAAAACCATTCTCTTGCTTATTGTCTTGATTGAAAGTATTAACTTCTACAATTCCTCAGCAACCTCTCCCTTGTGAGCAAGAAATCTCACCCATGAATATCTTGACAAATCATCTGTAACAACAAGACAGAAGGATTTTAGCAATTGATTTAACGCTGATTGGGCCAAACAAATCTGTATGTAACAACTCTAGGGGACAAGTTATGCTATTTTCAAGTTTGGGCATATGTGGTTTCTTATGTTGTTTGCCTTTGGCACAAGCCATACATTTTTCGTTCATAGAGAAATCTTTAAAAGGAAGTCCTCTAACAAGATTTTTTTGACTAATTTGTTTATTATTTTAAAATTAACATGGCCCAATTGGCGATGCCATAACAGAGACTCAAAGTTTGAAGCTTTTGAAAGAAGACATGTTGCAGTAGACTTTGACTCCCGTGAGTTCATATCAAGAAGATATGTATCATGCTTTCTCGGAGCACGCATAAGAACCAAATCTACTAGAATATCAATCTCTGATTTTAAAAATAGACATTCATCAGATTTAAACAAGACTGGAATGTCTTTATCGCAGATTTGAGAGACACTCAAGAGATTAAACGCAAGCTCAGGGACATAGTTGACTTTCTCCAAAGTTAAAGAACCATTGGAAACTTCTCCTTGACCAATCATCTTTCCACCTTTTTTGTCACCGGCAAAAGCAACATATCCTCCATTTATAATGCAATAATTGGTCAGCAAATCTTTCAACCCAGTCATATGTCTAGAGCATCCACTATCTACATGCCATACGCTGTTTACAATCTTAGTGGATGACTCCTGTAATCAAATAAAGAACAGATTAACCAGATGAAATAGGAACCCAAGTTTGAACAATTTTAGCTTTAGAAGAAGCAGATTTCTTACAAAAGAAATTATTGACTAATTTTGTTAATTTATTTCGAGAAAAGTTCCAATTTACATGACCATGAAGTAGTGTAGGACAATCCTTGACAAGATGATCCTCTTGACCACACCTGAAACAGTGTGGTATGTGTCTAGGTCTGTGATGTGATGAGATAGGAGTATGATCAATGTGAATTTCCTCATCACATTCAGACACACTAGAATCAATGTCACTATATGTTTCATACATGCCACGAGGTTGGAGTTTATGTGAACAAGAATTATTATTTACAAAAGTAGATGAATGATCATCTGATGTACAAGTAGAACTAGTACCACTTGTGCTAGCTTCAGATGAAGTTACAGTTCTTTCATTTGATAAAGAAATATTCTTTGGAGTAAAATATGGAATAGGATGATAAAAGAATTTTTCAAAACAATTAGTTTTAAGTCACTCGTTAGTCTTCGTAGTGAGATCAGTTGCACCATTATCATAATCAGAAAAAAAAGCATCACCACAGCGTACAGAATTTAAAGATGAAATAGAAACATCATAAGAACATGATGCGACAGTGTCTGTTACAAGTGTACTAGAAACAAAGATAGAATTTAAACTAGACTTATGATTTAAAATAGACTACTGAATATCAGGTGTACTAGTACTAGTGCATCCAAGCCCACTAGTTGGTCCATAGTCGTAGTCCTCATGAACGTGCTTAGGATTAACACCCTTTAAACCTGCAGACATACTGTTAGTATCTGTTTTGATTAAATCAATAGAAGGATGAGGAACAGGCATAGGAGAATAAGAGTATGTACTAGGTGGAGGATAAAGTTTTACATTTTCATATCCCAATCATGTTTTAATCCTAGCTCCCCTTTGCGATTTACATAAATCATCATGTTTCATTCCTGATATGGTCCATTTGTCTAACTTTGACTGAAGTTTGGTTGTTTCAAATTCAGCAAGAGCAACTCTTTCAGTCAAAGTGTTAATCTCAACGTTTCTTTCCAAAACAATTCGTTTTAAGTGATCATTTTTTTCAATGCCTCATTTAATTTAACAAAATATTTTGATTCATTGCTTTAAGTTCCTCATTAATTCGTTTTAAATCTTTTTCATTATCATCTAATAACCGGTTAGTTTTATAAATCCCAAATAATCTTATCTTGCAAGCAGATGAACACATATCATGAATTACCTCATATGGAAGTCCTATCACCACCTTTTCTGCTGCTAAGGCCTTGTCATATTGGCACACCAGAGTACTTGACTTGCTTTCGTCAACAGTGATAGTAGCATCATCATATTCCTTTCCTTGCTCAGTGGATAAATTTCCTGCTTTAGTCCTTCAGATTTACCTTCTCTCATTCTCTCATTCTTCTTTTCTTTCTCTTTCATAGACAACTCAGCCTCCTCTCTAAACTCCTTGAAAGGATCAAATTTATCTTTATTTTCTGCCTTCCCCTTCCCTTTAACAAACTCAGCCACCAATGCATGATTAATCTTAGTCCTTGTCTCTTCAACATCTGCACTCCAATCAAAGTTAGAAATCAAGGCAGTCTCCTTTTTGTGACTCATATCTTCCTTTTCCCTTGTTAACGAGTCGGGGGCCTCTTCGGAAGCGGTCTCTCTATCTCTCAGGATAGAGGAAAGACTTGCCACCACATACCCCTCCCAGACCTTGCTCTTCAGCGGGATACACTGGGTATGTTTGTTTGTCTGTTTGTTTGTTTCCTTTTCCCTCTCAATGGTTAATGGTGGAACTCCTAAATTACTGGAATCGGTGACAATTGGTGACGGACATTCACGTTTAAAATGTCCCAATTGTTTACAGTTGAAGCATCTAAGTTTGGACTTATCAAATCCTAGTTTTGAATTAGAAGTTTGGCCTCCGAAGTTCTTTCGTACGGTGCGCTCCATAAATCTCCAAGCTCTAAGAGTCAACATTGCCATTTGCCACTGATTGTCAATTTCTTCTAGATCATCAGGATCCACCTTATACATATCCTCCATTGTCATTCCTTTCCCTTTCAACTCTCCAGCTATAAGTGCTTCATAGCTTTGAACAAACATTCCAAAAAGAGCCATTGTTTCTGATGGAACTGAAGGTTCAACATTTACCTTAGAATTAGCCTAATCTCTTCCAACACTAACGTTTCCTCCTAAAAAGTTACTTGTATTAACTCCTTCATGAGTTGAAGTCTGTATTTGAGAGCTTGCAGCAGATGATAGTAAAGCAGCATTTTGAGTGAAACCAGATGTAGGCATCATGGTCTGGTTAAATTCCCGTCTCTTCATGTCCAACTCAAAAGATTTAAAGCTTATTGATAATATCCATCAGCTTGTAATCTGTGAACCCTCTTTCTTTCTTTAGCATTCTCACATGAAGGCTCCACTGAGGTGGGAGAGAGTCTAGTAGCCTGTTAACTTGTTCAGTGTTGGAAAGTTTTTCATCGTATTTCTTTAAGGTGCTTGAAACTGTCAAGAAGAGATTTGTGAGATCTGTCAGACTCTCGTTCTTGTATCCAACAAAGGAATTGAATTCCTTCTCTACTTGAATGCTCTTATCCTTTACCAGTTCATCATTACCATCATAGAACTCACATAGGGCATCGTAAAGGGACTTTGCCTTTTTATGCTCCGCAAATCGATTGTAGATGTCTGGTACCAGACATAGAGTTAATGTGCCAAAATCTTTCTGGTCACGATCGATCAGCTTCAGATCCTTTTCAGTAAAAGTAGACGTCTCCTTATTTTGAGAGACAACATCACCAACAGTGACAGTTGGTACGTGAGGACTAGAAATAATTGAATCCCATTGGTGTGGTCAGTGTAAAAGAAGAAAGCTTTGAGACATCTATTCCAATCCTCGAAATTATCCCTGTTAATGAGTCTCGGTGGCCTATTGGGTGCAACACCTTCAAGATCGGCTAGAGTGAGTGAGGTTAACTTCGACATGGTAGTTTCGTTGGGATTGATGTAATTTCGGAAAGAGAAGAAGCAATTTCATGAAAATGAAGTAGTTTTGCTGAAGAAGGTAACTTCGCAGACAGTTTTGCTGAGAAAGCTAATTTCCCTGAGTTGTTGTAATTTCGCTGACAATTTCGGCAGCAGTTTCGCTAGCCGAATGTCACAAATAGCTTAGTTTCGCCGATAAGTTCGCACGAAACAAGCTTGAACTTTCGTTCAAAATTACTTTTGGCAACAATTTTGCTTGTTAAGCCCTCACAAGCACTGATGAACTTTCGTTCAAAGAGACTAGTTTCGCAGAACTACAAGAAACAATTTCAATAGAGATAACACCAGTAGTTTCGTAGAAAGAACTTAGCGAATTTCGCTGAAAGAACACTAATTTCGCTGGACAAACCTTGAGCCCTTTTTCAATAAGAAATCAATCTAAAATCATCAAAAGCTCAATGAATTTGAGATCTGATGATTAACAGAGCTTCCCCAACCAATAACCAGTAAAACTCAATCAATTTCCATGTCAAATACACACTGTTTTGAACTAAAAATTGATGGAAACTTGATATTGAACTAAAACAACCAAAAACTCAACAAATCATGAGCACTAAGGCTCTGATACTATATTGTTGGTCCATTTGATCGTATTACAGTGCAAATGAAATGATGAATCGTTCAATATCAAACACACAAACTAAACAAGATGAACAATGAAGATTAAAAACAATAACAACTCATTCAATATAAGACAACTCATTGCAACAAGGATCAACGATTAGGGTTTTGCAAGCTTGCCCACAATGATAATGATCAAAAACCATATATAGCAGTCTTAGTTTCGCAGACAGTTTCGCTGTCAGCAAAACTGTTCTGCCGAAACTGTAGTTTCGCCCGGCCGAAACAGTAGTTTCGCCGAGCGAACTAATCAGCTGACTGTGAGATAAACTAGATTTTCACTCACAGTTTTGCTGGACTTCAAATTTACATAAAGCTAATTACAAAGAAAACTAACAAAAGATCTATTACAAGCAAAAATAAACATTCTAATCTAAGGTGAGTCCAACCTATACATGATCTTCAGTACACAATACCAATTCAATTAATAACCAAAATTATGCAATCATACAATTCGTGCAAGATTATATGACATTCAAATGAAGATTAACCAAAGCAATTTTTTAAATAATCAAAAACACAAGTTAAAATTATAAAAAACTTAAGGGGTTCTAAAGTTTAATCCCCACATAAGCCAAGCATAAACAAAACCTAATCACATAAAAACTATTACGTGAAGTAGATAACAAGAAGATTAACCACTCACCGTTCTTGAATGATCTTCAAAACTGTTGATGAATTGCATAATTGATGATTTTATGTCATTGGAGAGAGGTGGAATGGTGAATCATTGACCTAGGAACTCACAAAATTCGTCTCAAATCACCTTATGTCGAATGGGGGCAAGTAATGGCTAAAAAACAACGAAACGGTTTTATAGAATTTCCAGTAAGCCTTGGCGTAGCCTATGTTGGCCAGCATATACTTCGCTAGGGGCCTTTTTGCTACTTTTTCAATAGAATTTGTAGTAGCCTACCATGACTACAGTAGCCTACAGTTGGAGCCTTATTGTTACATATCAAATTTTCATTTCTCGACCCATTCAATGCTTTTCTTCACCATGTAAGCTTTCAACTTGATCATTTTACCTAAAAAATCACTTCAACCATGGGTAGAGTCGAGCTCTATGGAGGTGGGAACTGGGAATATGTGCCCGCTTGGGGAGTAGAAGGTGTAGTGGTGGATGTGGTGTAGATGGAAGTAGGAGTGGGAATGGATTGTGGAGGAACTGTTTTGGGCATTGGTGGGTGAGGTGGATGTGGATATATGTGTTGTGGATGGTATGGTAGTGGTGGTGGCTGGGATGGAAGTGGTGGTGGCTGGGAAGGAAGTGGTGGTGGCAGTGGCTGTGGTGGTGTCAGTGACAGTGGTGGTGGCAGTGGCTGTGGTCATGGAAGAACTGATAAGTACAAATCCCTTCCTCTTGCCCTTCTTGCCATAGGGTTTGGCCATTCCTTTCCTCCTAGAACCCTTGGCAATCGGGGCTCCCCTGAGCTCATCGGCTGGTCGGGTGTGTATGATGGATCTGTGACATCAGTGTCACCACCCTCAGAACCAGCTTGGCGTCCGCCAACCGCCTATTTCCTCTTCTCTGTAGCTACCACCCTGCTACCTACTCTCCTTGTAAGAGGCTCATCATCAGACTCATCATCAACATCAATCAAAAAGTCCTGGTGGATGGCAGCTTGCTCAGATCCACCAGGTGCTGAAGCACCACTCTACTGAGGTGGTGGAGGAATAGTAGAGGTGTAAGTAGCTCGTGATTAGCTCAAGCACCCCTCTCCACCACCTTGACCATGATCTTGATCATCATCGTCGTCGTCGTCGTCGTCGTCTGGAATCATGACCGGCTCAACATCGGAGTCACTGTTGTCATGGCGCTACTTCTTTCTAGCTGGTGTGACATAACCGATGTTGGCCAGATGACCAAATAATCTCCTGACAGGGGGCTTCACCTGCTTACCCCGGTACACCTTCGTCCTTCCCAAGGTAGTGTCATCCATAACCTCTAACACTACCTCGTCATCCTTATTCTTGGGTAGTGAGGGGAGCTTCTCGTCTATAATCATCTGTAGGAACCTAGGGTACATGCAGAAACCCTTCTTCCCCTTTGCCTCTATGTTCTCCCTTAAATACCCGAAGAACATCCTCGAAAAACTGGACGGGTGGTTCAGTACCAGTGAAACGAATGCATTCTGGATTTGATCACTCATCTCGTCAAATCCTCCTCTCCTTGACTCGATGCACTTGAGGATCACATGTGCTAAGTACTTGAACTGTGGGCACATGTTGCTCTTGTTAAGCACGCCGGCATTAATGTCGCTGGCGTACTTGATCCTCAAGAAGCAACCGCTAACTGTCAGGGGATGTAGCTTGGTTGGGTAGTCTCCATCCTCACCCAAATCCAAGACTCTCCTATAGTCGTCTTCCCCGATGTCAATATCTAGTCCGAAGATAGAACTTCGGATCCTGATGGCTCGACTGAGCGGTCGACCACAACATTCTCCCAGAATGCCTGCTGTATGGATCTGTACGGTGTGCAGGGAGCTAAAACTGCTCAATATATCCTTGACCGTCGTGGGAAGTCTATGATCCCAACAAACTCTGAAGCATTCCTAGACGTAAGGTCGAGATAAGCATAGATATTGTGCTTGGTGCTCATCATCCATCTGTCAGCCATTTTGCTGCAACACATGTAACAAACACGTTAGATCCATTCGCAAGAGAGAATATTTGAGTTAGAACAGATTTTATCCAATTGGTTCAATCGTATGATTGAACCATATGACTGAAATTAGTCGTACGATTGTGCCTCCGACTGAACTTAGTCATATGCCATGACATGCGGTTGAGTCAGTCGTGCGACTGAGTCACCGATTGATTCAATCATACTATTGAATCATGTATCTGGCTCCATCGTGCAACTGGAGTTCATCCGTATTTCCTTTTGCATATCCACTATGCGAGTCCAAAATTTTGATTTTTTGTCAAAACAGTCATTTACACATCAAGATTGGATTCATTAGACGCGCATAGACTCGATATTACACTTATTGTCTTCTAAATACACGTTTAGGTCCATTTAAGTGTTCTATTTTAGGGTTCTTTGTCTCGGTTCTTGTTTTAAGTGATTCGGACATTTTTAATTGATTTAACGTTCTCATATTGTATGTTTTCAGTCTCACTGTACCTGTAGATAGATAATAATCGGTAAGTAATGCGAAATCAAAGTCAATGACGGAGAAAATTTCGAAAAGGGTGGTTGGGCAATCGGAGGTTTTGAGAGTGTTTTTGAAGTCGAGTTTAGGGCGACGACCGACTGAGCCCCTTTTTATACTGATTTGTGATTCAGTCGTACGACTGGACCCATACGCATGATTCATTCGTGCGACTAAGGTTCAGTTGTGTGACTGACTTAGACTCTTTCAGCCAGTCGTACGATTGGTTCATACTTGTGATCCAATTGTATAATTGACCCATAGTCATGGTCCAATCGTGTGATTGGTTCATACTTATGGTCCAATCGTCCGATTGGCCCGTACTTATGATCCAATCATGCGATTGGTTCATGCTTATGATTTTGACTTCATTTTTTTCCAACCTTTAAAAAACTTGAATTTGATATATAACATTATGACCATTGATCATCTTAGACATGATCATTTTAACTGAAAACTTTTGATCACCTCAGATATAATCCTTTTAATTAAAACCGTTTGATCACCTCAGACGTGACCCTTTTAACTGAAAACTCTTTGATCACCTCAGACGTGATACCTTTAATTTAAACCATTTGATCACCTTATACGTGATCCTTTTACCCATTTGATCACCTCAGACGTGATCCTTTTAACATTTCAGAAACAGGCTTTTATCAGATAATGTTCGGTTTAATTTGTGACATTCACAGATTTCATCTTCTTACATAGTCCGACATTGACTCGATACAAACATAACTAAAGCTAAGAAAAACTTTAAACAAACTAATTACGACATCTTTTGTATTTTTCATGCGAGGTGGGTTGAAAACATTTTAACATTCCTTAAACGATTTCTCCACCTGAGCAAAACAGCTTCAAGCATATTCATCTTATCTAGAAAGATTCTTATGGAATCATACAGGCATAAACATAATCATTTGGGACCTTTTATATTTACATAGATACAGAGAACGTTATATTTATGAATCACAGAGTCTTATTCATCTAAGAGTCAGGAGCACTAACGGGAAATCATGCTTGAGCAGTTATGTAGCACACATTGATTTTGACCATCGGAGAATGCTGCCACGATGATTGTCATTATATTTGTCCACCTAAATCCATACACAGATTTTTGACATACATTGGTGATTATTTAGGTTTATTATTTTTGCAAGTATTTATGGATCCCACACTTATATGGTAATCAACTTTCCTCAGGAGAATTTTGAGCAGACTACTCGTTTTGACAAGAAGAAACTATTCTAAGAGCTTTCAACCAAGCCTCATGTCAATGCCATCGCATAGTAGAGAGGCGCATACAACAATGAATTCTAAAAAATTTAAATTGTGCTTATCCTCAAGTCAGTGCCATCGCACAGCAGAGATGCACACAACCTATCTTCTTGTTAGAGCAATTTTATTTTACATATAACGCGTCAACAACATTTGTCATTAGCTTGATTGTGTTTCACATTTTTCATGCGCTTTGCTCCTTTTTATGGTCGTCCACACACATTTGTGGCGTTTATTTTTCTCTTCATCCCTTATTGGAAATAAGTTGATTGTGTTAACCAGAGATGAGATAAAAACCCACAACATGTTGAATGATTTAGTTTTAATTTGTTCACCAATGAAGTCCACTAGTCTGTTGTGTTGAATCTACCGACACATCATATAATGGACTTGCAACCCCTAGATCTATTTCCCTATGTAACAACAGTAGCAGACTAGCTTACTATCATTTTTCAACTCATTAGGCTTTGACTTCTTAGACTTATAATTTTCTGTAACTTTAAATATAGCATAGTAGAACATTTAAATCTTTTTGGTGTCCCAAACAATTCGATGCCTGTGTACTATCATTTTCTATTATCTTGAATCGATTTCACAGATTTGATGTCTTTGTTTTTCAGCTTATCTGCTCGCCCCCGTTTTTTTTAAGTAATTAAATACTAACTACTGAAACTAAAACTATTCTCCCCCTAAAATTCTAAAACCGTTAATCTTTTTATGTTTTTGAATTTTTAAAGAGAGAAAAAAATAAAATAAAATAAAGAAAAATAAAATTAAAAAATAAAACATAGTGACGGACTATGAACTTGATTCGTCTGGAATCACATCATCTTTCTTTTTAACGCCCTTAACCTCTAATAGATAATGAAATAGAGGTTTATCAAAAGCTTTTGTGTAGAGATCGGCGGGAAATCCGTGTTAATTTTAACAACATCAATTAATTGTTTTTCAAAACAGTCACGTATAAAGTGACATTTAATACTGATGTGTTTAGTTTTGGGGTGTTGGACCGGATTTTTAGTGACAGCAATAGCAGCAGAATTATCAACAAATATAGGGGTGTTAGAGAATTTCAAACCATAGTCTCGCATTTGTTGTTGAATCCAAATGATTTGTGAACAGCAACTTGCCGCAGCAACGTATTCATCTTCATATGTTGACAGAGCAACAGACGTCTGCTTCTTACACTGCCAGGTGACTAATCGTCTTCTAAAGAACTGACATCCCACAGATGTTGACTTATAATTCATCTTGCAACCACCATAATCTGAGTCACTATATGTTGTTAGCTCAAAGTCATTATCATAAGGATACCACAACCCAAGCGTTGGAGTACCCTTCAGATAACGAAAGATCCTTTTTACCCTAATCAGATGATTTACTTTTGGTTTTGCCTAATATCTAGAACAGAGACACGTGGCGTACATAATATCAGGACGAGAAGCTCTGAGGTACATTAGAGATTCGATCATTCCTCGATACATAGTGGCATCTACCAGATCACCATTTTCATTGGGTGCCACATCATGGTTCGTGGCAAGTGGAGTACCAGCAACCGTTACATTCTTCATGTCAAACCGACTAAGGATATCTCCAACATATTTGGTCTGATGCAGGAAGATTCCATTTGGTGTCTAATCTACCTGTAAAACAAGAAAGAACTTCATCTCTCCCATGGTACTCATTTCAAACTCAGCTTTCATCACCGATTCAAATTTTTTTGCATAATGCTTCGTTTTTGGAACCCAAGATTACGACATCCACGTATATCTGTACCA
Source organism: Flaveria linearis (assembly GCA_024085815.1). Taxonomy (NCBI): domain Eukaryota; kingdom Viridiplantae; phylum Streptophyta; class Magnoliopsida; order Asterales; family Asteraceae; genus Flaveria; species Flaveria linearis. Next base: position 71,121,503 of record CM044003.1, on the reverse strand, counting down.
TTAGTAAATCACCATCTTTTTCCTTTATGAACAACATGCAGTCAATTACACCTCTGCGAAAGCCATGTTTCAGCAGATGAGTGGAGAGTTTATCATACCAGGCTCGAGGGGCTTGATGCAGCCCGTACAAAGCCTTGTCTAGTTTATAAACTCTATCCCGATGATAAGGATCCTCGAATCCTTTGGCTTGACTGACGTAAACTGTTTCACGGATCTCACCATGAAGAAAAGCACTTTTCACATCCAATTGATAAACTTTGATCTGCATAAAGCATGCATAGGCTAGGAAAATGCTAATTGCTTCCATCCTGGCCAGGGTGCAAACACTTCATTGTAGTCAACTCCTTCGACTTTCCTGAACCCTTGAACAACAAGCCTAGCCTTGTTTCTGATTATGACCCCTTGGTCATCCTTCTAACACCGAAGAACCCACTTAGTGCCAATTACCTTTGCACCTTTTGGTCTGTCGACAAGTGTCCAGACACCTAACTTCTTACACTGTAGGAGTTCTTCTTGCATGACACCTACCTATGCCTCATCCTTTAAGGCCTCGCTTACATACTTGGGCTCAACTTGAGACACAAAACATTGATATGCCCCATCGTGTATGTACCTCTTTTCCATGACCGCAACATAGTCAGCTGAGTAAAGCTGATTTCTTGTCTGAACTCCCAAGAGAATATCCCCGATGACGTTATCCAGGGGATGATTCATATTAATCCTAGTTTAGGAGTTATGGGAATTGCTACTTCATCATCCAGGTTTTGAGTCACAGGATCAGTTTCTGTGGCTGTTGAAGGACTGGGTTCAGAAGTTCCAGTTACCTCATGATCAGCTGCAGGTGTACTTTCAGCAGTGGGGACCTGTTCCTCCTGGTTCACATTTTCAGTTTCAAGTTTTTCATCATCAGAGGAATCACTTATCTCTAGCTCTCCCCATGAAGGGCTAGTAGTACCTTCTAATGGAGCCAAGGATGTCGAGTCTCGAGTAGGAGTGTTCAAAACATCATACATCATTTGAGTGGCCACCTCTTCATCAGAATGGGAAGAAGGTAGATTAAAGGACTTGAAAAATTCATCATAGTCAAAGAAGAAGGAAGGTCCTTTTCCCGCAGGGGGTGGTGTATCTTTGTACATCAACATTGCACAACACTTCTACCTGACCAGTTGAGTTATTATAAACCCTTTTGTCTGGTATACTATAGCCAAGGAAGATACCTTCTTCTGCCTTCTCGCAGAACTTCCCAGTCTAATTTTTCTTTAACAGTATGTAGGGTGCGCCAAATGGTTCCAGATACTCCAAGATGGGTTTATGTTGCTGGAGCAACTCATAACAAGTTTTTTCATGACGTTTGACCACTAAGACTCGATTTGAGTATAGCACGCATTAGCCCCTGCCTCGTTCCAGAATTGAACCGACAGTTTTGAGTCAGCTAGCATTGTCCTTGCTATTTCTATCAAGCTCCTATTCTTCTGTTTAGCAACTCCATTCATCTGTGGAGTGTAGGTAGAAGAGAATTGATGAACAATCCCTTTCTCACGATAGAATGCCTCCATCCACTGATTCTTGAATTCTGTCCCGTTGTTTGAACGTATTTTCCTAACTTTCAGCTTGTAGAGTGACTCCAATATGGTAACTAGATGTTTGAATGATTCAAATGTCTCTAATTTCGCTTTCAGAAACATCACCCAAGAGAATCTTGAGTAATCATCCGTCACCCCAAAGCAGTACCAATCACCAGCAATGCTCTTTGTGCTGACAGGGCCAAACAGATCCATATATAGAAGCTCAAGTGGAATCTCGATAGAATTGACTTTCTTTGATTTGTGAGACTTCTTTGTCTGTTTCCCTTTCTTGCATGCTATGTAGAAGTCTGGAAGCTGGAAGTTCTAGATAGGAACTCCGTCCACCAGATCATTATGAACCAAATGGTTCATATTCCTGGGATTGATGTGTCCTATTCTCCTGTGCCAGGAAACTGAATCCCTTTCAGTTGCTTTTGACAAGAAACACTGAGCAGTAGACTCAGTTGTGGAGGCTTTTGAAAGGTCCAAGACATACAGGTCATTATATCTTGAGGCCGACATTAGAACTTGCTCCTCCGGGATAACATACTCCTTCTTAAGTATGTAACACTTCTTATTGTCAAACACGACCTTAAAGCCCTTATCACAAATTTGGGAGACAGAAAGCAAGTTGTTTTGCAATTGCTGAACGTAGTTTACCTTGTCGAACTTTACCTTCTCGTTTCCCACTTCGCCTTGAGCGGTGATATAACCTCCTTTGTTTCATACGAAAGATACATGTCCCCCTTTAATTTGCTTGATGTTGAAAAGGAGAGACAAATTCCCAGTCATGTGCCTGGAAGCCCCACTATCAATAATCCAGGTATTAGTGATAGCGCTGTAGCGGACAACCTGCACAAAGAATGGAAATGATTAGTTCAGGTTGGGGACCCAAGCCTTCACTGGCTTGGGTTTCCCAGAGATATCACATACCATGAACTCAACCCACTGACCTTCAGAGGACGAGGACACATCTTTCTTCTTCTTGTCCTCACTATCAGACATGTTACTTGATTTTTCTTTCCATAAACCAGTTTTGTGCAAGGCCTATTTGTGGTAAACAAACGACTGGCTTATGGTATTAACTTTTGGTTCACTAATAGTCCTAGGTTTAACCTTAGGTAACATAGCTTTGCTTTGAGCTAGTCTGTGTTGACTTTGGTATCTTGGAGGAGTATTAGATCTATTTTTGAAAAATCTTTGTTATTCATCAAAAAGTTCAATTTTTCTTTTAGGTGTCTGATAATGTGGACAATTTGGAGAAATATGTCCTCGTTTTCCACAACTATAGTAGTTCTCACCGTTACGTTCTTTCAGTAAGTTCAGAACTATGTGAGAGGAACTTGCTAAACTATGCAGTTTTTGATTTAAGGATTCGACTTCAACTTGCAACACTGCTTTTTCCTTTTTAGTTTCCTCTAAAGAAGTTAGATAGAACTTAATGTCATTTGATTGATTTAGGGCAACAACCTCGGTTTCCCTTAGTTGTTTCCCTAGTAGTTCTATCTTTTCTTTAAAACTGCACTCATTTTGTTTTAAAACACTGTTTGCTTCAATGCATAGTTTTAAATCATTTACCAGATTATCATTGTGTTCTAATAACCTAGAAAATTTTAAGTCAATGCTTTCTATAAATTTATCACATTCATCACAAGCATGTTTATCAAACAATTCGTCTTTAGAGTATACCTGTGCAGAACTAGACGAGTCAGCCATAAGTGCAGATTCAGACTCTTCGATAATTGGAGATTCTGAATTTGCAGCATTCAGCTCTTCCTCAACAAGATGATCTACCACATCCATAGCTTCTTCAATATCTGAACGTGCATGCTTAGCTATGATGTCTCCCTCGCTCGCAGATCCATCATCCAAATCATCAACTTGTGCTACATTTGACTATCCCTCAGATACAAATCGAAAGGACCAGTCTTGTCCTTTATTGCCTTGAGCGACCATAGCTTTTGACTCTTTGCTTGATGATGCCCTAATCTTCTCTTTTTCCTGACGGTTGAATGAAGGAAAAGGGTTGCCATTACCGGTCTTCTTTGGCTTTACACATTCACGTTTAAAGTGCCCCTTTTCACCACAGTTGAAGCATGTGATCTTGGTTTTATCAAATGCAAATGTAGTGTCTTTGGTGGCAACCAAGTTCTGCCCCATCTTCTTAACAAACTTTTTAGCTCTCCTAACTACACTAGCCAAAGCCCACATAATATCCATATGCTCCAACTCAGTCTCATCCACCTGCTTGTAGTCTTCGTCAGCAAGATGACAATTTCCAATCTTACCAGCGACTAACCCATCATAAGACTGAACAACTGATGCTAGAAGATCCATGTGGTCTTTGGCAACTTCCACAGTAACATTTCCGAGATTTTCGGTCTTCAGCTTAATTAAGTTGGAATCAGGGACAATGTATTGGGTTCCAGATGAACCTGATGATTCGCTTCCCGAGGAACTGCTTTGGGAAGGAGCAGATGAATTAGATACAAACGTCATTTGTAGCGGTGCCCTGATGAAGCTGGAGTAGGAACAGAGTTATACAGTGAAGGATTCTGAGCATAGGATCCTTTCTTAGACTTGCATTTCAGTCGTAGTTCCTCCTCCCTTAACTTCAAGATGAAATTATTTATGTCTAACATTGCAAGAGGGTCATTTTGTCTCAGATTAGACACAAATGGATCCCATTTGTCTGGCAGACGATCAGCAAAACTTTAAACTTTGTCTTCCATAGATATAGTCACACCATGAGTATGCAATTCACTCATCAAATGATAAAATCGAACAATAATATCATCTAAGTTCTCATTTCCTATTGGTGAGAAATTATCAAATTCCTTTTTGGGAGCTTTAGCCTTCAGTGCCTTCAAGGTTGCATTACCATCATATCTCTTTTCTAACGCCTCCCACAGCTTCATCGACTGCTTGTTTTCAGAGAATTGATGAAATATATCCTTAGGTATCAACTGAGTCAACAATGCATACATTTTCTTTTCAGCATTATGTAGAACCTTCTGAGCTTCATTGATATCCCCCGAAGTCAGATTCACCCTATTTGCGCTGACTGGTACAGTATAACCAGTCTCTATAGATGTCCAAAGATTAGGGTCAACACCATTCAAGTAGATCTCAAACCGCTACATCCACTGTGGGTACTCATCCAACGTCAACAACTTTGACTGTTTGTTGTGATTTCCCATCTCATTTTCCAAAAGAAGAAGATTCTGGATGCGCAAGTCTTTTTCGGCAGTGAACGCAGCAAACTGATCTTCAATGGCTTAAAACTTGACTAACTGGAGAAAAGACAGAGTCAATCATGCGATTGAGCAAGGCGACTGGGTCAATCGTGATATTGAAGAATACGAATGAATTCAATCGTGCGATTTGATTCAGTCGTGCGAATGAAGAGGACGATTGAGGTCAACCGACTGAAAAATCTTAACCTTGCGAATGAATGATGCAAATGAGTCCAATCATACGATTGGAATATGCGAATGGGATTCAGTCGTGCGATTGAGCTAATCGTGCGACTGAGGCTGCTGTGGTTTAAAAAAGTCGAATTTTGAACACTTTAACACAAAATACGAATTTTTCAGGAACCCTAATCTGCCGTATGATGAAAAGTCAAAACTTTAACACATGCACTCGTCAAAAACACGTTTTTAAAACAAAAAGTGAATCTTTTGAGTAAAAACGTTAATTTTAACACCAAAACTAATCGAATCCACGCAAAATCACGAGCCAACGCTCTGATACCACTTGTTAGGACCGTTTTCGTACGGATTACTAACGGATTCTGCGTGAGACCAGATCAAATAGCGTGGAATTCTATTTGATTGGCGATCCAATCAGTGAGAACAAACAACTTGATCGATCTAACGATTAAACAAATGTTAAGAACGAGTTAGAATCGATCAGGAACGAACTATGAACTTGGATGGACGAACTGGGACGCTCTGGACGGCTTGGGTATGATAGTATTCGAAGTGTTATGTTTTTACACGAATTATGTGGTATTTATAGGTTTTCAGTATCCATTCGTACGACTGACTCATGCGTTTGACTCATATGCACGACTGAAGGTTCGGTCATGCGATTTAGTCAATCTTATGTCTCAGTCATACGACTGATTCAGTCACCTGGTTCAGTCGTGCGACTGGTCCATAAGTATGGTTCATTCGTGCGTATGGTCCATAAGTATGGTCCATTAGCATGAATAACCACCCGACTAAGTTGAACACATTTCTGAATCATTATTGACTTAAAACTATGTTTAACAACCTCAAACCTATATATAATGTTCATAAATGTGAGTAATATCAATTACATTAAGAATATGATATAAACAAACACAATTAAACGTCAAAATACATATCATATTTCATTAAGTATTTTCATTACATATGTGTAAGAAATGAAAGACATTTACATTGAAGTACATAAACTAGTATCAACACGTCAACTGACAAGCTTGTACTTAGATAAGTTCGAGGTACCTAGACGGATAGTATGATTAAGTCCTAATGATTTGATGGATGTCACACGGACTTATGTTCTATGAGCATGATGGACTTGGTAATGAGGATTTAACCAGGCAGGAAGAGTATGGTGTGAAGTATAATTACATTAGGATACCAAATATAGTACAAAAATGAGCTTTGAAAAGGAAGACCTAGCTCTCAAACATTACTCAAACACTAAAACTATATTTGACACATGTGCAAAGATTGATCTTCATTCGTGCGAGAGATTCTTGGAAAATTTTTGTGAAATATATTTTTTACTTAATTTATCATGTGTTTTTTCGATTATACAAGAGGGTCACAATAAACTAAACCACGTATACAACGGTATTAAGATGAATAAGACATTAATGCTTGAAGTTATATGATTAAAATTATAAATTGTGCCCTATTTCATGGTTCTCGTGCATTGATTTCCCTATGGATTATTTTGAGGTTCTAGTACGCTGATTTACTAGTTAACCATGCACAGTCTTTCTAACTTTTAATGTAACAATTCACCAATAAAACATAAGTTAATTGTGTATTAAGTTCACTAATGACATAACTAAATGTGTATTGATAGGATGATTCCTCACATCCATAATATCTAGTGTATATAGCTAGGATATGTAGGTTGTTGAGTACACTCTTGAAAACGCTAAAACTTGCATGTTTAAGATACCAAACGCAAACGAATTCCTAGCCTTCTTGGCACTACATACACTTGTTTTAGACATAGTTTTTGGTGGAAGGATAATCTCGACAACACAATCTGCTTAGTCTGTTGTATTATAGGAGATAGACGGGTTCATCTTGGTGACTTGGAATCTATTTTAAGGGACTCTATTAACTCAGGGTGACTTGGAACCTAAACTTGTAAGTTTAAAAAGGTAGACCTCAGGGTGTGACCTAAGTTAAAGACATAGGGAGCAACATATATATTATTAACTCTATAATAACAGTCATTAAAACATAAAACTTGATCGTACACAACTGAAAGATGAAGTATAACAAAAAATTGGTTGAGTAGCGTGATGTACTTTTTCAAAGGCATATAGAAGCATATATTCTAATACGTTTAACCATGCTCTTAAATTACTTGCAAACTCATTACATCTAATCATGTGATTGTAAGAACTTTTTGACAGCGATAAGCTAAACATGCTGTTTCGGTATGCTAAACATGCTGTTTCGGTATGCTAAACGCAGCGACTACTGAATAAAAGTAGACAAATGATTCGACTGATTTAGGAGGAGGAAGGTTACACTAGTAAAAATAGACAGGGGCACAACCCTTTTCCGATGAAGAAATTAGGTTTTACAAGCTTTTACGTTTTCCACAATCGTATTCTCATGTTGGTTTATTATTTCGTTACTGTCATATGCACATAATTTTTTTATATATTTGTAACTATATGTAATATTACAAGGTATGAGTATTTATAAAAAAATGTAAAAAAAGAAAAAAAGGCGGAAACATAGATTCTAATATAGCTTATTGTTGTGACATGCATGATGGAGTGTTTGACGCTATGATTATTATATTTCATCTTTTCCTTTTTCGTTATTCAAAACTCTTTAGCCCATCAATATGTTTTGATCAATAATGGTATAAAGTCGTAAGTCTAGAGAGAGATGGTATACATAGTGAGAGAGGAGAGTGAGTGTGTGTGTCTTTGTCATTCAATTCTCAAACACTTATAGAACTACACAGTTGGTGAACTAGTGATGATCAATAAGCATGGATTTAGAAAACTGTTACTGTCATCTATGCCTGCAAGCTTAGTTGCACTTTATCTCCTACCTTTAGTTGTATGTTCATCCAGTGAGAACCATCTCATTATCCCTCACAAATTCATCACACAAGCGACTGATCACCACAAGGTACTAAAATCACTCCTCTCGATGTTCTTCAATTACTTTCATAATACTTACTGCATGATCAATTATGTATGCAGATGAATCCTCGTCTTATATATGAAATAAAGCTTCATGGGATTCTGCTGTGGGCTTCCATGGGGTTCTTAATGCCTCTTGGTGTAATCTTAATAAGAATGCTTAATAAAGAAGAATGCAGCCCCAGAAAACTAAAAGCTGTCATATACATTCATGCTATTTTGCAGGTGAGTAGATCTTGTTAAAATCTTTTTCTTTTTGTTTTTCTTACATCATTCAAGATTAGATTTCCGCATTATACTTGGGAGAAAGAAATTTTATAAAGGGGTATGTTTGTTTAAGCTCACATGCCTTTATCATTTAAAGTTTTCATTTTTTTTTGCCATGCCATCATTGCATCACTTTAATCGTGCATTGGTAGAATACAGAATAAAATGATGTAAAAGTAAGGTGATTTTTTAAATAGAAAGGGACAATTGTGATGAATATTGAGCCCACAAGAATATGCATATAGTCTAGCCACATCAGTTACCTTACCTTTAATCCAGATTCCATCAATCATTCTTTATGTAACAAACTTTGCATTGGTTGGTGAGGCATTATGCGTGATGAACGAGAGGTTTAAAAATGTTTGTCTAATAATAAAAGTAAAATAAAACGCTTAAATTGTTTTCTAATGTAACATCGAGAAATTTGAAAAGTGTTATCTGATGAGAAAAGTAAAATAAAACGATTTATTAATTGTTGTTATAATTTAACATATAGATAATTCATTTTGTCTTTTAATTTTCTCCTGTTATTTGTGTTTTCCAATCACTCACATAACCGAAACTGTATGATTTACTTTATAAATTTCTCAGTAAAGGTCAGAATACTATTGGATTATAATTTTGTTGCGTTGAGTAAGGTTTAGTTGGTGATGTAAAAGGTAGCAATTTGTATTGACCTGTAAAGTTAAACTTTTACATCACGTAAAGTCACCTTAATGATAAGAAAACTAGCTAGCAGTTGTTTTTAGTTTGTATCAATTTATTAATTAGTGTGTCCCTTATGATGTGTTTTTTCCCTTCAGTTGCAAGTTTAACGATTCTTATTAATTAATATGTATTTCTATACTTTTAAGGGGCAGTAAACAATCTTATAAGTGTGAACAACTTGACACAACTGTCTTAATCGGTATCAGTTTTCTTACTTCAACGTGTGTGTCAAGATACTTGCAGTGCTCCTTGCATGTGCTGCAGCAATCCTCTCTGTAACGAGCTTTGAAAACTCATTCAACAACAATCACCAGCGAATAGGTCTCGTACTTTATGCTGCCATTCTGGTGCAAATGCTGGTTGGGTTTCGCAGGCCCAAGAGGTATGCACTGATTTCATTAATTCTTATTTAATTTACAGCCCATCAGTGTCAAACTATAACAAAATGGCTGTTGTTTCCCAGGGGAACTAAAGGAAGAACCATTTGGTATGTTTTCCACTGGATATTTGGGACAACAATCTCACTAGTTGGGATCTTGAACACCTACACAGGTCTAAAAGAATATCACAAAAGAACATCCATGAATGTTAAGCTTTGGAGTATACTTTTCACAGTTGAGGTCTCTTTCATGGCTTTTTTCTACCTTTTTCAAGAAAAATGGGATTACATGCAGAAACAAGGTGAAACAACTGTTGATGAACCGGTGATGGTGGTCTCTTCTGATCAGGCTGACAATCACAAGGAGGTGTTACCACCTCAGCCGTCAAGGAAGAGTAATTCATTAGGGAATTACTTTGCAAAAAACAATGCATTGAAGAAACTATTCCAAGTAACTTAAACTTACATACATGGTTTTGTTTTCTGTTTGTTTATATAACTCTAATAATGCACTTGGAATTGCCATAAATGTTTAATTGATATTTGGTAACTTTGTTTGTATGTTTGTGTATCTTGGATATATATAGCAGAAGTGAAGCTAGGAGGAACACCTATTTGTGTCGTTTAAGCTAGCAAAGCTAATAAAATTGTAGCCATTACAGTCTTGAGGGAGAAGAACAAGATTTGATGCCTGGCATAGGGTAGATTAAGAATTCATGTAAATAAAACTACCAAAGTAACATTCTGATTGAAAAAATATAGTGAGTATGAAAGGGATATATTAATAGTAAGTAAACCTTTTTTAGTATATACGTATTATTTCGAACTACCAATGAGCACATAGAACTTTATTAAAACACTTGGTATTAAAACAAACTAGTATTAAGACTCGCGTGTTGTGATGACGGACGTTGAACCATTAAATAGTTTGACGTCAAAATGTTTATAAAAATAAGTATGTCGATTTCTCACTCATTATGACTTGCTTTACGCGTTATGGCGTAAACATGACTTAGTTCGCGCACGTTGTTTGTAAATATACTCAGTTTTAAATACAATTTTATATTTAAAATAAAAAAAACATGTAAAGTCGTGAATTTATGTCAATAAAATTCAAAACTCTATATGAAACATATTAGTAAAATAACATTGAAATATCAAAATAAATAAAAAGCCAAAACCAAGAAAAACCACCGTCGAAACGAATTTTAACTATGATAATATTTATATGAAAACTAAAAAGTATTAAAGAACAAAATGATAAATTTCTCAAAAAAATTAGTAGCAAAGAAAATAAAATATTTTAGAAAAACAAATATAAATGGAAAGCAAAATAATCAAGGAAAATAAATAACCACCACGAGACTAGAACATAGGTCTTATGCCTCCGAGAATAGAAATTTAACCACTAAACCAAAGATAAAACACTTCTTGTTTTGTTGTTACTTGTCACTCACCTTTTATCTATATCAAAACCAAAGTCCCGTCGCGTGACACTCTCATTTGCCACCGACATTGGTTTTATGGTATATAGTAATGTGTAATATGTTAGAATTAATCCTTCCCAAGTTTAAGGGTTGTCTTGGATTTTGTTAAACTTAAAAGAGTTAGTATTGTTAATAATGTAAATACAAGGGGTCAAAACTGGTAACTAGTGTGAGGTGTGATTGAGTGAATCGGTATATATAGCTTCGATGTAGCGTTCCATTGCGCTCTGTAAGCAATTAGTTATTTTCTGTTTTCTCCATCTGATCCCTCTTGGGGCTTCAATTGGCATCACAATCACACTTCAAACATTAAAGATTGTTGTTTAACTGCAACAAAAAGCCCACAAGTAATTAGGCCTTGTGAATAACACTCAACTTGTTTTTAGATCTTGAATCGTTTTTGGAACAACATCCTTAGGCAATTAGGGCCTAACGGATTCAACATTTTGACACAGAAACTAAGAAATACAATGATTTCAACCCTTAGGGGCCATTTGCTTGGTTAGAATTCATTGGATTTCAATGAAATTTAATAAAACTGAATTTAAATTTAACTAGTTTAAGCCCCCTACATTATAGTGCGGAACGTAAAACCGTGTCAAATATCACTAATGACACACTACCGCCAATGACCACGAACATGCAAAGAGCTCGTAGTGAAAAAAGTAAGAAAACAAAACGAAAAGTATGTGTAAAAATGTTAAGTCGTGTAGGTGAAACGTAAAATATAAAAAACATTAAGTCGATCTAGAACTAGCGTGTTGCGACGGGATCGTTAAACGGGGAAAATATACCTATAAAATCGTTGATATTGGTGTCAAGTATTAACTCATTGAAGTATTAGTTAGAAGTTTGGTAGGTTAATTGATAGTTAACTAAAGTTCAGGGGGTGTGTATGTCATTTCCAATTCTCGTTTTCATGGTTGTTATTAGTTAGTTAATAGGGAAGAATAGGGCTAATCAGGGTAGTGCAATTTCATCTTCTTCATTTCTTGTTTTGTTCATGTATTTTCTTATGTATCGATTCTCTCAATCGAGTGATATGGTGACTTGATTATTCATGATTTGATTCCAATTACAACAATTGGTATTAGAGCGAGGTTAAAGGCCGATCGAGAAGAACAAATCCGGTGAGAATCGATCAGGAGAAAAATTAAGCATCAAGATGGTCTCGCCCAAGTTCGAATTGAAAAATTTGATGGGAAAAATGATTTTGCCCTGGAGAATGAAGATGTGTGCGCTGCTGGTCCATCGGATCAGGGGCCGAGCTTGGACTGCGCCTTTATTAGTCTGATGATGTTCTTCTATTTATGTTCTTCTCCCGTTGAATTATACCTACCTGGTCAATCTCCAGTAGACAGCGAGATAGCCATTATGGTAAACGGGGGTAAAGCTAGCTCTTTAGAGGCATTCGGCGGTCAAGAGAAGATCCCAGCGGATGCAACAGATAAAGACAAGAAGGAACTTGAAGAAAAATGGAAAGATAAGTTGAAGAGGGCGCACAACCCCATAATACTCAAGTCTTGGGGATCGGGTACTGCGAGAAGTGTCAAAGGAGAACACCGCAGCTAGGATTTGGACCAAGTTGGAAGGTCTATACATGACAAAATCACTAGCAAACTCGTTATACCTCAAGAAAAGGTTGTACACTTATCACATGACCCCTAGCAAATTGCTAGAGGATCATACTGATGAGTTTAACAAGCTTGTGTTAGATCTTGAGAACATATACGTGAAGATCGATGATGAGGACCAGGCAATACTGTCCTTGGCTTCCTTTCCTTCCTCCTATGAACACTTCATAGATACACTCATGTATGTTAGAGACACGCTATCTATGGAGGAGGTGCTGCCTGTATTGAATTCCAAAGAGCTCAAAAGAAGATCAGACTCTAAAGAGGAAGGTGGAGAAGGCCTCTATGTCCAAGGGAGAACTGATCATAGAGGTTAAAAAACCAAGCTTGGATCAATATCCAAGTATAGAACCAAAAGAAAATGCTATGTATGTGGATCTGACAAGCACTTGAAGAGGGAATGCCCTGAGTTAAACAAGAGAAAGGGTGAATACTCCTCCAACAAGGCCTACAACAAAAATACTACACCACATTACTGCTTAGAAGGCTATAAAAGTGCTGATGTGTTAATAGTGTCAGGTGAAGTAGTGAATCATCAGTGGATACTTGATTTAGGGTGTTCATTTCACATGACACCCATGAAAGAATACTTTATCAGTTTTGGAGATGAGGATATAGGGAGTGTTAAGCTTGGTGATGATAGGCCCTGCCCAATTAAAGGGGTGGGCTCAGTGGGATTCAAGTTGGATGGTGGATCAGAGTTGAAGTTACACAATGTAAGATATATCCCCTCATTGAAAAGAAGACTGCTGTCTTGTGGGTTATTTGAAAAAGAAGGCTACTATGCTAGCCTAAAAGGGGGAAAGGCCAAGGTCATTAGAGGGTCTTTGATAGTTATGACTAGGACAAGAAGGGATAACAATACCTACCTACAATATGGGAGTGTGAGTCAGGGACTAGTAACTGTTGCCATAGATCAAGGGTCAAGCCAGGCTCTACTACGGCATAGGAGACTAAGGCATGTAAGTCATCAGGGAATGATAGAGCTAAACAGGCAGTCATTGCTTGATCTCAAATGCTGTGATTTTAGGTTCTGTGAAGAATGTGGCATGGGCAAGCAAAAGAGAGTTAAGTTCAGCAGGACCACCCATCACTCAAAGGGCATATTAGCCTATGTCCATGCTGACTTATTGGGGCCTGCTAAGGTCAAATCACTAGGTAAGGCCAGGTATTTCCTATCTCTAATTGATGATCATTCTAGCAGGCTATGGGATTGGGTATATGTTTTTAAAAACAAAAGTGATACAATCATGAAATTCAAGGAATGGAGAGCATTTGAAAAACAAACTGGGAGGACTATTAGGAAGCTGAGAACAGATAATGGTCTACAACTTTGTAGTGGTGAGTTCAACTCTTATTGTAGGCTCAATGGTATAGCTAGACATCTTACAATACAAGAACAGAATAGCCTAGTTGAAAAAATGAATAGGACCATTCTTGAAATAGTGAGGTGTATGCTATTGAGTTCAGGTTTACCATAGACTTTTTAGAGTGGGGCGATTGCCACTGCAGTCTATCTGATTAATAGATCACCTTCTACTGCTCTTAACATGAGAACCCCCATAGAGATGTGGTCAGGGAAAAGACCTGACCTAAGGTATCTAAGAGTGTTTTGGTCTATACTGTATGCCCACATAAGTCAGGGTAAGCTGAAAGCTAGGTCAATTAAGTATGCGTTCGTTGGTTATCCTAAGGGGGTGAAAGGGTATAAACTATGGAGATTAGAAGGTGAAGGTCCCAGAGTCTTGGTCAGCAGGAATGTTAAGTGTAGAGAAGAAATCATGTACAAGGATGTAATAGGAAATTTAAGAGACACTTGAATGATACTCATGATATCCAGAATGAGCAAGATGAGGTGGAGTTTGATTAGATTTCCAAAGGTCACCTAACTGGTAAAACTAAGGGTGCAGGCTCAGTTAGTACGACTGAGGGTGCAGGCTCAGTCAGCTGCTCTGATGGCAATGCCGAAGGAGGTGCTCATATAGGTGCTTCGAGTCCTGTTTCTCATAGCTTAGCTAGAAACAGGCCTAGGAGGAACATAAAGCCACCTCAAAGGTATGTTGCTGATAGTAAGTGTGACTTTGTATGCCATTGTGTTTCTCGTTGCTGAACAGGAAAGTGTCTTAGAATCATTGTCTTATGATGAGGCTATAAGGTCTGATGACAAGGACAAGTCGATGGCAGCCATGAAAGAGGAGATTAAGTCACTACATAAGAATGGTACATGGAAGTTATCAAATCTACCAGCTGATAAGAAGGCTAACCCATGTAAATGGTTGTATAAGCTCAAAGATGGGCTATCTAGCACTGATCCTCCCAGATACAAGGCTAGGATGGTGGCAAAGGGTTTCAAGCAAAGGGATGGTATAGACTATAGTGAGATATTTTCTCCTGTAGTCAAGCATACGTCTATTAGGCTTTTTTTTATCTCCGACAGTGGCATTTGATTTGGAATTAGAGCAGCTTGATGTAAAAACTGCTTTCTTTCATGGACATATTGAGGAGGATATTTACATGAATCAACCTAGGGGATTTGAGGTTGAAAAACAGGAAGATAAAGTCTCTCATTTGAAGAAGTCTTTATATGGACTTAAACAATCCCTTAGGCAATGGTACATGAGATTTAATGAGTATATGGTATCTCATGGGTTCATAAGAAGCAATTATGACAATTGTGTATATCTTAGGGAATATGTTGATGGAAATTTTGTGTACCTATTACTATATGTTGATGATATGCTTATAGCTTGCAAAGATAAGTTGGTCATAGAGGAAACCAAGTAGATGCTAATGTCAGAATTTGACATGAAGATGTTAGGGAAGGCTAAAAGGATCCTGGGTGTAGAGATCAAAAGGGAGAGAAAACTTAAACAACTTAAGTTGTCTCAAACCAACTACTTGTCTAAGGTGCTGGAGAATTATGGTATGAGCAACTGTAAGTCAGTTAAGACTCCCATTACTGCTCACTTTAAGCTTTCAAATAAGGATTCTCCATCTACTTCTAAAGAGGTAGCCTATATGAGTAGAGTACCTTATGCTAATATGGTGGGTAGTATGATGTATTTGGTGTGATCAGTAGGTTCATTGACAATCCTAGGAGGAATCATTGGGAGGTTGCTAAGTGGCTACTAAGGTACTTAAAAGGCACAAAGGAGTAAGGTTTAATATTCGGGTGTCATAGTAGTGATAAGCAGCTTGTAACTAGGTTTGTTGATTTGGACAATGCTAAAGATATGGATATAGGAAGGTCCATCACAAGCTATGCTTTTCAAGTCTTGGGTAATCTTGTGAGTTGGAAAGCATAGCTGCAGTCTGTGGTGGCCGTATCTACTACTGTGGCGGAGTATATGGCCTTAGCAGAGTTAGTGAAAGTGGATCTATGGCTCAAGTGGTTTGTAACAGAACTGGGAATAAAGTTCGATGAAGCTTGTGCCTTTTGTGATAATCAAGGTGTTGTGCTATTGTCTAAAGATAGCAGGTTCCATGAAATAACAAAGCATATTGATGTGCGGTTCCATTTCATAAGGGAAGTGATTAAGTCCAAGGATGTTGTTAAAGAAATAGATACTTAGTTTAATTCAGTCAACATGTTCACTAATGTAAGGCCCCATTCCTGGAGACCTCACAGTTGGATAATCATTGCATCATTTCATATATATTATATAATTCATAAAATACGCAGCGGAAATAGATTATCAAAAACCATTCATTTTATTGATAAATACTGTTGTTAAGCAATACAATACTGTTAAATTACAAAAGCCTCATTCATTTGTATTGCAAAACAACAATATTATTATGCGTGAACAGATGCCAGTCTTGCCCTGCCGAGTAGCCTCCCCGTGTGCCATCCTTAGCAAATTACCTGCCAACTGAAAATGCATAAAGTCAGCGTTGTTGAGTGAGTTCTAGTTTTAAAGTATTAAAATACTTAATACGGTTCAAAATACTTTCTTTACTTTCGTACATACAACAAGGCATAACCTTATCCTTTATTCCTTAACTCACTTATTTGTTCGTTTCGTGCTTTATCTTTTCGTTCTTTTCATACTTTATCTTTTCCCTCATTTCATACTGATTCTAGATCCTACCAAGATATTCCCCCCATCATAGCCCGAAGCTACCATTTCGGACACAAAGCCTCGTCACTATTCAGCACAAAGCCCGTGGCCCGAAGCCACCATTCGGGGCACAAAGCCTCATCAATAATTAGCACATAGCCCGTGGCCCGAAGCCACTATTTCGGGCACAAAGCCTCATCACTATATGGCACAAAGCCCGTGCCCGAAGCCACCATTCCAGGCATAAAGCCTCATCAGTATATGGCACAAAGCCCGGGGTCGAATGACAAGGATCCTGTTTTGTACTGTGGATTCAGTTACCAAGACTAGTCCCCTGTGTGTGTACACTTATGGGTTAGCCAAAATCGCATGCTATAAAAGACACAGTTGAGCTGACAACTCTCAAAGAGTTGTGATCCTCCTTTTAATCTGCTTGCAAGCCTTTTCTTTATTTCATTACGTTTCACTTTTCAACTTTGTTATATTTCACTTCGTTACGTTATACTATACGTTCATTCATTCATTCTTCATACTACGTAAAGTCATAACATGATACTTAAAGTATATTGTAATATAATATATACGTTTTGTAATTCATTAAAAGATAACACTTCATACACATATGCATATCATACATTCATTATAACATCATGCATATTCTATTCATAGACCCTTGCATGTTCATGCTTAATATAGGCCAAACAGTTCATAGGTCAAACTAGGGTCAAACCCTAAAATTCTATTTTTCCTTGAAATTCCAGAAAAATTGTCTAAGTTTTGGGCGTATGGGAACTATGCAGGCGCATGAGCCCTGCTTAGGCGCATTAACACTATGCAGGCGCATGTCCTTACACTTAACTGTTTTTCCACTAATTTTTGGGCGCATGAACACTATTTGGACGCATGACCTTGCACTTAGGGGTTTCAGGCAAAACTTAGGCGTATGATGCACTGTTTAGGCGCATTAGCCTACACTTAACTTTCTAAGTTAAATTTTCAGGCGCATGGGCCCTGTTTGGGCGCATCACCTTACTTAAAACTTTTGTAAGGCCAAAGTCTAGGCGCATGGGCCCTGTTTGGGCGCATGAACAACAACATATATTTGTCTAACATATTTTTCAGTCCCAATCTTATCTTAAACATATTCTAAACTTCATACTACCATTCTAAGCCTTAACTTAGTATGCACAACCACAAAACACTAACAACATTAACTAAAACATACGGTTATACATACAACTTTTATAAAAAAACTATTTACTTGCATTTTCAGCCCCGAAAACTTTTAAAAACATATAAAACATGGGGTCTAGAAACTCACCTAAGCTGCTTCCAAGCTTAACTCCTTCGACTTGAACTTTTAAGAGAATTCTAACACCTAGACATGTCCAAAACACATAAAACGAACACATACACACACATAAGAACATGTAGATTTCGGTTATATGGTCAAAAATCCTTAAAACCAAACCCAATTATGCTAAAACTTACTTAGCTTGGCTGAATTTAGCTACTCTTTCTCTCTAAACCGAAGATTCTTCTGCTTTCTCTCTCTAAAAATATCGAACAGTTGCAAATGCAAAAGGTGTGGGCGGCCATGCCCACTTAAACAAAAGTAATATCATTATTTTATCCTTTTTACACTTTGCACCCCTCCACTTTGGCCTCTTTCTCTTTCTTACAAAATATATTTCTTTTATTTCTCATTTCTTTTCTTTCTTTTATTTGACAAAATTTTCCGGGTGTTAAAAGTCCACTCCCCTTAAAGAGATTTCGTCCCCAAAACCCGTCATTCCTCGAATAACTGTGGGTAATGCTATCTCATCTCTTCCTCAGTCTCCCACGTAGACTCCAAACCCTTCTTGTGCTTCCACTGCACATGCACTAGTGGAACCACTTTATTCCTCAATCTCTTCTCCTTCCGATCTATGATTGCCACTGGTTGCTCTACATAATTAAGCCGTTTATCCACTTGGATATCATCCAGTGGTACAATTATATCTTCATCATCTAAACACTTTCTCAGATGAGATACATGGAGTGTCGGATGAATTGCACTTAACTTATCAGGCAGTTCTAATCGATATGCCACCTCTCCCGATATGCCATCTCTCCTACTCGTGTGATGATTCAGAAAGGCCCTATGTACCTCGGGCTTAGCTTGCCCCTCTTCTAAAACCGAATGATTCCTTTCCAAGGTGAGACCTTCAACATAACTCGATTGCCCACCTTGAATTCAATCGGTCTATGCCTCTTATCGATGTATGACTTTTGTCTATCTTATGTTTCCTTCATAAAGGCTTTGATCTTTCTAACTTCTCGAAGGTAGCCTCGATCACCTCAAGGCTTCCTAACTCTTTCTGCCCAATGTCGCCCCAACATACGGGCGTTCTACACCTTCTACCATATAGCATCTCGTAAGGTGGCATACCAATGCTGGCATGATAACTGTTGTTATACGAGAATTCTGTTAAGGGTAAGTGATCGTCCCAACTTCCTCCAAAATCAATCATGCATGCTCGAAGCATATCCTCGAGCATCTAAATCATCCTCTTAGACTGACCATCTGTCTGAGGGTGATAAGCCGTACTAATATATAGCCTCATCCCCATCACATCATCGAATCTCTTCCAAAACCTCAATGTGAATCGGGTGTCACGATCCGACATGATAGACACTAGCACACCGTGATGAGCTACAATCTCTTTAATGAACAGATCCGTCAATCTTTCTGAGGAATACGTCTCGCGGATCGGTAGGACCTAAGCCCTATTCGTCAGTCGATCAACAATCACCCAAATGGTATCATACCACCTCGCCGTACGAGATAGCTTAGTAATAAAATCCATGGTGATGTGCTCCACTTCCACTTGGGTATATCTAATGGTTGGATCTTCCCGTATGGTTTCTGATGTTCTGCCTTCACCTGTAAACAAGTAAGGCACTTGCTCACGTACTCTATTACATCACGCTTCATTCCTGGCCACCAATAATCTTTCTTCATATCCTGATACATCTTCGTGGCACGGAGATGGATCGAGTATCAATTCTTATGAGCTTCATCCATAATCCGCCCCCGTAGGTCTCCCTAATAAGGGATCCATATCCGTCCATTTCGGGTCCTAACACAGAGAGTGTTTTCACCTAATTCTATGACAAGACCTCTCATTCGTTCGGAATTTAGGGGATCTTCCTTCAACGCCTCATCTTGGAACCCTTTCACCTGGGTCATCACCTCAGCGGTCATAACCAATTAATAAGCCTTCACCCGAATCGGCTCGGGTCTCTCCTTTCGACTGAGGGCATTGACCATAACGTTGGCCTTACCCGGATGGTAATGGATCTCATAATCATAGTCTTTGATGAGCTCTAACCATCTCCTTTGTCTCATGTTGAGATCCTTTTGTTCTAAGAAGTACTTCAAGCTCTTATGGTCGGTGAAGATGATGCACTTCGTCCCGTATAAGTAGTGCCGCCAAATCTTCAACGCAAAGACCATAACCGCTAACTCCAAATCGTGGGTAGGATAATTGACTTCATGGGTTTTCAGCTATCGGGATGCGTAGGCTATTACCCTTCCATGTTGCATTAACATGCAACCAAGACCCGAATAAGAAGCATCCGAATATACCACTAAGTCCTCACTACCTTCGGGTAATAACAAGACAAGAGCTTGAGTTAATCTCGTCTTTAACTCCTCAAAAGCATCCTCCTGTTTCTGACCCCACAAGAACTTCACATCTTTACGGGTCAATTTGGTCAAAGGTAAGACTATCTTGTAAAAGTCTTGAATGAATCTCCTTTAATAACCCGCCAAACCCAAGAAGCTGTGAATCTCGGATGGCGTCTTTGGAGACTTCCACTGCATCACTGTCTCAACCATTGCCGGGTCCACTATAATTCCTTCAGCATTCACCACATGACCCAAAAATTAAACCTCGCGCAACCAAAAAGAACACTTAAAGAATTTAGCATACTACTTTTCTCTTCTAAGTGTCTCCAATACTTCACGTGTGTGGCCGACATGTTCTTCCTCACTTTTCGAATAAATCAGGATATCATCAATAAACACAATCACTGATTTATCTAACATGGGCCGACACACTCGATTCATTTAATTCATAAAGGCAGTTGGCACGTTAGTTAGACCAAAAGACATGACGAGAAACTCGTAGTGTCCATAACGCGTGCGAAAAGCTGTCTTAGGGATATCTCGCTCTTTCACATTCAGCTGATGATAACCAGATCGAAGATCTATCCTTGTGAACCCACTGGCACCTTGTAGCTAATCTAACAAATCGTCAATCCTCGGTAATGGATAGTGATTCTTTATCGTCAACTTGTTCAACTCCCGATAGTCGATGCACATCCTCATACTACCGTCCTTTTTCACAAACAGTACTGGAGCACCCCAAGGAGAGATGCTCGATCGAATGAACCCTTTATCCATCAACTCCCGCAATTGATCCATTAGTTCCTTCATCTCGGTAGGAGGTAATTGATACGGTGCCCTGGCAATGGGTTGAGCACCGAGTATCAAATCAATCTGAAACTTAATCTCGTGATCCGCTGGCATACCTGGTAAGTCCCCTGGGAACACGTCCGGAAAGTCACGCACAACCGGCACATCGGACAATTGTGGTACTGATGTATCCACATCTTTTACGTAGGCCAGATAGGCATTACATCCCTGTCTCATGCACTTTTCTGCCACCGCCATCGAAATCACCTTTGAAATCGTAGTGACGCGATCACCGTAGACTGTCACCGAACTTCCATCGGGCGCAATTAATCAAATCATCTTCTTACGGCATATGATGTTTGCCTTATAGGCTACTAACCAATCCATCCGTATTACTACATCGAATCCACCTAGGGGCATCACATGTAATTTAGCAGAAAACTTATGACCTTTTAGTTCTATGACACAGTCGTCTACCATATAAGAAATTCTAGTGGACTTACTAATAGCCGTTTCTACGTTGAATGGGTTATAAATACTTCTACTACTAATAGGCAACTTAGCACAGAAAGCAGCAGAAATGAAACTCCTACTAGCACCAGAATCAAATAATACAGAGGGCAAATTTGGTTTACTAGAAACATACCTGACACGACATCGGGATCCTCTCGGGCCTCCTCCCGCGTCATCATGAAAGCTCTAGCAGTCGCCCTCTGTCCTCCTTCCTCTAGCTTCTTCTTCGCCCCAGAACGCTCAGCCCTTGGCTTCTTACAGTCCCAGCTCGCGCGGCCTTCCTCACCGTAGTTATAACACCGTATAAGTCCACACATCTTCGCCACATGACCAGGCTTCCCACACTTGAAACACATGCTCAATCTCCATTTACACTCACCGGAGTTCTCTATCCCACATTTACTATACTTCTTTATCCCCGAACTAGATGATACCACCCTACGGTCATCCACTTTCCTCCTTTTGTTGTTTGGAGTGAAACACCACGTCTAAACCTTTTCCTGCCCCACCTCTTATTACCGTCACCCGTCTTCTTCACCTCGACTATCGCCACTTCCCTTTCATCATACAACCTACCTACTAGGTCTACCACCGATCGAAAGGTAACCAGCCGGGCAGCGATCAAATGCCTGCGAATGTCAGCTGGCAATCCCTGAATGTACTTCTTGATCTTCCTTGACATCGGCGTCACCTGATATGGCACCAACCTTGCCATCTCATTAAACTTGGTGGTGTATTGCTGGTGTGTCATGGTGTGACCTTTCGTAATTTTGTTAACCGTTTGTTAACGTCGTTATCTCTTGTAAGGGTTTGTTTTATCATTAATACAAATGTGGGGCCTTATTCGTAATTTCTTATAACTTGATTTCCTTTTAGTATCCTTATAATTTATATACTATTAAATAATTAAGTAAATAATAATAATAATAATGACAATAATAATAAAAATAATTATAACAGTAATAAATAGCAAGTATAAATATAATAATAAAAATAATAATAAAGAAAATATATATATATATATACTAATAATAATAAGCATATTAAGTGTTAATCTTGAAATTTAATAATAACATAAGTCTTGTTATTTTTATGATTTTTAGAAAAATTATAATTAAATAGTTGAGCATAAAATAACAAAGTTTAAAGCCCCAGGAACTAAACAGTACTTTAATTATAAAGTTAAAAGTTGAACTTTGGGTTTAAAACATAAATCTTAAAACCACATGGACCAAAGTGTAACAATTTTAAACCGCCCTCCTTTTACCCCTGTTTTCCCGGCCACCATCGGCTCCGGCCGAGCTCCGCAACACCCCAAACGCCCACAAAACTCAGTCTTTTAAATCCCAAACCGTTTTTAAACCCGTCATGAATCTGGTCGAACACATAGGTGTGTTTTTTGAAATCTAATTGAGGTTTTAATGCACAATGAACTCGAAACCAAACCTATCTAGGTTCAATCCATTACTACATTAAAGATCAATATTATTGAAATTGAAAGAACATACACGTTCTAGTAATCATTTCGAAGTTATGAGGGTGATTAATTTCACCTGAAACGACTTTAAACGCCCTTAAATCGAACTGTAACAACCGAGAACAAACTTGAACTCGTTGGGTATTCAAACGGCCAAATTGGGGCTATAAAATCGAGGCAAAACACCCCATTCGGGTTTCCTAACCTTTATGTAATCTCATATTTCCCGGAAAAACGCACACACACAACGAATTTGAACCAAGAACAGTCACGAGCTTCGTTCGAGCTTGAGATCGACAAGACCACTTCAACTCAGGTAATTAACTTGGGGATTACACTCGATTATGAATGGGAAGCAAAAGCCCCATGTTTAATTTGGGTAATAACAACAAATCTGGGCTCAATTTGAACGATTTTGAAACTAGGGTTCGAAGGGAAATTGGGGATTCTGTGTAAATGAGTTTTGTGCTTTGATTTGTGATTCAAAACATAAACGGGGCCTTGGCCCAGCGGTTAAAAATGTGGTGTTGTGGGGCAGGGGACCCGGGTTCAAACCCGAGCCCCTGCAACTTCTTTTTAAAATAGGTTTTGAGTTATTAAAAATTCAAAAAAACATTTTATCATCATTAATAATTATATAAAAATTATTTTTAATCTCAAAATCCAATAAAATTATTTTCTTTTTAAAATTTCATTAGAAAAATCCACTTTAGATTCGTTTAAATGTTATAAAAAATGAGAGTTATTTAAAAGTAAATAATACTCGTTTGATTATAAAAGGTTAACTTTTAAATAATAGTGATTATCACTAAAATACTTATTTGATCGTGTAAACACCAAAACAATAACAAATTATGCCTGATTAATAACATAAAAAAAACATGGACAATTGGATATTAACATAACACCAAAATCACCATGATTAATTTAATATAACTTTTCATTTAGGTGAACGTTAACGAATCCTCAGCGTTATATACAAGGCTTATTATTTGTTCATCCTTTATTATCATGTGAGTTTTCATATCCCTCTTTTATTATTTCACACCTTTTTTGGGGTGAAACATGTTAACATATAAACATACACTTGTAAATATTTTGATACTTGTAAATGCACATGCAATTTATCTTTACTTTTTGTCATGGTTATTTGTATTATTGTGAGTTTTATATGATAAACATTATATGTTGACATTTGTCACACCCCGGACACAGGTAGGGTGGAACATCACAGACTAGC
The DNA here is from genome assembly GCA_024085815.1 of Flaveria linearis. Classification (NCBI taxonomy): domain Eukaryota; kingdom Viridiplantae; phylum Streptophyta; class Magnoliopsida; order Asterales; family Asteraceae; genus Flaveria; species Flaveria linearis. Next base: position 71,097,307 of record CM044003.1, on the reverse strand, counting down.
AACAACATATGGCAGCGGAAACAAACCATAATAAGAGCACAAAAGGAGAGAACATCACATGCCATTAATGTTTAAAGAAAAACCGGGCTAGAAGTAGGTCTAGCCCCCAAAACAAGTACATAATTCATCAGTACAAATTGTTTCCAACAATAACAAATGTAAATTTTTCAAAAATGTATTAAAAACATAACAAGCCAATGCCATGGGTCATGGAGCTAGGTCAAAGTCTTCTACAACAGCTAGACTCTGATCACGGATTACCTAAAACATGCTCAAAAGAAAATTTGTGTCAACTAAAAAGTTGGTGAATTCAAGTGCTTAAAGTTTAAAAACAAAAGGATTCAATAGAATCCACATTTAATTTAAAGAAAATCATAGTTTCATTGTTGTGGGGGATCACAATCAACCCTGCACTCAGTCCCGGCTAGCCTCTTCAAAAGTTAAGTGATACCGGTTAATCCCGAAAGAAGAACTGAGCCTCAAACCAGTGTACCATACCAGTCGGACGGTCTACCATAGTATCTTATAAAACCTATTACATGCCATAAACAAACCCGCATTATCTCAGTGTGGTACCCTTCCCGTTCATCACGGAAGGCACTGTGTGTGGAGGATTCCCCAAGTAGATCTACCCATATAAAACAAGCGGTTCACACAAGAATTAATGACTGTGATACAAGTATCAGCATGTATCAACATTACCACAAAATATATAATCATAATATAGCACATAAATTGTTTAGTTTAAACAGAGCGTGCTTCATCCTAAAATAGTAGTAAGAAGGGGGTCGCTAGAACTCACCTTAAGATTCAAGCAAAGGATTCTTCATGTACCAGGAAAAGTTTCAAGTCTAACACCCTATCATCAAGATTTAAGTTATAAGCCACTGATTCTAAGGTTATGGAAGGTGCACTAGGTGTTCCATGAGGTTAAATGTCGAACTAGATTTTGATTTGCTAAGGCTTGTATAAAAAGTTTCCTTTATAGTAAGTTCGGGTTTCTTAAGGAAAAATACATGTTTTGCTATGTTGGATCATATATACAAGTTAGTTTAAGTTCACCAATTATTATTAGTTCAAGGGGGTCGGCTTACTGGAATTTGGTAAAATTTACAGTTTAGTCCTCCAAGTTTCCAAATTTACATTATCTACCCTAAAGTTTGCTTCTTTCCGTTTATTGACTTTTATGGCCAAATAATAGATTTTTGGAGTTAATTAACTCATTTTAAATATGTTAACCCCAATTTTTCAGAATTTAGGCTCGGGTTTAGAATTTTTACGTTTTAAGTTACCGGTTACAGTAAAACCGAAGGTTTTTTACGGTTAAGTGTTAATTTACTATATTTGAGTCTTATGCATTTAAATATCATTTTAAGGACTTTTTGATAAATTTACCATATGTTGAGAATGTATTTTAAGCCTCTTTTAGTTAAAAGACTCATTTTTAGGTTTAACCCGTTTAAACGTATTTTTACCCAGAACCGACCGTTCATAAGCGTGTTTAACCAATTTTTCACCATTTTCAAGTATTATAGGTCTTAGCTTACTAAAATAACATGGTTTTCACAGCTTTCACGTTTGTTCCTTCATTTCCAAGATTTTCTTCCAACAATTCCCCCGGTTAAGACCCGTTTTTAACTAAAAAATCCTTTTAAATTGTCCTTTGACCATTTAATCAACAAATCTGAACTAAAACACTTTTTAACCCTTTAAAACCTGTAATTCCTTTTAAAATGGCTAAAACCTAAGTTCTCTTATTTTTTAGTCATTTCACCACCTTTCGGGACCCAAAATAAGCTCAAAATACCTACAAGTCCATACTTCTATTATTTTCAGCCATTAACATCACTTTATATACCTAATAACACCAAAACATACTGAAATAATAGTTCTAACTCACAGGTTTAACATATAGCCCAAGAACAAGTTGAAAAATAGTGATTACACCATTTTACCCATTACACAAGTGTAAAACATTATAACTCATGTTTAAACATTACCAAAACCTTATGTAACTTTAAAAACAGGTTGTTAGAAGGTTAGAAAGCTATTTTTGAGCATGTTACAACTTTAGAAACAGGTTGTTAGAAGGTTAGAAAGCTATTTTTGAGCATGTTACAATCTTTTCTTTGGAGGGTTACAAGATGTGCCAGTTAGATGGTGCAATAACACCCAAAAAGAGGGTTTTCATGGTGTAAATTGGGTTACACCCATAGAATGACATATATATCAAGTGAGATACCTTCAAAAATGTTAAATACTCTCAAGAACAAGGCTGTAGCAGCAAGTTCCTGTTATAATACAGAGTGGTAAGATTTTTGAGAGAAAAATGAAGAAAACACAAGGTATAGCCTCATTCGGGTATGATGTTGTTTACACTTCAAGTGGTTAAAGATTTGGAGAGTTTAGAAGGACAAGATGAGCTGGAGAATCTTGAACAAAGGCTGGAGGTGCCGAACATAATGGAACCGTGTACCCAAAAGCTCATAAAACTTCACCTTCTGGTGGGTTTGAGCTCTTTGAGCTCGGCCGATCCTAGTGATGTTGTGTTCTTCGAAAATGTGGCTAGAAGTAAAGAGGATTTGAGTTGTGTTTGTGTGTTTTCTGCTAGAGAGAAACCGAGAGAGAGATGAGAGTGAGATAGTAATGAAAGGTGTAGTGTGTTGCATGAGATGGGAGTGGGTAGTAGTGGTGGTGGTATAGAAGAGAGTGGATTGGTGGAGAGGGTGGTGAGAGGGGGCGGCCAAGCTTGGCTTATAGTGGGGTGATTTTTGTTTTAAATTTAAATGGTGAATTATATTATGTAGTGTTATTTTGTAGTGTAGTGTAGTATATTAGATGTTAAAATTTAGTTAGTTGTTAAGTATTGTGCATGATCATGCATGCATTAATTCGAGAATTATGAGTTCATAAACATTTTAATTATCTCAATTAAAATTAAATTATGCTTGGATGACTAATTAACTTTCCCGGAATACTAAGTTTCCCTCAATTAAAGCTTGAACTAGCTAAATCATCTCAAAATGGCACATGAAATAATAAAAATGGTTATAATAACAACAATAATAAAAATGCTAATAAAAATATTGGCAATGGCACTAAAATATTGAATGGGTAATGATGCAGGTTGATAAAGGTTTGAGTTATGACCTAGAGGTCGGTTGTCACATTCTCCCATCGTTTAGGAAATTTCGTCCTGAAATTTTAGCTTTGATTAGATTCAGAACGGGTGGGTTAGAAGAGGTGCGGATAACTCTTCCTCATCTTATCTTCTCACTCCCAGGTGAATTCAGGTCCTCGCCTAGAATTCCATCTTACCTTGACCTTGGGTATGCGGCTTCGTCTGAGTTTCTTGACCAGCCGGTCAGTGATCTTTATAGGCTCTTCCACAAAGTTCAACTTGTCATTGATCCTCGCTTCTTTCAATGGTGAGTCCATGATCTTGTATACCCTGCACTTCTTCAAGTTTGACACATGGAAGGTGTCATGTATGTAACTTAACTTCTGAGGTAGCTTTAACTTATGTGCCACGGGGCCAATCCTTGCTAGTATCTTAAATGGTCCAATGTACCTCGGGCTTAATTTTCCTTTCCTTCCAAACCTCACAGTTCCCTTCCATGGTGCTACTTTTAGCATTACCCTGTCACCCACTTAGAATTCTAAAGGTTTTCATCTTCTGTCGGTGTATTTCTTCTGACGATCTCTGGCTGCTCTTAAACACCCCTTGATCTTGAATATCTTGTCGGTGGTCTCCAACACGATGTCGGGTCCCATTACTTGGCTATCACCAATCTCATTCCAACTCAACGGTGATTGGAATTTCCTACCATATAGGGGCTCATACGGAGCCGCCTTTATACTTGCATGGTAACTGTTATTATAGGAGAACTCTACCAAAGGAAGATGGTTGTCCCAGTTACCACCAGAGTCAATCACGCAAGCTCTTAGCATATCTTCCAAGGTTTGAATGGTTCTTTCACTCTGACCGTCAGTTTGTGGGTGGTATGCAGTGCTTAAATCTAGATGGATTCCTAAAGCCTGCTGGAGTGATTTCTAGAAATGAGAAGTGAAGCGGCTATCACGGTCAGAGCTGATTGATAGAGGCACACCATGCCTGGTCAATATTTCATCGATGTATAGTTGAGCCAGCTTCATCAGGTCGTAGTCTTCTCAAATCGGCAGGAAGTGAGCTGATTTAGTTAGCCTATCCACTATACCCAAATAGCGTCATGACTTCTAAACGTTCTGGGTAACTTTGTAACAAAATCCATCGTGACGTTATCCCATTTAGTTAGCCTACTTTTAGCATGACCTCACGGTTCCCTTCCATGGTGCTACTTTTAGCATTACCCTGTCACCCACTTGGAATTCTAAAGGTTTTCATCTTCTGTCAGCGTATTTCTTTTGACGGTCTCTGGCTGCTCTTAAACACTCCTTGATCTTGAATATCTTGTCGGTGGCCTCCAACACGATGTCAGCCCATTACTTGGCTATCACCAATCTCATTCCAACTCAATGGTGATTGGCATTTCCTATCATATAGGGCCTCATACGGAGCTGCCTTTATACTTGCGTGGTAACTTTTATTATCAGATAACTCCACCAAAGGAAGATGGTTGTCCTAGTTCCCACCAAAGTCAATCACGCAAGCTCTTAGCATATCTTCCAAGGTTTGAATGGTTCTTTCACTCTGACCGTCAGTTGTGGGTGGTATGTATTGCTTAAATCTAGACAGGTTCCTAAAGCCTGCTGGAGTGATTTCTAGAAACGAGAAGTGAAGCGGCTATCGCGGTCGGAGTTGATTGATAGAGGCACACCATGCCTGGTCAATATTTCATCGATGTACAGTTGAGCCAGCTTCATCAGGTCGTAGTCTTCTCGAATCGGCAAGAAGTGAGCAGATTTAGTTAGCCTATCCACTATTACCAAAATAGCGTCATGACCTCTAAACGTTCTGGGTAACTTTGTAACAAAATCCATCGTGACGTTATCCCATTTCCGTTATGGGTACTCGGGCTGTTGCAACGTTCTTGACGGTTTTCGATTTTCAGCTTTTACCATGGCGCAGGTCAGACACTTCCCAGCATAAATAGCGATTGATTTCTTGATTCCAGGCCACCAGAAAAGTGCCTATAGTTCCTGGTACATTTTGTCACTTTCGGGGTGAATCAAGTACCTAGATTTGTGGGCTTCGTCGAGGATTAGCTCTCTAATTCCCCCGTACTTCGGTACCCATGTTCTCCCTTCATATTTATATATACCATTCTTACTCATTTCTTCCTGTTAATACTTCTTCTACCAATTTATATTCCTTTAATGCTTTGCCTTGAGCTTCTTTCAGCCTTGCGATAAGGTTGGTGTACACACTCATCCTTAAGGCATGGACGTGATGGGGTTTTTCTCTTCTTTCCTGCTCAAGGCATCTGCCACTATATTGGCCTTGCCGGGATGGTAGCAGATTTCACATTCGTAATCATTTAATAGCTCAACCCATCTTCTCTGGCGCATGCTTAGCATCTTCTGATCCAGAATGTGTTGCAAACTTCTATGGTCAGTGTAGATAATACACTTCGTGCCATAGAGATAATGCCTCCACATTTTGAGCGCAAACACCACGACACCCAATTCTAGATCGTGCGTTGTGTAGTTCTTCTCATGATCATTCAGCAGTCTTGATGCATAAGCAATTACCTTGTTGCGCTGCATTAGTAAGCATCCTAGTCCTTGACGCGAGGCGTCACAATAGACTACAAAATCTTCGACTCCTTCAGGGAGGGCGAGGAAAGGTGCACTACACATTTTCTCCTTGAGCGTTTCAAACGCTTCATTCTTCTCTCGCTCCTACACGAAGGTTGTATCCTTCTTAGTCAGAGCAGTCAACGGTAGCACAATGCGTGAGAACTCCTTGATAAACCTTCTGTAGTATTCAGCCAATCCGAGGAATTGCCTTATTTCAGTGGGGGTTTCAGGAATTTTCTAGTTCTTAATAGCCTCAATCTTAGAAGGGTCAACTTCAATCCCTTTCTCATTTACCACATGCCCTAGAAATTAGATCTCTCACATCCAAAATTCGCATTTGGAGAACTTGGCATATAATTGCTGATTCTTGAGTAATTCAAGAATCAGCCTGAGGTGCTTCTAGTGCTCTTCCTTGCTACAGGAGTAGATCAGGATGTCGTTGATAAACACAATCACAAACTTGTCAAGATATGGGCAGCATAAACGGTTCATGAGATCCATAAACGCCGCTGGTGCGTTAGTCAACCCAAAGGGCATGACCAGATACTCATAATGTCCATATCTAGTTCTAAATGCCGTTTTGGGTATGTCTTCTTCTCTTATCTTCAGCTGATGGTACCCTGATCCTAATTCTATCTTGGAAAAATAACTTGCTCCCTATAGTTGATCGAATAGGTCGTCTATTCTCGGAAGAGGGTATCGATTCTTTATTGTCAGCTCAATACACATACATACGGTTCCATTCTTCTTCTTCAAGAATAGTACCGGGGCACCCCATAGAGAAACACTTGGCCGTATAAATCCCTTGTCAAGTAGCTCTTGGATTTGTAGAATTAGTTCATTCATCTTGGGAGGGGCGAGTCGGTACGGTGCCTTGGCTACTGGTGTAGCACCAGTTAGTAGATCTAGCTGGAACTCAACCTGTCGATTTGGAGGGAGTCCCGGTAGGTCTTTGGAAAACACTTCCGGATATTCAGAATCCAGTGGGATATCCCCAATCTTCTTCCCCTCTTTAGCCTTCATCACATAGGCTATGAAAGCTGGGCATCCCTTCATAAGACTCTTGGTACCTTTAAATGAGATATCATAGGATATAGCGTGTTACTTCTTTCACCATGAACAACTAGCAGTATCCCGTCGCTCAAAGGTATCTTAAGTGGCATTCATCACACATGATTTCGACTCTATGCCTAGCCAGCCAGTCCATACCAACAACCACAACAAATCCTCCTAGTTTAATAGGCATCAGGTTTATCTTAAATGTACTTCCTTCTAGATTTATTAAGCAATCTTTAATGACTTCATTAGTTTCTAAAATGTTACCATCAGCTAATTCTACAGTATACGTATCAGTCAAGATGCATGCACTCAAGTCAATCAAAGGCCTAAAAGTACTAGAGACAAAACTAGCAGTTGCTCTAGTATCAAATAGAATGGTAGCAGTATGCTTGTTTATAAGGAATGTACCATTGACCACATCAGGTTCTTTGCGAGTATCGGCTGGTTCTATCATGAATGCTCGTCCCTTAGGCTTGTTGGGTCTGGCATCCTTATCTCTCCCCAGCTTAGGACACTTATTCCTCATATGCCCTGGATCTCCACACTCATAGCATTGCTTACCTAGTGCATACATACAGTCCTTAATTAAGTGACCGGTTCGCTTGCACTTAAAAAAGGGCATTAGGTTACACTCCCCTTGATGGTGAAGCTTGCACTTGTTGCAGAAGGGGCTTGTGCCTACATACAGCTTCCGTACCCTTCTTCACTGATCATCATGTCTAATACCTTGACCTGACCTCTTGCTTGAAACCACTACTGCTACCCATAATCTTCTTGACATCAACCCACTTTCTCTTCTTTTCTTCAGTTCTTCCCTGCTCTGTCCATCCACCCCTAACCAGGTCGTCAGTTAAGCTGCTAGCAAGATCCATCATAGCCTGTAGAGTCGTAGGTCTGGAAGATCGGACCATACCTCTAACTCTGGGATGTAACCCCCAGATGAAACGCGCTACGCCCTTAGATTCCGGTGTCACCAGGTGTGGCACTAGTCGAGATAGGGCTAAGAAGCAGTTGATGTACTCAGTGTAATTAGGACCTTTCATTTCCAGGCTCAGAAATTCAGACTCCAGCTTCTCGGGTGGATTGATAGGGTAGTATTTGTTGGTTATCAGTTCCCTGAATTCGGTCCAACTCATTCGGTTAGCAGCGTTTCTTCCCCGGGGCTGAGTAAACGTCCTCCACCATTCTAGATCCGATCCCTTGAGTGACTGGAATACGAACCTCACCATATGGTCAATCATACACTCACTGATGTCCAGGACAATTTCCATTTCATCGATCCACCGGTACGTCTCTATCACACCCTCGGTGCCATAGAAATCCTTGGGCTTGCATGTAATGAAGGTTTTGTAAGAGCATCCATTCTTCAGTGCTTCAGCTTCCTTCTTGTTGCCCTCATCGTTTCCGAATCCATCATTACCACCGGGGTTACTCCGGTCCGCATTGATCTGGGCGATGATGGTCAGAATGGCGTTAGCAATCTGTTGTGCTACGAGGTTGGCAATTCTCTCATCATTCTCTTGATTAGCATTCTCCCCATGAGGAGTTCCTGGTGGAGTAGGTTGGTTTCTGGTTTGTCTGGCCTCCTCACAGCGGCTCTAGTAGCTCCTCGTCTCCCAAACCGGGTTCCTCTCCTAGTCGGCATTCTGATAGCATCACAGATAAACTCATTTAGCATCTCATAATTGGTTTCAAGTAGCCCAAGCATCTCATAACATGACACATAGCAGTTCAATACAAATAGTTCAGTGAAATTTAACATTCATAGAAATAGTTTCATAGATAGTTTGGGTCAATAGTATCAGCAAACATAGTTGAATCAGAGTTATACTCTTACAAGTTGGAAAGTGCCATCACCCCATAATAATAATAATAGTATCAGATAATAATAGAAATAGTTTCCTTCAACTGTCTAAAAGGCAGATAATCCCACTTCCTATCCACGCTCTCACATCCACTTCTTCTTCAGCCATCCTAGCCATCCTAAGTTCTTCTTCTACTGTTCTTGCTCCAACCGCTGGACCCCATGTGAAGCCATCATGGCCTGAAACTGGGCAAACTGAGAGGTCCGAGTGGCGTGCTGGAGTGTCAGCTCGTGACAACGGACGGTCTTCAAAATCTTGTCCAATGCAGCATCAGAGAGACCTACGTCGCTTGCCCGGTGGCTAGACTTGGAGTACCGGTCACCAGCTTGCACACTAGGGCCGTCATATGTGTTGCGCCTAGGTGGTATCCAGTGCTCGTCATATGGGCGGTGTCGGAGTGGGTCAAATGGCGGAGGTGCAGGTATCGGAGTCCTAACAGGTGGTGGAGGAGGAGGTGGCATCCTAAAGGAGACTGGGGTTCCTCGCCTAGCACTCTTGTATGGGCGGGTGATAATAAATGCACCCCTATCCCCGATAAGTGGGATAGGTGAGTGGGTAGGAGCTGGAAAATGTGGTGAGTGGGAGCGCGTTCGGCTCCTAGAGGGGGACATCGAGGAAGAGTCTTCTGACTGCTCAGTTTCATCGGATGTAACGGATATCCAGCCTGGATGTCCGCATCCCCTCATGTATTCCTTGTACTCCATTCGTGGTATCGCCTTCCTAAGGCTCCCACTTGGTGTAGTACTGTTAGTTGGGTATGCCGGTGCCTTTCCTTTGTCAGCCATAGCTCTGGTATCCTGTAAGAAATATCTTGAGTAATTTGGTTTCTCATAGTTCATGATTGTATTAATAATAGTACTTATAATAGTAGTGATGGAAATAGTATCAGATATCCCAATAGTTTCCATAACCAGAGGTATCAATAAACAATAGTATCATAAATCAGTAGTTTCTTCAAATTATAACAGGCAAGGTAGTTTATCTTAAGAAAACCTTTAGACCACTTCAAAAGAAATTTCAGAAATCATAAGTTTCAAACAGGGAAGGTCCAATCATTACCTAAAGGTCCATTCTGGAATTTAAGCGTTCGGTAAATTCATGATTGCGTTGATCAAGTGTAATCATCAATTTACCCAACCCTATCATCCTAACACTTTCCCACAAGGACGGTCCTAAGGTATCAGGGTTGTAGCCTAGGGTCTTCTATGGCATTCCCGACTTCTCTACAACCTTTGGCTCTGATACCAATCTGTCACACCTCGGCCCAGGAAGGGGGGACGTCATAGACTAGCAACAACAATGGCAGCGGAAACAAACCATCATAAGAGCACAAAAGGAGAGAACATCACATGGCATTAATGTTTAAAGAAAAATCGGGCTAGAAGTATATCTAGCCCCCAACACAAGTACATAATTCATAAGTACAAATCATTTCCAACAATAACAAATGTAAATTGTTTAGAATGTATTAAAAACATAACAAGCCAATGCCATGGGTCATGGAGCTAGGTCAAGGTCTTCTACAACAGCTAGACTCCCATCACGGATTACCTGAAACATGCTCAAAAGAAAATTTGTGTCAACTAAAAAGTTGGTGAATTCAAGTGCTTAAAGTTTAAAAACCAAAGGATTCAATAGAATCCACATTTAATTTAAAGGAATCATAGTTTCATTGTTGTGGGGGATCACAATCAACCCTGCACTCAGTCCCGACTAGCCTCTTCAAAAGTTAAGTGATACCGGTTAATCCCGAAGGCAGAACTGAGCCTCAAACAGTGTACCATACCCGCCAGACGGTCCACCACAGTATCTTATAAAACCTGTGACATGCCACAAATAACCCTGTAGGATCTCAGTGTGGTACCCTTCCCGTTCATCATGGAAGGCACTGTATGTGGGGGATTCCCCAAGTAGATCTACCCATATAAAACAAGCAGTTCACACAAGAATTAAGGACTGTGATACACGCATCAGTAGGTATCAACATTACCACAACATATAGCATCATAATATAGCATAGAAATAGTTCAGTTTAAACAGAGCATGCTTCATCCCAAAATAGTAGTAAAAAGGGGGTCAATAGAACTCACGTTAAGATTCAAGCAAAGGATTCTTCATGTATCGGGAAAAGTTTCAAGTCTAGCAGCCTATCACAAAGATTTAAGTGATAAGCCACTGATTCTAAGGTTGTGGAAGGTGCACTAGGTGTGCCATGAGGTTAAATGTCCAACTAGATTTTGATTTGCTAAGGCTTGTATAAAAAGTTTCCTTTTATAGTAAGTTCGGGTTTCTTAAGGAAAATTACATGTTTTTCTATGTTCGATCATTTATACAAGTTAGTTTAAGTTCACCAAATGATTACTAGTTCAAGGGGGTCGGCTTATAGGAATTTGGCAAAATTTATAGTTTAGTCCTCCAGGTTTCCAAATTTACATTTTCTACCCTAAAGTTTGCTTATTTCCATTTATTGACTTTTATGTCCAAATAATAGATTTTTGGATTTAAGTAACTCATTTTAAATATGTTAACTCCCAATTTTTCAGAATTTAGGCTCGGGTTTAGAATTTTTACGTTTTACGTTACCGGTTACGGTAAAATCGAAGGTTTTTTACGGTTAAGTGTTAATTTACTATGTTTTGAGTCTTATCCCTTTCAATATCATTTTAACGACTTTTTGATAAGTTTACCATCTGTTGAGAATGTATTTTAAGCCTCTTTTAGTTGAAAGACTCATTTTTAGGTTTAGCCCGTTTAACCGTGTTTTTACCCGAAACCAATTTTTCACCATTTTCCAGTCTTAGAGGTCTCAGCTTACTTAAATAACATAGTTTTCATAGGTTTTAGGTTTGTTCCTTCATTTCCAAGATTTTCTTCCAGCAATTCCCTCGGTTAAGACTCGTTTTTAACTAAAAATTTCTTTTAAATTTTCCTTTGACAATTTAATCAACAAATCTGACCTAAAACACTTTGTTAACCCCTTTAGAACTTGGAATTCTTTTTAAAATGGCTAAAACCTAAGTTCTCTTATTTTTAAGTCATTTCACCACCTTTCGGGTCCCAAAATAAGCTCAAAATACCTACAAGTCCATACTTTTATTATTTTCAGCCATTAACATCACTTTATATATCTAATAACACCAAAACTTACTGAAATAATAGTTCTAAATCATGGGTTTAACATATAGCCCAAGAACAAATTGAAACATAGTGATTACACCATTTTCACCCAATACACAAGTGTAAAACGTTATAACTCATGTTTAAACATTACCAAAACCTTATGTAACTTTAAAAACAGGTTTTTAGAAGGTTAGAAAACTATTTTTGAGCAGGTTACAATCTTTGCTTTGGAGGGTTACAAGATGTGCAAGTTAGATGGTGCAATAACACCTAAAAAGAGGGTTTTCATGGTGTAAATCGGGTTACGCCCATAGAATGACATATATATCGAGTGAGATACCTTAAAGAATGTTAAAAGATTCTCAAGAACTAGGTTGGAGCAGCAATTTTCCGTTAGAAAAAAGAATGGTAAGATTTTTGAGAGAAAAATGAAGAAAACATAAGGTATAGCCTCATTCGGGTATGATGTTGCTTACACTTCAAGTGGTTCATGATTTAGAGAGTTTAGAGGGACAAGATGAGCTGGAGAATCTCAAACAAAGGCTGGAGGTGTCGAACACAACGGAACCATGCACCCAAAAGCTCATAAAACTTCACCTTCTTGCGGGTTTGAGCTTGGCTGATCCTAGTGATGTTGTGTTCTTTGAAAATGTAGCTAGAAGTAGAGAGGATTTGAGTTGTGTGTGTGTGTTTTCTGCTAGAGAGAAACCGAGAGAGAGAGATAAGAATGAGATAGGAATGAAAGGTGTAATGTGTGCATGAGATGGGAGTGGGTAGTAGTGGTGGTGGTGTAGAAGAGGGTGGATTGGTGGAGAGGGTGTGAGAGGGGGCGGCCGAGCTTGGCTTGCAGTGTCGTGATTTTTGTTTTAAATTTAAATGGTGAATTATATATGTATTGTTATTTTAGTGTAGTGCAACATATTAGATGGTAAAATTTAGTTAGTGTTAAGTATTGTGCATGATCATGCATGCATTAATCCGAGAATTATGTGTTCATACACATTTTAATTATGTCAATTAAAATTAAATTATCCTAGGTTGACTAATTAACTTTCCCGGAACACTAAGTTTCCCTTAGTTAAAGCTTGAACTAGCTAAATCATCACAAAATGACACATGAAAAAATAAAAATGGTAATAATAACAACAATAATAAAAATGCTAATAAAAATATCCGCAATGGTATTAACATTAATATTAATTGAATGAGTAATGATATAGGTTGATAAAGGTTAGAGTTATGACCTAGAGGTCGGTTGTCACAACAATCATTACCTATTGCTAGCCTGGCGACGTCATAGATCTATGGGCCTGACAAACCTATTTGGTGCTAAAGCCGAGGTTATTGCCGGCTCCTGATGAGGTATGTTTGTTCATCATGGGAACCAAGTACACTTAGCTAATCGTTATACTTGTAAATGTTATTCTTGGTCAATGTTTGATTGTAGTTATATGTTATCTATAGACTTGCTTTATTCGTAACCATTGACATGAATTGCTACTTGTAAACTTATATATATATATATATATATGTATGCTTAACCCATGGAAACTCACCAGCTTTCAAAGTTGACCCTTTATTTTTAAAATGTTTCAGGAAATGCACAAGGTTGATGATTATCTTTGAAGCATGCTTGCACCTAGGATTTGGACGTAGAAAAACAAATAAATTATCTTGAAACTTGGATGTTGAACTTTTGTTTACTTTGTTTCTTCAAGACATTTGGTCGTAACGGTTATTTAAACTTATAATAATCATATTTATATTTAATGGTAGCATTATGTGGCTGTGAACAATCTTAACCCTCATATCTCGATGATTCCGCCGTTAAGGTTGGGGTGTGAATGATTGGTATCAGAACCATAATTATTGGGATTTAGATTATTAGAAATGGTGACCAAGACTATAGTTGATGCATGAACCTCCTAAGAAAAATCTTTATGATCTAGTAAATATATATTGTTACATGCTACATGATGCTACCTATTTAGGAAGGCCTCTTAATGTGCAACTTGATGCCTTTAGTTACGATTGCCTTGTAATTGAGAAACTTGGTTGCCTTGTCTCCCCTAAAACTTATTCTTAGTCATTTATTCTCTCGACGAATGAAATCTCTTAAACTTATTCTCGACGACACGTGGGATCGTACGCTTTATATCGAATGGTTCAAATCTTTAGACTTTACGTCCAATCTATGAAGATCTGATCAATGTTTTAATTCCATGAACATAAATAAATATTGTGTGACTCATAGACACCTGTATTTTGGATTTCCTGGCAAAAAGCCTTCGGGCTAAGGTAAGCATTTCGTATAAATCCCGTGGGACTAGTTATGTTTACCTGGGGATTTCTGGGATGAGTGATAAACTATGATCAATATACACAAGTTTCTAAGGCAATTGGAGTTAACTCACCTTGATGTGTCAACGTTTCTAAATGGTAATGCATTACCAAATGGAATCATTCCATGTGCGTTTACAAGTCTTGAATAATATTTGTTTGATTTATTATCTTTTACCTCCAAATTCCTATGACTAACTTACTTTGTATCCAACATTTCTCGTCATCATGGAAAGCGTGGAAGCTCCGACCGCAAATTAGCCGCCATGATTGCTCGTCAAAAGGCTGCTATCATACCGACCATGGTTGCTGAACTGAATAGCACCATGATGACCAACTCAAGTAACAATGGTAATGGGCAAGGAGAGAATAGTGCGAACCAAGGGAGAAACAACCAAACATGCATGTTCAAGTACTTTAGCTCATGCAAACCCTCTAGCTTTAGTGGAAAGGAAGGAGCCAGTAGACTTCTCGAGTGGTTCGAAAACATGGAAAACACTTTCATTAACTTCGAGTGTCCCGAGGCACTCAAAGTCCGTTATGCCACTAGTATGCTTCAACAAAGGGCACTTACATGGTGGAATAGTGAGAAAAGGAACCGTGGTGCTGATGCTGTGTTGGCACTAACTTTGGATGAGTTCAAGAACATTGCCATCCAAAAATTCTACCAGAGAAGTGAACTACAAAAATTGGAGGAAGAATTCTGGAGCCTCAAGCAAGATGGAAGAGATCATTTGGCCTACTTAAGAAGGCATCACGAGTTGAGCATCCTGTTGCCTCACATGGTTGACTCTGTTCCCCGAAACATCAAGAAATTCATCAAGGAGGTGCCACCTTAAATCCAAGATGTCGTGGTGGGAAGTAGACCCACAACTATGGAAGATGCCATTACCATCACCACTCAGCATACTGAAAACCATATTCGAGCGGGCACCTTGTCTGTCAAATGTGCTAAAAAGGTTGAAAAGGCGGTCCCTGAAGCAACTAAGGAGAGTAAGAAAGAACCGTCTTACAACAACAAGAAACGCAAGTTCACACCGGCTCGTAATTTTGCTGTGATTGCACCGAAGGTACCTCAAAGACAACCTGTTCCAGTGGCATAAGCACCTGTTGCTAGGGCCTATGCTGGTCCTCTACCCTTGTGCAATGTGTGTACGTATCATCATGCGGGAAATACCCGTGCTGCATCTGTACATTGGGCTGTAACTATGGACACTTGGTGGCTACTTGTCATCGTGCACCAAACAATGCCGCGTTGGTTGCGAATCGTACTTGCTATAATTGTGGGGAACCTGCTCATTTTCACCCACAATGCCCTCATCTTGCGGGTAATGTTCCACAAGCCCGAGGATGTGCTTTCAACATCAATGCAGACCAAGCACAAGCCAAAAATGATGTGGTGAACAGTATGTCAAATCCAACCCCAACTTTATGATCTAAGTCCTTTTTTTGATGCTTTACCTGTATCGTTAAATGTCTTTAAAACTGAACAGGTATGTTCCTTATTAATAATTCTTATGCCTATGTTCTGTTTGATTCTGGAGCCGATAAGAGTTTTGTCTCGTTAGAATTTGAGCCTATGCTTGCTAAGCCACATACGAAATTAGAAAGACCTCTTACCGTTGAAGTCGCTGATAAAGAACCTATCACGGTTGATGTCGTTATTCGTGATTGCATTTTGAGCCTAAACGAGCATGATTTCTTTATCAACCTTATCCCTATGAAACTTGGAAGCTTTGATGTCATTATTGGCATGGATTGGTTAGCCAAACATCATGCTGATATTATTTGTTTCGAGAAGTGCATTCGCATTCCTTTGCCTTCGGGGGATACATTGAAAGTATTCGGTGAAAAATCCTCGAAAGGACTCAAACTCATGTCGTGCACTCAAGCCCAAAAATGCCTAAGCAAGAATTATATGGTGTTCTTGGCCTACGTGGTCAACACAAAAGTCAAAGGGAAGACCTTAAGGATGTCCCGACTGTACGAGGCTTTCCAAAAGTATTTCCCAATGACCTTAGTGGTTTACCTCCCATGCGTGAAGTCGAGTTTAAGATCGATTTAATTCCGGGAGCGAACCCCGTGGGTAAATCATCATATCGACTTGCACCATCAGAAATGCAAGAACTAGCTAGTCAACTTCAAGAACTGTTCAATAGGGGTTTTATCCATCCTAGCTCTTCGCCTTGGGGTGCCCCTGTTCTGTTCATGAAGAAGAAAGATGGATCATTTCGTATGTGCATCGATTATCGTGAGCTTAACAAACTTACCATGAAGAACCACTACCCTCTTCCTTGTATCGACGATCTTTTTGACCAACTTCAAGGAGCTGCTATTTTCTCAAAAATTAATTTACGTTCTGGCTATCGTCAATTACGAGTTCATGATGATGATATCCCAAAAACTATGTTCTGTACTCGATATGGACACTATGAGTTCATGGTTATGCCTTTTGGTTTAACAAATGCTCCTGCTGTCTTTATGGATCTCATGAATCGAGTATGCAAGCCATATCTAGACAAGTTTGTGATTGTCTTCATTGACGACATACTTATCTATTCCAAATCCGAAACTGATCATGAACTTCACTTGCGACAAGTTCTTGAGCTATTGAAGAAAGAACAACTGTACGTGAAGTTCTCAAAGTGCGAATTTTGGCTTGATGAGGTTCAATTTCTAGGACACGTGGTGAATAGCCAAGGAGTTCACATTGACCCTACAAAGGTGGAAGCTGTGAAAAATTGGTGTGTTCCTACAACTCCAATAGAAGTTCGTTCTTTCCTTGGTCTTGCTGGCTATTATCGACGTTTCATTGCCAACTTCTTTAGAATCGCTAAGGCGCTTACTTCCTTGACTCAAAAGAATAAACCATTTGAATGGGGGTTCGAACAAGAGGAAGCCTTTGAAGCATTAAAGCACAAGTTGTGTAATGCTCCTATTTTGACCCTTCCTGATGGAAACAATGATTTCACTGTTGGGTTTGTTAGAACATAAAACATAGTTTAACCACTTAAACTTTCTGAAAAACGCAGCGGAATAATAGCATTATAACTTTGTTTATAAGCTGAAAATCTCATGTTCTATTTGATGTTTTAAAGTGTAAACAAACTCAAGAACAAAGGGGTTCTTTTATGTGAATAAGCAAGCTATGAACATATGTAAAACTACATAAAATCATAGCTACAATGAGCTATGATAACTAACTCTTTCAGCAGCAAAAACAACCAAAGAAAGGAAGTTTGGATGTCCAAAATCGGCCGAGACTCCAAGAGAAGGAGCCCTCAAGCTTGTATACCGCAAGCCTCCTTGCAAACACCTTCTTGTTAGGAAGAATCACCACCAAAAGATAACACAAAATGCTCTTCAAAAACCACTAATGCTGCTGCCTTAGCCGTAGCTTTTTAGAGAGAGAGGAAATTTCTTTTGTGTTCTTGCATGTAATGAGAGTGGTGGAATGAGGAGTACACGACTAGTTAATGTGTATCTTATCTCAAGAAGCAAGTGAACCAATAATAATAAAGGGGGGGGGGGGCGGCCGAAAATCTAGTTTGAAAAGGTTTTCCCCCTTAAAACTTATCACACATTATTTTCTAGTCTTCTACTAAATATATACAATTAACCCTTTAATTGTATAATCCATACAATCCTATTATTAATTTGTCATGTTATCTAACTTACTTAAATAACATTTCAAATAATATATTTTGAACAAAATATGTTAATAAATTGTTCCTTCTCATATGCAACTTATTTAGAAAACCCATTTTCTAAATTGGTGTAAATATTTAATTGCATGATCATATCATCAATTAAATATTTAATTGGTGTTTGCTTAGCTTGTTATTGGGTATAACCCGACTTGGATCATAACGTACTAACCACATCAATATTCTAAGTGTCTTGGGCACATAGAATCCTACAATCTCCCACTTGCCCAAGATTCATAGAAGATTGATGCAAGCAGTAAATACCGCCTAACAACGGTTTACTACCCTTAATACGCATGACTTATAGCCATTCAATAATATCATCCCATTCAAGTATCCTACTTGATATGATTTAGGTGAATCAATCATTTATTCTTTTGTTACAGATGTCATATTAAATCCAAGAACACAGAATAATCATTCCTTGTTGATTTAACTTATCAGGCCTTAGACATCTAACTCTCAACGAATAAGAGGAAAAAATTCCATCTTGACTACATACGTTTCCCATAAACACCTCGTGTCATACCTGAACATACCCTTATGTACTGTCCACTATTTCAGGACAGTGAAGAATTAGCTCAAGGTATAATACTTGGTGAATATCAAAACCCAATATGTATCTCAGGTCGGAGGATACCAAATGATATTTGCCTTTACTCAAATTTACTTATGATCAATCAATAAGATTCCATGTAGTAAAATTTGAGATGCGGGTTAGTCCAATACTTGTATCCCATAGATATCTATGGACCTTGGTAGCAACCCACTGCTCTATATTCATCCTTATGAATATCAACCAATCCAAGTTCATAATAATCTTACCCTCACACTTGTTCCCACAAGTATGAACGACTACGGACATTTAGAGTAAACAATTTACCCATGGATTTAAACATGCTAAATTGGAACATTAATTGAAACATTATAACCAAATAATTTTATTCAAATAATAAAGAGTTCCACATATCCAAATACAAAATTTACAGATCAAATCCAATCACTAGAATATTGAAGTCCCATGGCACAAGTATGACCTTCATGCTTTGCCTTTTCAAGGAGCTTCGTTAGAGGATCCGCAATGTTTTGATCCGTGTGAACTATGCGAATACATATCTTTCCCTTTTCAACTTCATCTCGTATGTAGTTGAATATCCGCTCAACGTGCCTAGTCTTTTGATGAGCAGGAGGTTCCTTGATTTGAGCAATCGCACCCTCGTTATCACAAAAGATCTCTAGGGGTCCTGAATGGAAGGGACAACCCCTAGATCGGCAATGAATTTCTTCAACCATGCAGCTTCTTGAGTTGCCAATGAGGCGGCGACGTATTCTGATTCTGTAGTTGATAGAGCCACCACATCCTGTTTGGAGCTCTTCCAAGAGACTGCTCCTCCATTCAGAATGAAAATATATCCTGATTGTGACCGTGAATCATCACGATCGGTTTGGAAACTCGCATCCGTGTAACCTTTTTCAACGAGTTCCTCATCACCAGATCCATAGATTAGGAACATATCTCTTGTCCTCCTTAGGTACTTAAGTATGTTCTTAACAGCCATCCAATGACTGTTTCTAGGATTTTGCTGATATCGGCTTGTCATGCTTAATGTGCATGAAACGTCCGGTCGAGTGCATATCATTGCATACATGATGGATCCAATAGCAGATGCGTATGGAATTGCCTTCATGTTATCTTGCTCATCCTTTGAGCTAGGACATTGAGTCGTACTCAATATCATTTCTCTTTGAATAGGTACAATACCTTTCTTAGAGTTCTCCATCTTGAACCTTTTCAAGATCTTATCAATGTATGCACTTTGATTCAAACCAATCAACCGCCTTGATCTATCCCTATAGATCTTTATTCCCAGAATATAGGCGGCTTCACCAAGATCCTTGATGGAAAAACAACTTCCAAGCAAGGTTTTTACACCTTCCAAGGTTGGAATGTCATTTCCAAATAGTAGTATGTCGTCAACATACAATACTAGGAAAGTTATTGTGCTCCCACTAGCCTTCTTATACATACAAGCCTCATCAGCATTTTTTATGAAGCCAAATTTCTTTACCTCCTCATCAAAATGGTGATTCCAGCTTCTTGATGATTGTTTCAATCCATAGATTGATTTCTTTAACTTGCATACTTTATTAGGATGTTTGGGATTGACAAAACCTTCAGGCTGAACCATATAGACATCTTCCTCAAGATATCCATTTAGGAAAGCGGTTTTGACATCCATTTGCCAAATCTCATAATCATAATAAGCAGCTATGGCAAACAATATCCTTATAGACTTTAGCATCGCAATAGGTGAGAAAGTTTCATCATAATCAACCCCTTGAGTTTGAGTGAAACCCTTTGCTACAAGTCTAGCCTTATAAGTATCCAAATTTCCATGCATATCGGTTTTCTTCTTGAAAACACACTTACTCCCAACTACCTTGGAATTAAGAGGCGGTACAACAAGTTCCCAAACTTGATTGTCATACATGGATTGCATCTCAACGTTCATGGTTTCAAGCCATTTATCACAATCCGAACTGGACACTGTATTATGGTATGTGGTTGGTTCATCTGAATCTACCACATAGCATCCATCCATGAAAAATCCATATCTTTTTGGTGGATTACTAGTTCTACCACTTCTGCGAACATTTTGTGTGTATTGATCAACCACTTGATCATCCTCAACATCCTCATGTTAAGTGCTAGTTTCAACCAAACGTGTATCGGGTTGTGGTTCTTGATCCTCCTCACGATCCACTATTCTACTGCTAGTTTCATCCATAAGTAACTTTGCTTCTAAGAACTCACCCTTTCTGGCAACAAACACCTTTTGTTCCAGTGGATCATAGAAATAATATCCCATAGAACCTGTAGGATATCCAACAAAGATACACTTGATGGATCGGACTTCCAATTTGTTTAGGGTGGGAGTCTTAACATAAGCCTCACAACCCCAGACCCTTAAGTATGATAGGGATGGAACTCTTCCATGCCATATCTCAAAAGGTGTCCTTTCCACCTTTTTGATTGGGGCCATATTTAAAATACGGGCCGCGGAGAGCAAAGCGAAACCCCAAAATAATTGAGGTAATGTGCTTCTAGCCATCATAAATCGGACCATATCCAATAAGGTTCGATTCCTCCTCTCGGACACACCATTATGTTGTGGTGTTCCAGGTGGAGTGAGTTGTGAGACAATCCCACAACTCCTAAGATGATCTTGAAAAGCATCACTTAGGTACTCACCTCCTCTATCGGTACGGAGAACTTTAATCGACTTGTTGAGTTGATTTTCTACTTCATTCTTGAAGATTTTCAACATTTCAAAAGCTTCATCTTTGTGCCTTAATAAGTACACATACCCATAGCGACTATAATCGTCGGTAAAGGTAATGAAGTATCTTTCACTAGTCCTAGTCATTGGTTTAAAAGGACCACATACATCCGAAGGTATGATTCCTAATAAATTTTTTGCCCTTTCATTAGTTCCACTAAAGGGTGCCTTAGTCATTTTTCCTTATAAACAAGATTCACATACATCAAATGAATCACATTCATTTGTTTTTAAAAGACCATTCTTTTGAAGTGTTTGTATACGTTTCTTGTTTATATGACCAAGATGACAATGCCAAAGATAGGTATCACTCAAATCCAATTTGAGTTTCTTGGTGTTAGTTTGGTACAATGAACTATTTAAAGTATTTTCATGAACCAATTCATAAATCCCATTAATGGGAATAGCTTTAAAATAGAACATATCATTTAAAGAAACATGAATATCATTTTCAACAAAAGATAATACATAATCATAATGTCTTAATTGGGATACAGAAATAATGTTCCTAGTCAAACTAGGAGCATACAAAACATTCTTCAAAATAACATCCAAGCCACTTGGAAGTTTTAGGAGGTAGTCCCTATGAGCTTCCACTTGGACTTTGGTTCCATTGCCCATGAAGAGACTAACATCCCCTTGATTGAAGTCCCTACTTCTTTTGAACCCCTGCAACAAATTGCAAATATGAGTTCCACATCCGATATCCAATACCCATGTGTTAGAAGATGTAACATTAAGATCAATATGAATCATGTATATTGTACCTGAGGTCTGCCCGGCATCCCTCTTTGCTTTCAACTCTTGGAGATGGACAGGACAATTCCTTGCCCAATGTCCAATTTCCCAAACTTAAATCATGGGTCATTGGTAGCAACCTTTTGCTTCTTCTCTTGCGGTTTGGGTGGCACCCTTGCCACCCCTTTCCCCTTTCCCCATACGGGTCTCTTACCCTTGGCAACCTTTGCCTTGGGTGTAGGATAAGGCCTTTTCTTGTTCCCACCTTCATTGATGGTGAGAACGGGTAAAACCCTTTTACCCATGGCAGCCTCGGCCGTTTTAAGCATTGAGTGAAGCTCACCAATGCTCTTGTCCCAAGCATTCATGTTGTAGTTCAACACGAATGTCTCAAACTTCTTGGTAAGGCCATTAAGGATCAAATCCGTGGCCAATTCCTTCGAGATGGGACAATTAAGCCTCTCGAGGCGGTCAATATGACTTTTCATCTTAAGTACATAGGATGAAACAGATTGGTTGTCATACATACGACATGCATGGAGTGCTCGAATCGTTTCGAAGCGCTCAACCCTTGCTTGCTGTTGGAACGTTTCCTTCAGCTGGGTTATCATGTCATAAGCTCCATGATGTTCATACTCCTTTTGGAGATCCGGAGTCATATTCGCTAGCATGAGACAAGACACTTGGATGGAGTCCTCAGTGTACTTCAGCCAATCATTGTAGGCCTCCTCATCATCCTCAGTAGGTTGATCGCGGATAGGGTCGTCTAAAACATATGATCTTCTCTCTTGCTTGAGAACGATTCTCAAGTTTTGATACCAATCAATAAAATTGTTATGATTTAGACGTTCCTTTTGGAGGATCGCTCGTAATGATTGGGTGGACGCGGATGAGTTATCATGATTGTCATTATTGGTGGCCATCTACAAAATTTAACAAAGATCTATTTTAGTATTTTCGACATTGCTATTTTTAATAATTAATGCCTTTTAAGATCATTTTTTTATATTAAAATCTAGAACCCAATATTATATTTAAATTGTGGTTAGGTGACTTTTATCCCACGATTTAAATTAATAAGGTGGTCAACGATTGACGGTTTCAACCATTTGCAACTTCTAGAGGTATGGGATCGACTTTAAACATCATATGTAAAGTCGGCATGTTAATCCCATCAACACCATTTGGAAACCATATTGTAGGTTATCCATTTAACATGGTTTGCGAATCAAGTCACCCTACTTGCACACACATGTGAGTTTACCAACATAAGTGGTTAGGTGACCTTAATCGCACCAATGTGGTATCCCCACCTTAAGTCACAAGTTCCCTCTAAATGGTTAGGTGACCTTTATCCCATTAAGAGTTTCCAAATGACTCAAGTGTTGTGCAAAAGGATGGTGTTAAAATTGTTTGTCAAATGTGTAGAGATTTCATAATTCTAGTTTAGAAAACTCTATGTACTTGTATTTGCATGCTTTCAAATACAAGATACCCTATGGTCCTTTTAATAAAACTCATTTTATTATGAAATCATTAATCCTTTTAATAACCATTTATTAACACTTAATGATTAAGAACCATTTTTATATTAGCTTGTTAAGATCATTTTTTAAGATTGTTTATCATATCCAAATATTATACAATCATTCACAAAATCAAAATCAAACAAGCATAATATAAACAACCACAATGTGCATAACCATAGCTACTATTGTGACCACACTTGTTTGCCATCACAAGTGTGGTCATTTGGTCTTTCCTAAGGGTTGAATACAACACAAAGATGAGGTCTTCATTGACTCCCACTTGAACTTGCATCCATATGCTTCAAGTCCTTCTCTTTATGTCTTCCTCTTGTGCTTCCTTCCCGAGCATCTTCTTTTACAAAATACATATCCTAATACATATTTTCTAGTAAAAGAAAAATACTCCTAATCTATTATTACATCCCAATGAATAAATAGACAAAATATAAGTACAAAACTTTACAACCCAATTGAATGAATATAATCAAATAAATACATTCAATCCAAACCAAAACAACACAAGGTCTAAGCTAGGTTATGCACTATCATATGAACAATCATAAACATTATTCAATAAACAAAATAAACCCCATCAAACCCCAAATTTTCAGCCAACATAAACTGAAAATTTGGGTTTGTTTGTCCAAACAAACAACAACCAAACATATCAACCAATTGACGTTCCTATCTTTCAAAGTTTAATCATAAGCATGAAGATATAACCTTGAAAGACATGGGGTTTATTAAATCAACCAAAATCAGCCTCTAATAAGTTGATTAACATCCTTTAAAATAATTTTTAAAGGGTAAGAACAAGCAAGCTATCCACATAACCGGCTCTAGATGCCATTGTTGGGTTTGTTAGAACATAAAACATAGTTTAACCACTTAAACTTTCTGAAAAACACAGTGGAATAATAGCATTATAACTTTGTTTATAAGCTGAAAATCTCATGTTCTATTTGATGTTTTAAAGTGTAAACAAACCCAAGAACAAAGGGGATCTTTTATGTGAATAAGCAAGCTATGAACATATGTAAAACTACATAAAATCACAGCTATAATGAGCTGTGATAACTACCTCTTTCAGCAGCAAAAACAACCAATGAAAGGAAGTTTGGATGTCCAAAATCGGCCAAGACTCCAAGAGAAGGAGCCCTCAAGCTTGTATACCCCAAGCCTCCTTGCAAACCCACTAATGCTGCTGCCTTGGCCGTAGCTTTTTAGAGAGAAAGGAAATTTCTTTTGTGTTCTTGCATGTAATGAGAGTGGTGGAATGAGGAGTACAAGACTAGTTAATGTGTATCTTATCTCAAGAATCAAGTGAACCAATAATAATAAGGGGGGGGCGGGGCGGCCGAAAATCTAGTTTGAAAAGGTTTTCCCCTTAAAACTTATCACACATTATTTTCTAGTCTTCTACTAAATATACAATTAACCCTTTAATTGTATAATCCATACAATCCTATTATTAATTTGTCATGTTATCTAACTTACTTAAATAACATTTCAAATAATATATTTTTGAACAAAATATGTTAATAAATTGTTCATTCTCATATGCAACTTATTTAGAAAACCCATGTTCTAAATTGGTGTAAATATTTAATTGCATGATCATATCATCAATTAAATATTTAATTAGTGTTTTCTTAGCTTGTTATTAGGTATAACCCGACTTGGATCATAACGTACTAACCACGTCAATATTCTAAGTGTCTTGGGACATAGAATCCTACATTCACCGTATACTGTGATGCATCTAAACAAGGCCTTGGTTGTGTTCTCATGCAACGAGGAAAGGTTATAGCATATGCATCGAGACAATTAAAGGTCCATGAGGTGAATTACACGACACATGATCTTGAACTTGGTACTGTGGTT
Organism: Flaveria linearis; assembly: GCA_024085815.1. Lineage (NCBI taxonomy): Eukaryota > Viridiplantae > Streptophyta > Magnoliopsida > Asterales > Asteraceae > Flaveria > Flaveria linearis. The sequence goes on along the minus strand of CM044003.1, from coordinate 71,071,985 downwards.
TTTGCCCTAAATATTTGGAGACATTACCTTTATGGTACGCAATGTATAGTCTACACCGATTACAAAAGCCGTCAACACGTTTTTAATCAAAAGGATCTCAATATGAGATAACGTTGTTGGGTCAAGTTGATTAGTGATTATGACCGTGACATTCGTTACCACCCTGGAAAGGCAAATGTCGTAGCCGATGCACTAAGTCGTAAGATTCATAACAAGATGATCTCGTTTCGAGAAATTCGTGATCGATGACAATAGTTTGATACCTTGGGAGAATTTGATACTGAGATCTGTTTAGATGTTAACGAGACTACGGTGCTGCTGCAAAATTTGAGGATTGAGAATGACATCGAGACTTGTATCTTGGAGGATTAACAAGTGGTTCAAGAAGAAGGAAAAATAGGAGAGGAATTGGAGTACAATCTTCGAGCTCAACTAGAAAGGAAACCCAATGGGTTGATGTATTTCGTGAATCGAATATGGGTTCCAAATCATAATAATCTTCATACCTTTATCATGAATGAAGCTTATCAAACTCGTTATTCTATTCATCCTAGCTCCGATAAGATGTATATGGATCTACATGGTCAATACTGGTGGCCTGGTATGAAGACAAACATAGCAACTTACATAGCTAAGTGTCTTGTGTGTGCGAAGGTTAAAGCCAAACATCAACGTCCAAGTGGATTACTTGAATAACCCGAGATTCCTATGTGGAAATGGGAACATATATCCATTGATTTCATAACAAAACTACCTCGCACCTCTCGTGGTCATGATAGCATATGGGTGATCGTTGACCGATTGACCAAGTCGGCACATTTTATACCCGTACGTGACACATACAAAACATCAAGGTTAGCTCGTATATAAATTGATGAGATTATGAGTCGTCATGGCGTACCTCTGCATATCATATCCGACCGAGACGCTCGTTTCACTTCACACTTTTGGTCGTCTATGCAAGAACTCTTGGGTACTTAACTGGATCTAAGCACGGCTTACCATCCACAAACGGACGGTCAAACCAAGCGAACCATCCAAACCCTGGAGGATTTGCTACGTCTTTGTGTCCTTGACTTTAGTGGTGACTGGGATACGCATTTACCCCTCGCGGGATTTTCGTATAATAATAGTTACCACTCGAGTATCAAGATGGCACCTTTCGAAGCTCTTTATGGTCGTAAATGTCATTCCCCAATCTGCTGGACTAATATTGGTGAAAATTTCATCACTGGTCCTGAACTTATACAAGAAACGACCGATAAGCAAGAACCTTAAAGTGGCTAAAGTCGACAAAAGAGTTATGCCGATAAACAACGCAAGCCAGTTGGAATTTCAAGTTGGGGATATGGTTCTTCTTAAAGTCTCACCATGGAAGGGAGTTGTTCGCTTTGGGAAGAAGGGTAAACTATCTCCATGATTTGTAGGACCTTTTAAGATATTGAAAAGAATCGAGAAAGTGACTTATATACTGGAACTACCTTCCGACCTTAGTGGAGTTCATCCTGTTTTTCATGTCTCGAATTTGAGAAAGTGTTTGGCTGATGAAAGTCTGCATGTCCTATTAGATGACATCCAGATCGACGAGTCATTACATTTTGTTGAGAAACCCGTTAAAGTCATGGATCGTATTATGAAGAAGACTAGGACCACTACCACCCCAGGTTCGCTGGGAGAATAAGCGTGGACCTAAGTTTACTTAGGAACGCGAGGATCATATGAAGAAGAAATATCCCTATCTTTTTGTTTAGTCTTGTCTTTAATTTCGGGATGATATTTATTAAAGTTGGGGAGACTGTGACCTTTCGTAATTTTGTTCACGTCGTTATCTCTTGTAAGGGTTTGTTTTATCATTGACACAAATGTGGGGCCTCGTTCGTAATTTCTTGCAACTTGATTTCCTTTTAGTATCCTTATAATTTATATACTATTAAATAATTAAGTAAATAATAATAATAACAATAGTAATAACAATAATTATAACAGTAATAAATAGCAACTATAAATATAATAATGAAAATAATAATAAAGAAAATATATATATATATTCTAATAATAATAAGCATATTAAGTGTTAATCTTGAAATTTGATAATAACATAAGTCTTGTTATTTTTATGATTTTTAGAAAAATTGTAATTAAATAGTTGAGCATAAAATAACAACGTTTAAAACCCCAGGGACTAAACTGTAATTTAATTATAAAGTTAAAAGTTGAACTTTGGGTTTAAAACATAAATCTTAAAACCACAGGGACCAAAGTGTAACAACTTTAAACCTCCCCCCTTTTACCCCCGTTTTCCCGGCCACCACCCTCGGCCGGCTCCAGCCGAGCTCTAGTGACACCCCAAACGCCCACAAAGCTCAGTCTTTTAAACCCCAAACCGTTTCTAAACCTGTCACGAACCCGGTCGAACACATAGGTGTGTTTAATTGAAATCTAATTGCGGTTTTAATGCTCAATGAACTCGAAACCGAACCTATCCAGGTTCAATCCGTTACTATATTAAAGAGCGGTATTATTGAAATTAAACGAACATACACGTTCTAGTAATCTTTCTGGAGTTATGAGGGTGATTAATTTCACCTGAAACGACTTTAAAAACCCTTAAATCGACCTGTAACAACCGAGAATAAACTTGAACTTGTTGGGTATTGAAACGGCCAAATTGGGGCTATAAAATCAACGCAAAACACCCCATTCGGGTTTCCTAACCTTTCTGTAATATCATATTCCCGGAAAAACGCACACACACAACGAATTTGAACCAAGAACAGTGGCGAGCTTTGTTTGAGCTTGAGATCGACAAGACCACTTCAACTCAGGTAATTAACTTGGGGATTACACTTGATTTTGCATGGGAAGCAAAAGCCTCATGTTTAATTTGGGTAATAACAACAAATCTAGGCTTAATTTGAATGATTTTGAAACTATGGTTCGAAGGGAAATCAGGGATTCCTATGTAAATGAGTTTTGTGCTTTGATTTGTGATACAAAACACAAACGGGGACTTGGCCCAGCGGTTAAAAATGTGGTGTTGTGGGGTAGGGGACCCGGGAACCCGAGCCCCTGCAACTTCTTTTTAAATAGGTTTTGAGTTATTAAAAATTCAGAAAAACATTTTATCATCATTACTAATTATATAAAAATCATTTTTAATCATAAAATACAATAAAATTATTTTCATTTTAAAATTTCATTAGAAAAATCCACTTTAGATTCGTTCAAATATTATAAAAAAAGAGAGTTATTTAAAGTAAATAATACCCGTTTGATTATAGAAGATTAACTTTTAAATAATAGTGATTATCACTAAAATACTTATTTGATCGTGTAAACACAAAAACAATAACAAATTGTGCCTAATTAATAACATAAAAAAATTATGGACAATTGGATATTGACATAACACCAAAATCACCATGATTAACTTAATACGACTTTTAGTTTAGGTGAACATTAACAAATCCTCAGCGTTATATACAAGGCTTATTATTTTTTCATCCTTAATTATCATGTTAGTTTTAATGTCCCTCTGTTATTATTTCACATTTTTTTGGGTGAAACATGTTAACATATAAACATACACTTGTAAACATTTTGATACTTGTAAATGCATATACAATTCATCTTTACTTTTTGTCATGGTTATTTGTATTATTGTGAGTTTTATATGATAAACATTATATGTTGACAATCATTAACTATTGCTAGTCTCGCGACGTCATAGATCTATAGGACTGACAAGCCTATTTAGTGCTAAAGCCAAGTTTATTGCCGGCTCCTGATGACGTATGCTTGTTCATCATGGGAACCAAGTACACTTAGCTAATCGTTATACTTGTAAATGTTATTCTTGGTCAAGGTTTGATTATAGCTATATGTTATCTATAAACTTGCTTTATTCGTAACCATTGACATGAATTGCTACTTGTAAACTTTTATACAGATTAATATATATATATATATATATATATATATATATATATATATATATATATATATATATATATATATATATATATGTCTGCTTAAACCGTGGAAAGTCACCAACTTTTAAAGTTGACCCTTTATTTTTAACATGTTTCAGGCAATGCACAAGGTTGATGATTATCTTTGAAGCATGCTTGCACCTAGGATTTGGACCTAGGAAAATAAATAAATTATCTTGAAACTTGGATGTTGAACTTTTGTTTACTTTGTTTCTTTAAGACTTTTGGTTGTAACGGTTATTTAAACTTATGATAATCATATTTATATTTAATGGTAGCGTTATGTGGCTGTGAACAATCTTAACCCTCACATCTCGACAATTCCGCCGTTAAGGTTGGGGTGTGACACATGGTGCCTGCCTGCAGCTGTTGGAACTCCATCTCTATCTTGTCGAGTTCCCGGTGATGATAGAATTCCTCGATCACCAGCTTCTTCAACTCTGGCCACCTCATCCTTCTAATGGTTCTGCTACCCTCGGCCTGGACAATATGTCCCACTAGCATAAGGCTGTGTCCACAAACGAGTGGGTAGCAAAATTCACCTTTTGATCTTCTCAGCACTCGCTAATATCAAGTACTGCCTCCATCTCCCTCACCCATCGGTGAGCAGCAGCAGCAGTGTCATTCCCATCGAAAGTTGAGGGCTTGCATCACTGAAATGCCCCATAGTTACAACCACATGTAGTTTTCGGCACAGCTTCTTCCTCCTCCTCCTCACTCGATACAATCGTCTCGGTCTCCGATCTGTCATACCCTCAATTTCCACAAACGGGGTTTTACCGCTAGGCGTGTGACATAACCAGGATCTCAGATAAGCATCAGTTACACCAAACGACTCGACAATTACAAATCATATAAGTCACTTAGTAATAGTGAAATAAACCAACTTGTATTTAAGTATTGCGGAAGTGTAAACAGGAAAACATTTTACAATGGTTTTGGAACACGCAAACACGCGCCCAATCCAATTTATGTAAAGTACATGAAATTAAATCTTGAAAACAGTTTGGGATGAATATGGAATGACATGCAGTGGATACTGTGCTCCTAAACATGCCACATCAATGTCCTGAGAGAAAACATGCAAAAGTCAGTACAAGACTAGTGAGTTCACAGGTTTATCAGAAAACAGTAAGTATCAGTAATGTAATTCCCGGATTTAGTAATCAAAGCATATAATGGGTAGCTAGCCCATTGCAATCACTATGTGTATGAAGTCACGACCGAGCTGACATGTAATCAATAGTAATAGTGTAGGCCCGGCTGTGGTTTCCCCCACCACAACACTATAAAACAGGCTGACCATTCATCCGTTTGACCTCCAGTCAAGCTAGCGTGACTAGCCCGGGCGGGGTGTGTCAATCCCAGTAGATCTACTAACAATCACCTTGCTATTTGCATATTAATGATCCGAAGGGCAAAGTATAACACCATAGTATCAGGTATATGCAGTATTACAAAAACCCAATGTAATGTAACGTTTATGAAAGCAACATGTTTCTCTCCCCCCAAAAAAAAAGTATAAAGTAAAAGTGAGGCTGTAAACTCACCTGGTATGCGTAACAACTATTTAAAGTTTACTTGAGGAATAAGTGAACCAACAACCTTCAGAGGTTACCTAAATCATGTAAGTGCATAAGTACGTGTAAACCGAGAACATGTGGAACCCTAAGCACACACAACAAAAAAACTCAAGGTTTCAGAAAAATAGACATGTTTGACCCGTTTGACCCCGTTTGACCCGTTGGTGACATTATGAGTTGTAATTCCTTTAATTAACATAATTATTCCTTAAGCATTGTTAACATACTTCATAACAATTAATTTCCAGTCCCAAACATGATGTCCTAATTAGTAATCATCATTCAACATCATACATGATCATCAAGTTCCATACAAACCAATTAACACATTTCATCACAATAAGTATCCTTAATAAATACTCTAGCATGATCCTAACATCAAGAACATGTTCAATTCATAACTTATACTATCAAAATAAGTTTTAGTAGCACTAACATTGCACGCAAAAGCCAAGTAAATATGTTACAGGTTGTAGGTATTCGTTTTTCAGAATCTGCGTTTTCCGGCAGATTCCAGGTGTTCGGAAGATATGGTCAAACACATAACCAACCAAGGATTTAGGCCAAGGCCAAACTCCAGTAGGCTCTCCTATGAGTCAATTAAGTATGTGAAAATTTTTTTTAGGTTTTAAGGGCCTGGAGTTACTAGAAAAACTAAAAATGTTACAGCAGCTCTCAACCAGAAAGCTGCTGGAGTTAGCTTGCCAAATTATGCATAACTCCCATTTGAAAATAGCTATTGCGTTAATTCTTTTTATGGAGTTCAGAGGATTCCTAGGACAAATGTTTGACCATATTTTTTGGTCTCAAGTTTTATGAAATGAAAATGGTACATCAAACAAGTCAACACATACATTCTGTCCAAGAGGACAGAATTGACCCTTCTAGCCAAAACAGGTAAAACACCAACTTAACCACCTCCAATTGGAGTGTGGTTACCCTTTCTAGAAACTAGACTCAGTATAAAACAATTTGGGCACTAGAAACACATCATTTGGACACATGACCTGTTTGTGGCACATACAAAATGAGACTCAGAATCTGTCAGAAATTTGTTTCTTATCACACTTCACTAAAATGATCATAACTCACGTTTTACACGTCCAAATTGGACAAGGTTGGATATTTTGAAAACTAGACTCCCTGAGAAACATGTTAGAGACAAGAAAACCAATTTTTGGATTCATCTTCAGTTGGTTATGTCATGATGAAAACAGGGTATGCAATCTGCCAAATATCAGAACGTGTACACATTTTACATTAGATCCATATACATATGCATGACACAATATACTAAAACTATATGCCTGCACCCAAACAAATTTGCCACCATCACACATGATTACTCAGCCCCCTATACATATATATATCATGATAAACACACACGTTCAACAGCCACAATTATATACATCCACATAGATACATACGCAGAAAGCATACACACACTCGCAGAATACATACACACATACATACGCAGATCATATACACGTAGATACATACGCACAAAATATATACCTACATACATACGCAGATCACATACACATACATACATACGCAGAAAACATATACATACATGCATACGCAGATCACATACACATACATACATACGCAGAAAACATATACATACATACATACACAGATCACATACACATACATACATACGCAGATGCTTATGCGCAACCCCCCCCTTTTGCACGAACACACAACAGCCTTCAGCCGACCTAAATAACCCCCACAAAACAACAAACTAACCTTTGATTCTTGCAATAGAACACGAATTGATGCTTGTATCTTGTTGTATTGCTTGAATCCAAACCAAAATCGCAGCCAATTGATGTTCCTTGGCTGATTTTCGAAGTGCAGATGAGTGTAGAAGAAGAGGGCGGTCGAATGGGTTGGGGAATTGGGGTTGGGTTGTTTTATTCATATTAATTTTGCATATTTACCTTTTCACCCCTTATAATTTGTATTTTATTAAAACTAGACTTTAAACTCTTTGTAAAGTGTTTTTAACTAAATTATATAAAGATATGAACTAATGATAATCATTATATATTTTATCTTTATAACAACACAAGACATACGAATTAACAGGCACGTTTCCACGTTATGCGATTAATTCTCAATTTACATGTTAAACACCCAAGCACATAATCATAACGTGATAATCACATGATTAGTTAAATTATCTTTAATTTAATATTATTAATTATCATTAGGTCACCAACGTCAAACGACAACCTGTGTGTGCTCAAGACACGTGTATGCAAGACTTAACGAGACTAACGAAGTTTGGTAACGTAAAATTACCAGGTGTCACACGATCGCTCCCTTTTCTCCCTTTCGGTGGTCCTTCTCCTCTCTTTCTTCTTGTCCTCTCTAATCGCCTTAATAACTTCAGTCCCACAGATGGCAGTATCGTCTGCATGACTTGGTGCACTTCCTCTACCACCGCCTCTTTCATTGAGGCCCTTAAGTTCGCACTTTCATCACCACCTTCTTGGTGATGCATCTTGGGCTCTTCACGGGCCCTCTCAGTACTCTTAGTCTTATTCATAGTAACACGCAGTTCAGCACCATGTCCTCCCTGCACTCCACCCCTAGAGGCCTTAGATGATCTACCTCCAGCCATTCTCTAATCACTATAAGATTCAAACACTAACACGGTCATTCAAGGAACAGCTCAGTTTATCTTAAGTATAGTAAGTCCCTAATTATAATAGCCAGTTGTGATTAGCCACTTACTTTACTCTTCACACCCCAAGCATTTCCTATCCTGACTACATCAGTATCTAAATCTACTAAGAGCACATAGTCAAATAGCACACACACATAACTCCAATTAACTTCGAGGAAAAATTACCTGATGGCACGTAGCTACTCGGGCTGGCATCCCTTTCCTTTAGTCCTATTCTCAATTTAAGATTAGGGTTATGAAATTTTTTTACGTAATTCACTTAAGCTTTAGCTCTGATACCAACTTGTATGGCCTCCTTCCCGGAGACCTCACAGTTGGACAATCATTTCATCATTTCATATATAATATATAATTTATGAAATAAGCAGCGGAAATAGATTATCAAAAACCATTCATTTCATTGATAAATATTGTTGTTAAGCAATACAATATTGTTAAATTACAAAAGCCTCATTCATTTGTATTAGAAAACAACAATATTATTATACGTGAACGGATGCCAGTCTTGCCCTGCCGAGTAGCCTCCCCGTGTGCCATCCTCAGCAAATTACCTGCCAACTGAAAATGCATAAAAGTTAGCATTGTTGAGTGAGTTCTAGTTTTAAAGTATTAAAATACTTAATACGGTTCAAAATAATTTCTTTACTTTCGTGCATACAACAAGGCATAACCTTATGCTCTATTCCTTAACTCAATTATTCGTTTGTTTCTTACTTTATCTTTTCATTCGTTTCGTACTTTATCTTTTCGCTCGTTTCGTACTGATTCTAGATCCTGTCAAGCTTTTCCCCCATCGTAGTCCGAAGCTACCATTCCGGGCACAAGGCCTCGTCATTATTAAGCACAAAGCCCGTGGCCCGAAGCCACCATTCCGGGCATAAAGCCTCATCAATAATTGGCACAAAGCCCATGGCCCGAAGCCACCATCCCGCCACAAAGCCTCATCACTATTGGCACAAAGCCCGTGGCCCGAAGCCACCATTCCGGGCACCAAGCCCCATCCAGTCACCAAGACTGGTCCGCTATGTGTGTACCCTCATGGGTTAGCCAAAATCGCACGCTATAAAAGACACTGTTGAGCTGACAACTCTCAAAGAGTTGTGATCCTCCTTTTAATCTGCTTACAAGCCTTTTCTTTCTTTTATTACATTTCACTTTTCATCGTTGTTATCTTTCACTTCGTTACGTTATACTTTACGTTCATTCATTCATTCATCATACTACGTAAAGTCATAACATGGTATTTAACGTATATCGTAATATAATATATATGTTTTGTAATTCACTAAAAGATAACACTTCATACACATATGCATATCATACAATCATTATAACATCATGCATATTCTATTCATAAACACTTGCATGTTCATGCTTAAAATAGGCCAAACAGTTCATAGGTCAAACTAGGGTCAAACCATAAAATTTTGTTTTTCCTCGAAATTCCATAAAAATTTTCTAAGTGTTAGGCGCATGGGAACTATGCAGGCGCATGAGCCCTGCTTAGGCGTATTAACACTATGCAGGCGCATGTCCTTACACTTAACTGTTTTTCCACTAATTTTGAACTGTTAAGGCGCATGAACACTATTTGGGCGCATGACCCTGTACTTAGGCGTTTCAGCCAAAACTTAGGTGCATGATGCACTGTTTAGGCGCATCAGCCTACACTTAACTTTCTAAGTTAAATTTTCAAGCGCATGGGCCCTGTTTGGGCGCATGACCTTACTTAAAACTTTTTCTAAGGCCAAAGTCTAGGCGTACGGGCCCTGTTTGGGCGCATGAATACCAATATATATTTTTCTAACATATTTTGCAGTCCCAATCTCATCTTAAACATATTCTAAACTTCATACTACCATTCTAACCCTTAACTTAGTATGCACAACCATAAAACGCTAACATACATGCATTAAATCATACGGTTATACATACAACTTTTATAAAAAAACTAATTACATGCATTTTCAGCCCCAAAAACTTTTAAAAACATGTAAAAGATGGGGTCTAGAAACTCACCTAAGCTGCTTCCAAGCTTAACTCCTTCAACTTGAACTTTTCAGAGGATTCTAACACCTAGACATGTCCATAACACATAACCCGAACAAATACACACATAAGAACATGTAGATTTCGGTTATGTGGTCAAAAATATTAAAACGTAACCCAATTATGCTAAAACTTACTTACCTTGGCTGAATTTAGCTACTCTTTCTCTCTAAACCGAAGATTCTTCTGCTTTCTCTCCTTAAAATATCGAGCAATTGCAAATGCAGAAGGTATGGGCAGCCATGCCCGCTTTAAACAAAATAATATCTTTATTTTGTCTTTTTTACACTTTGCACCCCTACACTTTGGCCTCTTTCTCTTTCTTACAAAATATATTTCTTTTATTTCTCATTTCTTTTCTTTCTTTTATTTGATAAAATTTTCTGGGTGTTACAACTAAGGCTCTACCAGGTGTTAAGTTCAAGTGGTGTGTTGATTCATTGGGTGCTGGTTAGACACAATGAGTTTAACCTAAATGTGGAGATTGTTGGTGTCAAGTATTAACTCATTGAAGTATTAGTTAGAAGTTTGGTAGATTAATTGATAGTTAACTAAAGTTCAGGGGGTGTGTGTGTCATTTCCAATTCTTGTTTTCATGGTTGTTATTAGTTAGTTAATAAGGAAGAGTAGGGCTAATCAGTGTCGTGCGATTTCATCTTCTTTATTTGTTGTTTTGTTCATGTATCTTCTTGTGTATCGATTCTCTCAATCGAATGACATGGTGATTTGATTGTTCGTGATTTGATTCCAATTACAATGGTTGAACCACAGACGCACGCTATGGTGAGTTGACTCACAAAATTTCAACTGAACCTTTAAACAACAGTTTTATAAATATATGAAAAGAATAGAAGATCAAAATTGAAAGTAAAAAAAATAAATAAATATTGGGATCAAATTGTAAAAGGATAGAAGTATTAGATTAAGATAAGAAATAAGTTAAGGATTAAGAAAAGAGACAAAAATGGATACAACCTATAAAACATATTATACAATTCACTAAGCATAACAAAGTTGGTAATTAGTAATATATCTTGAAAGATTTCACGTGAATGTTTCTAAGCACAATGAATAACCCCGACAACCACCATTCGTCGTCAACCGCAACCGCACTAATCAACATTTCCGCCCGCCCACGTGTTGTCAACCGTCATTAACTGAAGCAATTGCTATACCGTAACCCGCCACTACCTATTACGGCAACCATTCGCCTCCGCCACCCGCCAACATTGTCGCCATCGATGTCGATCGCAACAGTCGATCGTAGACGTTACTCACCACCAATCGGCCCACCCCTACTCGATTATCTCTCTCCCTTATTCTAATATGGTTCAACCCCACCAACAAATTAAAAAATAACAGGTCATCAATGGAGATTAACTGTCATGTTAGCTAATATTCGTCGCGATGAAGAGATTGGTTATATATAGTCTACGGTAAAACAATAACAAACATACACATTTAAGTTCCACTTTGTATAAAAACTAGTAGGTTGGGTGCGGTGAGGGTAGGTGGGGTGAGGTGAGGGTGGGCTGATATTATTAAAACATTTTTGTAAAGATTTTGAGTATAAATGTATGTTTATATATGTTAATATGTATGGGTAAAATTTTCTTTTCATCGGTAGCTACATTTAAATTTCATAATAAACCCACCAACTAAATAGGTTTGAGATTTTTAAAACCATTTTTTAAATTCCAATTCAAATTTCATTTTCAATTCTAGTTACAATACCAATTGCAAATCCAATTCCAACTCTAACAAATTTTACGAACAAACGTTCCCTTGATTGAAGTATTGAATTGCCAATTAAGAACTACTATCAATTTAGATTCCACAGACAAGTTAGGCTTTCAAAGAATTGAATTGTTTGGTACACAAGCAATTAATTCTTAGTCGGTTTTTAATTCAAAATTGAAAATTGCTTGGTTCGTTTTTGACTCCATCACATTGCATTACAAATTATCAAATCTGTTTCGAATATATCTAAGGAACACTAATAATCCTTTACTATTCAATATATATCATGCAAGTTAGTTCGAGAATTGTCTTTTTTTTGTTCGATAATGTAACATATCTCTGATTTTTTTAATCAAAGAGATAATACTGGTTGAAACATTATACTACCATATCATTATTAAAATGCTTCATTTTTTATCTCAAAGGACATAAAATCTGTTTGTTAATTTTGGCACAACACATTAAAAGATCAGGAACCAAATTATTGGTTGTTCTCTGAGTTGTTTGATCGAGTTTTGGTATCGCTAGAAATACATTTGTTTCCAACGATGTATTATTAAATAGTTTATGTTATGATTGGTCAGCTGTAACTATTGCTGGATTTGGTACCTTATAATTGTACATTTATGTTTTAATTGACTTGTACATTATTATTCACAACTCAATTGTGAATTGAATTTACCTCAAAACATATATAAGAATAAGCATGTCGAATATTTACAATCAAAATATTATGAAATAACATATATTTTAAAAATTATAGAAAAAAGAAAAATCATTGAGTGAGCCGCTTCTCTTATCTTTTGCTTAAAAATTGAAAAAGCGAACGACCATGTAATAACTTTGAAACTTTTAAAACGTAATTTCGAACTTTAAAAAGTGTTATTGATGTTATGATTTCATCAATATATTCTTTAAGAGACATAATCATGTTAGAAATAGTTTTAATTTGAAAACTTGAGAACCAATCTCATTTTTACTTTACCATCTTTAAGTTTTTCATACGTTATTATTTTTTTTTAAATTGCACAATAATATTAAGAATTGTTTTTATGTTTAATATGAGCATAAGAGCATTCACATCGCATTCTTTATTTTTTCCTTATACTTGCACTAAAAACAACTTTTTTTCTCTCCTTTCAATTAAATAATATTTTTAACACCATTATTATTATTTTTTCTCTCTACTCCACTCATAACCACTTTAAAAAATATTAAAAAATTTATAAGGGTTGAACAATGAATATTCAAATTTACAGATGAACAGTAATATTTTCTCTGGCCTCAACTCACAATCACACAAAACCATACCATATAATTTAAAGACTCTACTCACATATTTTTATGGAACAGGATGTGAATGCTCTAATATTCTTATATTACATATGTGCTCCATATATTTAGGACATCAAAGTACATACGTGCAACACATCATATTATATAATGTTTAAAAACCAATTGAAATGAATAGTGATCTTTTAGTGTTTGTAGTCTTGTCACATAACTTTTATTTTTTGCGTTTGTGCCCCATTTGTGTATATGTATTTAAGCAGTGTGGCCTAAATATGTGTTCACTATGTTTAGAGAGAGGGACGAGGAGAAGCAAACGGCTGATGCCTCCTCCCACCACAACCGGCTATTCCGGCGACGGGAGGAGGCAGAGGCGGAACAATGCGGAACAATGCGGTGGATGTGGCCTCCGAGCGGCGGAGGAAGCGGCTGAGGCGGAGGAGGTGGTGGTGGCTGTGCAGCGAAGAGGATCTGAAACCGTTGTATGCCCTCATTTTCTCAGATGTGTGATGCCACCGCCGCTCGCTGCCGCCATCGCCGCTCGCTAGCGCCACCGCGAACAGCCGACGCCACCGCCACCTAAGGTTCAGGTTTTTATGCGCAGAATACAAGTTTCTATGCGGGTTTCTTTGGTTTTAACCTTTGTCCTCTGTAATTCTCATTTAGAGAAAGAGTGAGAGAGAGTATGAGGGGCGGAGCTCTCGGCGAACTTTTCCATCGATCGTCTGATACCTTTTACACAAACATCGCGGAGGTGGTGGCCATTCGGAAAGATCCCGATCCATCCCTACGCGACCCATTTCTGGGTAGATCTGGACTTGGTCGTTGTGATGCCCGATGGTCGTCGGCCATTGTGATGGTGGCGGCAACATTGGAGACAGCCACCGCTCGGCCTCCCGTTTGTGGTCGAGGTAGAGCTAGCGGTTATTTCCTCACAAATTAGTGTGTCGGTCGGTGATGATTTGATAACCGTGGTCGCCCCTTCTCTTCCACTCTCTCATATTTGCTCTTTTTTCGATTAAAGTTTAGGGTTTTCGGATCTGCCTTTAGTCTAATGGTGATCTCTTTTGGGTTTTTATGAATAAAATGTTCATATGTGATGCATCTAAGACTTTATGGTTGTGTGATTGGTTATCTTGATGATAATAAAGATTACCTCATTTGAGACTTTTTTGTTTGGTGATTTGTAACGTCAATGAAGATAGAGATTTGGATTTCCTCATCTGAGGTTGTTGCTTTGGTGTTCATCTTGGTATTAACTGATGCAACTGAGAATATGTGGTTGGGTGTTTCGTTGTGTTGATGGTGATAATAGTTATAATACTTTGTTGTTCAATGATGATGGGACTACCTCATCTGAGAATGTTGGGTTCATGTCGATGATGATGACACTAGGTCATCTGAGACCGAGCTTCAGCTCGAGTGGGTTGTCGCCCTCATTCTGTTGTTGGGAGATTTTTGTGTCGATGATGGTTAAGAGACAAAGCTACATTTACCGTTTGGTTATACCATGTTGGGTAGACACTGTTATTTTGGATATCAGTTTGTTGAGGTATTGTTGTGATGTTGTAAGCAAAATTGTTGTCTCATTGGTGATGCCACTTCTATTTCAGGTCTACGATGATGAACATTTGTTCATCTGAGACCAACAGATTTTATGATATTGTTCGTTTCATTACTCTACTGACATGTGATACAATGATGGGTTGTGACAATAACTAAGAATGGTGCCAGTTGCTTTGGCGTGGCAACCGTTTTTGGTTAGCAGCCGTAACTGAAAGGCTAATCTGAGCCCGATCCGTTACACGCGCAACGCGCGTAGTTGGATACCACTAGTTATATTTATGTTGCATCGTATTATTACACATATATAGTATTGACGTATAAATTTTCTTTTAGTATCACAATAATATGGAGGGATAAAATGAGATCATTCTTTTTTTTTTCTTTTTCTTTTGGTGAAAACTCTAAAAACTAATGTGAGACACAAGTTTTTAAAGGCAAAATAGTAAATAACAAAAACGTATAAAAAATTATAAAATAAAAAATTACATAAAAGTAATAAAAATAAATACACAAAAATGTTTCTCTCATTTCCCTCTTTCATAAAAAAATAAAAAAATTATAAAACATAAAAAAAACTTGATTTCTTCTACGAATTTCATTTTACATATGTGTAATATCGAACTTATATTAGTAGATCAAACTACATATGTGTAGTACATCATATTATATTTATGTTGTATTGTATTTATTACATATATATAGTATTGACGTATAAATTTTCTTTTAGTACAACAATAATATGGAGGGATTAAATGAGACCTTTCTTTTTTTTTTTTTGAAAACTCTAGTAAACAATGTGAGACACAAGTTTTTAATACCAAAACGGTAAATAACGAAAGCATAATAAAAAATTATAAAATAAAAAATAACATAAAAGTAAAAAAATAAATACACAAAAATGTTTCTCTCATTTCACTCTTTCATATAAAAATAAAAAATTGTAAAGAATAAAAAAACTCGTTTTTTCTACAAAATTCGTTTTACACATGTGTAACATCGGATTTATGTGTAAATAATAGGTGGATGATTTTTTTTTTAAAAGTATCGAATGTTAACACCTATTTATTACGATAACCTATCAAAGTGACTAGTGGTTCACCACATGGCATGTCGATGCTTTAAGTTATAGGTCCATGGTGAAATTAATAGTTCATAACGAACATTTAAAAATAGAAGACTATACTCAAATGAAAGAAGATTTATTTAGTGATGTAATTTGTTTGAATGAATAACATTATACAAAAAATTTTAAGAGAATTTTAAAAAAAGAAAGGGAAATTTTGAACTCACATAATTACAATATAAGGGTTCGCTACATTAACGTTAACAAGTTCTCGAAATAAACAATGGTTAACAAATATACTTTACCCTATATATAGTTATTTTATCATGTGAATATTGGCATTCAATACGTAAATATTTCACTCTTGTTTTCATATTCATGAAATATTTCATAAGGATTATGAATTTACTATTCAGCCAGATTTCTTCTCACGTCACTACAAGAATTGCGGTTATTAGTGGCGACGCCATTAGTGGCGACGAAGGAGAGGTCGCCGCTAATGGTCTCGATCCCATATCAAACTTTTCAATTAATTTGTAGTCGTTGATTGCATGGAGATCTGACGGCTACAGTTAATTAGCAATAGCAGTGACGCCTTTAGCGGCGACGCGTCGCCGCTAATTCTCTTTCCCCTAATATCTACCTGCGCGCGACATTGCAGCATTTCCCTCCACCAAAACTCCACATTGCAGCACATTTCCCACCGTAATTGAGGTTCCCTCGCTGCCGTCTCCCATCGCCGACCGTCTCCCATCGGCGGTTGTCTCCCCTCGCCGGCCTCTCCCCCTCGCCGGCCTTTCCCCCGATCTCGCGCGATCTCCAGCGGCTGCTTCGCCCCGCCGGCTTCTCCCCCTCACCGGCCTCTCCCCTCACCGGCCTCTCCCCTCGGTCGCCGGCCTCTCCCTTCGCCGGTGAAGACCGAGCCGGCCTAGTGGGCCTATTATTGTTTTACAGATTATCACGTTTTAAGTATTGTATGTATGTATGTATGTATGTATGTATGTATGTATGTATGTATGTATGTATGTATGTATGTATGTATGTATGTAATGTTAAATATGTTTGTGTGTTATCACTTTTAGATACTGTGGAGTGAGATCACTACAAGAATTGCCGTTGCTACCGCCGGCTTCTCCCTGCGTGCTGCTTGCTACCTCTTGTTAATTACTATTTTACCCGTCGCCGCTAAATCCGTCTTTAAAGGTAAATTTTTTAGTTTTCTTATCAAAGATTTGGATGAAATTAAGTGTTATTGTCTCCATTTGCTTGATTTTATGTGTATTTGTGTATATGTCTTTGAAGGTATTTGTGTATTTTTGTAGGTTTGAATGAAATGAGTTTGGGTATTTTGCTAGTTGGTTAAAAATTAGTTGTTTAGTTTGGTAGTTGTAGGTTGTGATTAAGTTGGGTAAGTTGTTATAGTTTAGAAGGAATATTTATTGACTTCTTAAGACTTAAATGCACATGGCTTCTTGTGTATGACTTCTTAAGACTTAAATGCACATGGCTGCTTGATAGAAGGAAAGCAATGGATATGATATTAAAGTATAAGATCACAGCTTACCTTATTGAAACACCTAAGAACCAGAACTTGGCTTTTGAACCCACACTCGCTTCTCATGAGAACCATAGGATATTAAATCAGACAAAATAGATGTTCATAAATGTTATTAGAATTGGAATGTTAAATGAGACAAAATAGACGTGTTGGGAATGAGTCAATATGTTATTAGTTTGGTAAATGTTATTAGTTTGACCCGTTTGATCTTAAAATATAAAATGAGACAAAATAGACATTAATATATATGTTATTAGTTTGGTAAATGTTATTACACGGGTAAATGTTATTAGTTTGACCTTAAACATGATTTTTATTGTAGGAACAAATTGATGCTTTGTTTCAAGACCCATATTTTAGAGAACAACTTCAAAATTACGGGCAACATAAACAAGTTAGTGATGAGGACGGTGAAGACGATGAAGATGATGAAAATGATGAAGCTTAATTGATGGATGTTGACTTAATTTAGAATGTAATATTGTAGTGTATGAATAGATGTTGACTACTTGACTTAGTTTAGATTTTAACGAATTGAAGGCTTAGTTTAGTTTAAAATGTAATATTGTAGTGTATTAATGTTGACTAAATGTATGAAGACGATGAAGATGATGAAAATGATGGATGTTGACTGTAGTGTATGAATGTATGCAGAAAATGCAGATTGTTATGTAAAAATTTGTATTGGAAAATAGGAAAAAACTGAAAAATGCAGCAAAAGCTGTAATAACTGCACAAGGGTTTTAGCGGCGACTTTAGGGCATTAGGGGCGACAGGTTTTTCGTCATTTTTGAGGCCTTTAGCGGCGACTCAATAGCGGCGACACAAAGGCATTAGCGGCGACATTTTTAGCGGCGACACATTAGCGGCGAAAGTTTGACCATTAGCGACGTTTTATTACCGGCGACTTTTTAGCGGCGACAAATCGCCGCTAAAGGCAATAGCGGCGACATATGGGGTCTTTAGCGGCGACTTTAGTCGCCCCTAAAGACCTGTCTCCTTATAGTGCGTTACGGTTTGTGAAAAGATATATTAAATAGCAACCAATGTTTTGTTTTTGCCGCGTTTGTCACTCGGCTGCTATAATAATGGAACAATACGAACCATTTATGCTACTCACTTTAAGTTATAAATATTTTACAATATTGAAACTCTGTATTTAAAGTGATTTAGGTGAAACAATATTGAAACTTGTTAACATCAGATCAATTATGATCGATTATAAACTGTCAAAAATATTAAGGATTAAATTAATGGAGACAAATCTATCAGTCCCAGATACACAGTATCCTAGATTAATATATCAGTTACAAATAATATTTGGGATTGATTTTTTTGTGCCTAATGCAAGTAACTGAAAATTAGTCTTTAAAAATAAGACAACCATTTAAACACTTAATTTCAGTCACAAATACACACACACTATAAAGAGTTTTTGGAGGGAATTTGATAGTAACTGAATTTCTGTCCCAAATAAGATACCTAAGTGACATCATTATATGAATAACTGATAATCAGTCTTAATAAATAAGGCCTATATTGGAGACAAAAAATTAGTTTTTAATATTCAAAATGCATATCGAATTAGGGACTGAAATTCAATATGTAATGATTTTTTGCATTGGAAAAATATTAATAACTGATTTATAATCTCTAATTATTTGATTCGAATTATTTCATTTTATGAAATGTACTTAACACTGAAAATCAGTCTTAAACATATTATAATTGTGGTTATTTAGAATTGATATTCAATGTTTAAAGACGTTTGTAGATTTACTAATTGGGGAGTGATATTTAGTCTCTAATAAAGAAAATAAATTTACTATTTTAGAGAATATATTAAAGGTACAAGTCAGTTATTGATATTCGTATTGTAAATTGAGTCAGGGATTGACTTTAAGTCTGGAATGACTTTCGGTCTGGAATGACTTTCGGTCTGGAATGATTTTCGCATAAGAAAAATTATTAAGTAATGATTTACAGTCTCTAATAATATGATACAATTTATATAATTTTAAATAACGTATCGAAGATTAAAATTCAGTCTTAAACATGTTATGATTGTCCTTTTATGAAATAAATATTTAAACTCTAAGAGATATGTAAATATAATAAATAGGAACTGATATTTAAACTCTAAGAAAAAAACATATTTCACTATTTTTAAAAAATATATTATAGATTACAAATTAGTTACTAACATTCTTAAAGCAAATCAAAGCAGAAGCTTACCTTCAATTGAAAAGACTTGTGTAGAAAAATATAATATGACTGAAATTATATGGTTCTTAAAAGGATATCAAAAACTGAAAATTAGTCTTTAAAGTAAAAATACTTCAAAACACAAACATGATAAACTAATAGAAGACTATTTATGAAACCTATAAGCTGCTATTAATTACCGAAACAAAAAAATTCAATATACACCTTTCAAATTAATAGTTTGTTCAAATGGTATATGCATGATTATAAGTTTAATATTCTCAAGTCAAATCCAATAAAATAACATAAAAACAAGTCAAAATTAAACAAATACGAAAAAACTCGTTATCATCCAAACCAACTTGCAACATCACCGTATCAACAATCTCTTTATGCCCGAGTAACACAAGCCTCTATAATAAGTTCTTTCGAAATTCAACCTTATCATAAATCTGATAACATCATGTTAGCTAAATCATTATATATAATGGTTAAAAACTTAAAATCACCAAAATATAGTTTTTAATTATCGTGCATAACAGGACGTATTCATGTCAACCCGTAAATTACTTATGAGTACACCTGCATCACATAAAGATCGGGTAGGACCGGGTGTCACGTCAGAACAGGTACGATTTAAAAAACATATTAGGATTGGTCCAGGTTGTGTTGGGTTGGTTGATTAAATAGCACAAAATAAGTTCAGAAAATCAACAAGTACACAAAATTTCATCAAAGTAGAAAAAAAACCTCATATACCCAAGCTATTGAATCAAATCCAAATCAGAATCGTCATTTAGATAAAATGTTATTAAATACTTTTTGCCTTCACATTTACCTGCCACCATTAAATACAAAGTGAATATTGGAATAATATGAAATAATTCTGTTAAAACATGTAGGTTAGAATTATTATTTAAAAGTTTTTTATAATAAAAGTCCTACAAAACTTAAAGACTTTAACATTACAAATGATCATCGTCTGAGTCAACATCTTTATTATTATTTTTAGATTTATCAGTGTCTGAATCATCCAGATTTATCTCTGAAACAAAATCCTCCATACTATGATCAGAATCATCTATATCATCACTAATAAAATCATTAATAATGCCATCAAAACCCCAAACATCAACATTTTCAACGATATCTGAGGCAATATCTTCACGAACAAGGTTGAAATCTTCTAACAAATCTTGTTAATTCTTGTCTTCTGGAATATCCCACAGGTGTTTATGAGCTATTCTTGGATTTACATACAATCACAAACGCCTACATATATTCCTATACCTTTCATACATGCAAAATATGAACTATACACACTCATTACCATGAATACGGCAGAATGGGCACACCGCAAGGAAACACACACAACATTCACACACCCCACACAACCCTCAGACAACTAAAATTCACCACCACTCAACATACACAAACAAAACACAATCACCGGCACCCCTACGAGCAAGAATCACATACAGAGGACATATACTATTATACATATATGGCTGACGAATGCACACACACCAGCATTTACACCCAAAAGGCTCAACCTCAAACACCTGTACAAGAGTACATGTATAATCCGTAGTCCGCAGAACTCGAAACCGCATGTAACGAACAAATGTGAGAGACGAACAAAGCGTACCGTACGGGGTTGTCTTGATGACTGATACGCGGTTGCCGGATTTACGTTGACCACCTAAGGATGTGGCTGCTAATAAGAAGGTGGGCCGCCGAAGATAACCTCCAAACGGTGGGAAGCGATTGCGGTTTTGGCCGCGAAAGAAGGGCTCAAGAGGTGCGGTTGCCGCCGGAGAGAATCACAACAAAAGGTAAGGGTAGGGGATCATGATCGAAGGCTGTTGCAGATTCTATGGAGGGGTATCGAGAGGTGAACAACAGTTGTTTGCTTTAGGGTTAGCATGCAATGGGAAAGAAGGACTTTAAAGGATAAAGAGGAGTCGGTTGTGGAATGATCCGAGGGGAAGGATGGGGGGTGGTTACCAATTGGAGATTTTGGATGAATAGATAATTGTTTATAATTATGCTTGTTTATAGTTGTTAACAATATATATATATATATATATATATATATATGTATATATCTATATATATGTATATATTTGTAATAGTAATTTATATGTATATATATCTTTAAATGTATATAATTATGCTTGTTTATAGTTGTTAACAATATATATATATATATATATATATATATATATATATATATATATATATATACATACACACATATATGTATGTATGTATGTATGTATGTATGTATTTGTGTGTGTATGTGTATATATATATGCTTGTTTATAGTTGTTAACAATATATATATATATATATATATATATAATATATATATATATATATATATATATATACATATATATATACACACATACACGCACACAAACACACACACACACACACACACATATATATATATATTTATATATATTTATATGTATATACACACATATAAATATATATCTATAAACAGATATATATATATATGTATGTATGTATGTATGTATGTATATATATACATATATGTATATACATGTATATATATACATATATATATTTATATGTGTATATATCTACTACTATATTAATAAGCAACTCTTGTCGGCAAAATGGTAATTTTACAAAATCTCTTAAAATTAAGACATGTACACGTGTTGATGCACAAGGTACATCTCTTAAAGCAGTCAACTAGAGCTGCTTTCTTTCCGAGAGTTGCAAAAGAATGAGTGGACAAAAGAAGAAGGTCTGCAACCTTCTTTTCTTCTGCAAATCACCAAGATCAACATGTCCATGATTCAAAATTCAAATAACCCTACAAGTATGAACCATACTACAAGTATGAACCATGCCAACCAACATATCCACCCTCACGGAGCAGCGTAGAAGAAGAAGTTCACCGGAGATTCAGATCTCCCGCCGGATGAACTAGGGTTTCACTGACACATAACCAAAGCTTCTTCCGACCAACTCCTCAGCAAGTTCGCCGTACTGTACATAAATAAGTCCGACCAACTCCTCAGCAAGTTCGGAAGAAGCTTTGAAGTCGCTGCTTCCTCTGATCAAATCACGATGCAGAATCATTACACCTACAGTATTACTTGTTTTCTCCCAAATTCATACCATTGATTACTTTATTTTTGTGTTTTGGAACATTTTCTTCTCCGTAGATGAGCCAAAAAGTAATAGGTTTATGTTTTCCTCAAACTCAAACCCTAGATTGTTTTATTTTGTGTTTTGGAATGCTTTGACTGGTCGTTGTGTCAGAAACTAGCGTTAGGGTTCTGTTTTCGCCCCAGATTCAAACCCTAGATTAATTTATAGTGCGTTTTGAATTGTTTTCTTATCTATTACTGAGCCAAAGATGGTAGTGATATGTTCATGTTTGGATCGTCCTGTTTGTATTGAAATTTTGAAATGACGAAATTTTCGTGATTTTTTAATGGTTCTGATTTGATGTAGGCGTGTTCGGGAGCAGTTCACTGTCAGCTAATGGATGCTGCACATCCTGGTATGGTGCCTATGCATAAGGTCAATTTTGATGCTAAGTCGGAGTATGATATGATCCAAAACTATAAGGTTCTTCAGGATGTTTTCAACAAACTGAAAATCACCAAGGTTTATCCCTGTTTCTGATTCTGAATCTGTATATATGATGATTGTATTGTGTTTAGAAACTGAAATGTACAGTAGTTTGGAGCGCATTTGAGCAGAATTTTCTATTCCTTATTTATGTTCATGCGATGCAAGTAATATTTAATTTTTTTTGTAACAGCACATTGAGGTGAACAAGTTGGTGAAAGGGAGACCACTAGATAATCTTGAATTCATTAGTGGATGAAGAGATAATGCGATTCTGTTAGCGGTGGTGGTCATCACAAGTAAGCTCTTACTGTTATTCCATCATTTTAACTGTCATAGAAGTCCTTGAGAGAGTTCAATTTTCGTTCTGGTTGTCTTTCAAGAATTTTCCACTTAACAATTGTGCTTACTGCATAATATTTACAGCTAAGATGATTTGAGCATTTAAAAAACATGCTTACTGCATAATATTTACAGCACTACTAATCAATATATTGGTCTCAAGTTTGCATTTGACATCTTGGGTCTTCTCCTTTTCAAGTGATTTCTATATTTGCTTTTTATATAGATGGGACTGTAATTAGTGTATGGTGAAGTAATATTTTGGATTTTGCTTTGTTTGACATTATGAATTTGTTTGAGTTTTGTTTGACGATTGTATTAGAGTGCTAGCACAAGAAGACATAATCTGCCTTATTGGCTGGATATTGTAACCAAATAGGAGGCTTGTTCAATTCTTTGATTGCCTTTTCATTTTCATTATTCCATATTCTTGTTTGTTTGTTCTTACATCACAAGAGCTGCTCATTATGAACCAAAACCAACAAAATCACTAACAATTTCTTAGATATTCTTATGGCCAGAATAACTTTCAGCTCCTAGCATAGTCATTAGAAGTTGATAATTAACTTATTCTATTTCACATCACAGTTACATAGACTATGTGATTATGTGATTATGCAGGCTTTAAAGGAGGAGCTTGCATCTGCAGAACGTAGAGCAGAAGAAGAACGTGCTGCACACAATGCTACCAAGATGGTTGGGATCAACTTCACTTTTGCTTCTTTTTATGCTCTTTTAGTTTTTTTACTTTAATGATTTCATTCAGTTAACAAGTCATGTTTTCATACAATAATACGCTGCAATGGAAAGGGAAGTAGAACTAGAACACCGAGCTCTTGATGCTTCCACAGCCTTAGCCAAGATTCAGGTATCCTGAAGATATATTTTCTTTTTTTCTTTTTCATGCCTAAGTATTAGAGGTGGCGGCATGGGCTGATTGGGTAAAACTCATATGACATCTTCAACAAGGTATATGCTTGACTTGTATCTATAAGGGTCCTGCTAAATGTACCCCTATCACAAAGTTGATGAACCTACTTTGTTAAACATAAATCTTTCTCTCACAATGGGGTATATTCAGTGGAGTGGTATGTTTAGTCATACCCATCTATTATTTTGCTAATGTCTTGATCAAGATCTATAAGTTTGATGGTTCAAAACTATATTTTTGGCATCACTGTCCAAAAAATGTTTTCAAGATGTATAGTTTTGCAAATTTCTAGATAAAGATCTATACTTTTTTAAATTTCTTGATTAATTATCTATAGCTTTTCCATCATGTTCCAGCAAATTTCTTAATCAAGATGTATAATAGCGGTAATTATTTGATTATTATTAGTTTAGAGAGTCAATCATGTTTCAAAACAATTATGATTGGTCATCACTGCATATAAATGCTTATTTATTTTTAGTTGTGAACTCTCTTTTTATTGTACATAAGGACTTTAGGTGTTAGTATTTTTATAATCATTTTGTTTAGTTCTATGATACTGTGTTATTTGACACTGCAGGTAGTAATATAATCATTTTCATCAAGAGGCAATACTTTCACGGGTCTTGTCAAACCTCTTGGTTTGACGGCTCCGTCATCTCTGGCTCGGAGAAGAGAAACGACTTTTGGACCTTTTAAACTGGACAATAATCTGATTTACAGAAACTATAGTCGGTTGTTATTTCAGTTTATGTTCTTGCTATTTAATATGAGGTTTTTTGAAGTTGCTTGATTTATTGTTAGTTGTTACTAAACAATTTGCTAACAGTATATATTGTATCCATTTAGAAGTAGTTTATCACTGCATGGCTTGATTCTCATTGCTCTATTAGATAGATGTTTTATTGTAGCATTTGTCGAGGAAACCCTGCGCCTAAGCGCTAGGTTTGCCTCTGCACACAAGATTGAATCCTTTGTTCTTTGCTTTACAAAATTGGATTCTTTACAAGATTGAAAAAACCGAACCGGTTTGAGCCAAACCGATTCCCAACCCTATCCAGACCGTCTGTTTGTATACCGGTTTGGTAGCCCCACACTAAACTGGTTTAAAAATTAAAAACTAGTTTCAAAGTGGTTTGACAGGTTTGAGTATTCAGTGAGCCAAACTGATTTGTAACCCGACCAGTTTGAAGAAAAACCAATTTGACTACATGACAAAAAATCGGTTCGGTTTAGAACTCAAACCGGTTTGAGAAAAAGCGGTTTCACCTCCAGATTCACTAGAGGGTTGATAAGCTAAAAAAATAGATACGGGAATCTTAAATTGTTGTCGCCGCCGCATCGCGCGGGTGCCCTGCTAGTATATATTTATATATATCTATACATATATATATGTATGTATGTATATATATATATATATATATATATATATATATTTATATATATATATATTTATATGTGTATATATACATGTTGGTACACATGTCCCCGGTTCTAGTCTAGTGAGCTTAAATGTAATAGAACTTCTTCTTGTAACACATATGTAACGTTGATCAATATAATGAGAATCTCTTCTATATATGTGTGTTGGTTGTGTAATGTTATATCTATTTATATTATTTGTTGTTACACGCATATATGACCATGTTATAAAGGTTTACAGTTGTTAGACATAGTTCTGAATCATTAAAGGTTCAAGAATGTGTTTAACTAAGTATCCTGATTCAGTCGCACGACTGGACCATGCGAATGGTCAAATCGCACGACTGAACCAGGTGATTGAGTCAATCGCACGGTTGAGTCATAAGACTGACTCAATCGTACGAATGAACCAATCATGTGATTCAGTCGCACGACTGAGCCAGTCGCTTGGCTCAGTCGTACGAATGAGAGCTGTAACCTATAAATACCACTTAATTCGTGAAAAAAAGGAAGACTTCGAATACTTGCAACCCTAGTCGACCCAGAGCATTCTGTTCGTCCTCGTCCATTCCAAGTTCATAGAACGTCTCAGATCATTCCTAGTCCGTTCTTAACGTTTTCTAATCGTTAGGTTTGATCTTGTTAACGTTCTCCCTGATTGGATCGCCAATCAAATAGGATTCCGCACTATTTGATCCGGTTTTAACGAAGAATCAGTTAGTACTCTGTACGTACACGGTCCTAACAAGTGGTATCAGAGCTATAGGCTCTTGATTCTTCGTGGATTCAATCAAGTTTTTGGTAAAGTCAACGTTTTTACACGAAAAGATCCAATCTTTCTGCTAAAAATCAAGTCTTTACATTTGCATGTTCTGAGAAATCAATATTTTTCGACTTTCAGCCGTCTAGGGTGTCAAAAATTGCGTTTTAGGTCAAATCTTGCAAAAAACCACGATTTCAGCAGTCTCATCGCACGATTATCTCAATCGTACGACTAAAGTCTAGTTGCCCAACTCAATCGTCCGATTGAGTCAGTCGCACAGTTCAATCGCCTAGTTGAATCAGTCGGTCTGTCCAGTCGCTCAAGTGTCTGAGTCGCCTTGTCCAGTCGCCCGATTGAGTTCAATCGCACGATTGTGTCTTAGTCGCTCCCAGTCGCCTACTCAGTCTGTGTTTTTCAAGTTTAAGTTAACATTCATTATGGACTCCGAAAATTCGCGTTCTCAGCAGGGAAAGACTCAAGGATTCAGAACTTACTGCTACTGGAGAATGAGATTGGTAACCACAATAAGCCACCTAAGCTTCTGTCGATTGATGAGTTCCCGCAGTGGAAGCAGAGGTTTGAAATTCATCTCAATGGTGTGGATACTAATCTTTGGAATGCTATTGAAATTGGTTACACCATGCCAGTTGGTGCTGATGGTATACCCTTAACGTTGAGTGGACTGACTGATGCTCAAAAGATTGCCTACAATGCTGAAAAGAAAGCTTACGCGATGCTCACTCAGTCTATTCCTAAAGAGATCTTCCATCAGCATTTTGAGCATAAACAAAGTAAGAAATTCTGGAAAGCTCTCGAGAAAAGATATGAAGGGAGCTCAACTCTGAAGTCTTTGAAGGCCAAAGCACTTAAGAAAGAATTTGATAATTTTTCTTCTATTGGGAATGATAGTTTGGACGACATAATTGACCGCTTCTATTATCTGATGAGTGAACTTCACACTCATGGGGTAACCACGTCTAAAGAAGAAAAGGTCTCCAGTTTGGCTGATGCACTTCTAGAAAAGTGGGATTCGTTTATTTCCACCTTGAGATACAATTCAGTTCTTGAGACATTAGATATAAATGACTTTCTTCTGAAACTATGAGAGGAAGAAGTCAGACACAGGTACAAGGCAAAGAAGGGTTCTTATGCTCAGGATCCTACACTTTACAATGTTACTCCTTCTGCTACTTCTACTTCCAAAACTTCCAGCGCTCCTTTGCAAACTGCTTTTGTGTCCAATGCATCTCCATCTACTGATCAAGGCTCATCATCTACAAGTGAGTCACATGGTACATCTGGGGTTTTACAAAGTCCAATAGTTACTCAATCTACAAAGTTGATAACTGAAAATCTAGGAAAAGTAACTGTGGAAGTTGCAAAGGAACACATGGATCTACTTGTTGCAGTAGTTCACTCTTATGATGGGTTAGTGGCTGGTAAGATTGGAAACTGCCACCTAGCTGATGAAGATTACGAGCAGGTAGATGAGAACGAGCTGGAACGTATGGATATTATGTGGGCTCTTGCAAGTGCTGTGCGAAGAGCTAAAAATTTTGTAAAGAAAACATGACAGAATCTCGTGGCTACAAAAGATACTACCTTTGGTTTTGACAAGTCCAAAGTCACGTGCTTCAACTGTGGAGAAAAAAGCCACTTCAAGAGGGAATGTGTAAAGCCTAAGAAGACTGGGAACGGAAATCCATTCTCCTCATTCAACAGGCAAGATAAGGATAAGAAGACAGCTCCCACAGGCAGTGAGTCCAAGGCTTTGGTTGCTCAAGGCGATGAAGGACAGGATTGGTCCTTTCGGTTTTTATCTGACGGTGAAGCCAACATAGCATCGGTGGAAAATTTAAATGAAGACTCAGCGAGTGAGGGGGAGAGCTCAGCTGAGGTTGATACTGCTGACTTGGAAGAGACTTTTGCTACTGTTGATGAAATTGTCAAGAATGAGTTGAATGCTGAATCTGAAGCTCAACCAGCGTCTCAAAAGGCTTTCATGGCAGGAACGTCCACATCTGCACAGGTACAATCTAAAGAAGAACTGTTTGCTAAACATGCTTGTGTTGATTGTGAAAAATTTAGGGAAAGCATTGACTTAAAATTTACTAGGTTATTAGATCATAATGATAACTTAGTAAATGATCTAAAATTGTGCACTGAGGCTAACAAAGTTTTAAAACAAAATGAAATCAGCTACAAAGAAAAGGTTGAGGCTTTAAAGAAACAATTAAAAGAGACTGAAGTTGTTGTACTCAACCAAGAGAATGATATTAAATTCTATTTAAAGACCATTGAAGAAACTAAAAAGGATAAAGCAGTTTTACAAGTTGAAAATGAATCTTTAAAACAAAAACTTCATAGTCTTGCGAGCTCCTTGCATATTTTGAAAAACTTGGTTAAAGAGCGCAACAACGGGGAAGGTTTGGGATACAAAGTTGTGCCTCCACCACATGAGATCCTCTTGAACACCAAACAACGTCCAATTAATGATAACCCCATAAAGGATCATGTGGTGACAACTCATCTGGTCATCGGTCCGGACATAGCAGTTAACTCTGCCCCTCCGGTTTCTGACCAGAAAGCATCATCATCAGGCACAACTGGCACACAAGTCACTGGAAACCGGGTGGACGAGAATGTTCAAGCATCCCTTGGGTTGGGTCAAAAATCGACTACCACACAACCTAAGATTTCTAAAACCACTCAATCTAAATCAGTGAAACAAGATACCCACCATCTTCCAAGACAAAACACACATAATGTTAAACAAGTTAAATTTGTCAAGGGAGGTGAAAGTCTTAAAAGTGAGAACAAAAAGAGAGAACCTGAAGTTTACTCACCGCCCCACAAGAGATCTCCTAGCCCTGATGAATGGAGGTCCTGCTATACTTGTGGACAGCGCGGTCATATTTCTACAAAATGTCCTCACTATCAGACTCCAAGAATTAAAGTTGATCCAAACAACGAAGTTAATCTAGATTCAAAATAGCGATATAAGACTCCTGTTGGATCAAAAACACCTATTAGGTCTAAAACACCTTCTAGGTCGTTTTTGTTTCCTCCACGCCAAAGGCAACACAGACAAGTCACTGACAAGTCTGTGATGCCAGCGGCAAAACCTGTTTCTGAATCTAAACCATATGCTCAAGCTGTAAATCAGTATAAGGTTTACCACAAACAATCCTTTCACGGGGATGGTTTGTGGAAAGCCAAAACAACTGATGTGACTGAAAGAAAGGACAAGTTGAAAGTTGATATTCCACCCACTGATAAAAGACAGTGGGTCGAGTTCATGATGGTTGATGCCACCGGGAAACCCAAGCCAGTCAAGGCTTGGGTCCCCCTCTTTAACTGATTATTTTCTCGTATGTGCAGGTTGTCCGCTATAGTGCGTCTACAAATACATGGATAGTAGATAGCGGAGCTTCCAGGCACATGACAGGAAACAAGTCTCTCCTTTTCAATGTCAAACAAATTAAAGGGGGACACGTTTCCTTTGCTGGTAATAAAGGTGGATACATTACTGCTCAAGGCGAAGTAGGTAATGCGAAGGTAAGATTCGACAAAGTCAATTTCGTTTAACAATTAGAAAACAATCTGCTTTCAGTGTCTCAGATATGTGACAAGGGCTTCAAAGTGATGTTTGACAACCGCAAGTGTTACATACTGAAGAAAGAGATGGAGATTCTAGAGGAGCAGGTCTTAATGTCAGCATCCAGGTACAATGATCTATATGTATTGGATATGTCCAATGCTTCTTCCTCTGAGTCTACAGTTCAGTGTTTCTTATCCAAAGCAACAGAGAAAGAATCTATCTCTTGGCACAGAAGAATGGGACACATTAATCACAGGAAGATGAATCATCTGATTCATAACAACTTAGTTGAAGGAGTTACTGTCAAGAACTTCCAACTTCCTGATTTTTGTGTCTCGTGCAAGAAGGGAAAGCAGCCCAGGAAATCTCACAAGACCAAGCACGTCAATCCTATCGAGATGCCCCTAGAGCTACTACACATGGATCTTTTCGGTCCAGTCAGCACGAAGAGTATCGCTGGAGACTTGTACTGCTTCTTAGTCACTGATGACTACTCACGATTCTCGAGGGTGATGTTTCTGAAAGCAAAGTCAGAAACCTTTGAGTTATTCAAAGTGCTGGTCACCACTCTTGAATCACTTTACAAGATGAAGGTTAGGAAAATTCGCTCAGACAATGGAACCGAGTTTAAGAATCAGTGGATGGATGCTTTCTGCAAAGAAAAGGGAATTGTTCATCAATTCACCTCTGCATACACACCATAGATGAATGGAGTTGCCGAGCGGAAGAACAGGAGCTTGATCGAGATAGCCAGGACCATGTTGGCAGACTCAAAACTGCCAGTGTAGTTCTGGAACGAAGCTGTTGCCAATGCATGCTACACACTCAATCGTGTGTCAGTAGTGAAGAGGCACGGGAAGACTTGCTATGAGTTACTACAGAAGCGTAAGCCTAACCTGGAGTATCTTAAACCTTTCGGTGCTCCTTGTATGCTTCTGAAGAAAACTCAAGAGGGTAAGTTTAATGAAAAGGCAGATCAGGGGATCTTTCTGGGATACAGCATACCCGACAAACGAGTTTATAACAACTCTACAGGTCAGGTAGAAGTATGGAGTAATGTTGATGTTCAACGTTTCATCATACCCCCTGCTGGAAAAGGTCCATCGTCATTCTTTGACTACGACGGCTTTTTCAAATCATTCAATCTTCCTCAGATAGATTTAGATGATGATATTGCTACTCAGATGATGCACGATGTTCTAAACTCACCGAATCTGGATACGAGCAATGCAACACCAGCAAGTGGTTCATCGGGATCTGCCACAGCTGATCGGGATGATAGTGAGGACTCATCAGTTGATGAAGAAGCAACTGAAACTAGCAATGCACCAAATGTTGATTAAGAAGGAAGCTCTTCAGCTTCTGAACCTGCATCTGGAACTACAGATACTGAACCTCCAGCCATAATTATGGATTCTGAAGTTGTTGTTCCTACAACTCCCATGACTAGGATCAGTACGAATCATCCGCCAGATGCTATCATTGGTGATCTTCACTCCGGCGCGCAGACAAGAAATCGATTGTATACTGCAGATTACGCTGAAGTTATGGAAAAGGGCTATGTGAATGACGGCGCTTACAGATGTTTTGTTTCTCAAATTGAACCCAAACATGTAAGCGACGCTCTTAAGGATGAAGCCTGGGTAAATGCTATGCAAGAGGAGTTGCTACAGTTCAAGAAACTTGGAGTGTGGACTCTCGTTGACCGACCCAGAGGAGTCAAAGTAATTGGTACCAAATGGGTACTAAAATGCAAGAAGGATGACCAGGGTGTTGTTATCAGAAACAAGGCACGGTTGGTTGTTTAGGGCTTCAGACAAGTCGAAGGAGTCGATTACAATGAAGTCTTTGCTCCAGTAGCTAGAATGGAAGCTATCCGCATCTTTCTAGCCTACGCCTCTTACATGAAGATCAAAGTCTATCAATTAGATGTTAAGAGTGCATTCTTGCATGGAGAAATCCGTGAAGAGGTCTATGTCAGTCAACCCAAAGGATTCAAAGATCCTTATCATCGGGACAGAGTCTACAAGCTAGACAAGGCTCTGTATGGGCTACATTAGGCTCCTCGAGCTTGGTATGAAAAACTCTCCACTCATCTGTTGAAGCACGGCTTTCGCAGGGGTGTGATTGACTGTACATTGTTCATTAAAGAAAAGGATGGTGATTTGCTTATGGTGCAGATCTATGTGGATGACATCATCTTCAGTTCCAGAAACGAAGAGTTATGCAAAGAATTCGAATCTGTGATGAAGGCAGAGTTTGAAATGAGCGCCATGGGAGAAATGAAGTTCTTCCTAGGATTACAGGTGGATCAAACCCCTACCGGCATCTTTCTATATCAGACTAAGTATGTAGGTGACATTCTTAGTCGGTTTGATATGGAAAATGTCACTGTAGCCGGTACCCCTCTCGCCACAAATCATGATGTGGCTCCTGATGCGATTGGGGATTTGGTGGATGCCACCATGTATCGTGGGATGATCGGATCTCTCATGTACCTCACTGCTTCATGTCCAGATATCATGTATGCCACATGTTTATGTTCTCGATATCAAGCGAAACCCAAAGTAAAACATCTGATTGGAGTTAGGAGGATTTTTTGTTATCTGAAGGGTACTCCAACAATGGGGTTGTGGTATCCTCATGATGATGACTATGAGCTAACGGCGTATAGTGACTTGGATTATGGAGGCTGCAAAATGAATTACAAGTCTACGTCAGCAGGATGTCAATTTTTCGGGAGAAGATTGGTAACTTGGCAGTGCAAGAAGCAGACATCAGTTGCTCTATCTACCTGTGAAGCCGAATATGTTGCCGCCGCCAGCTGCTGCTCACAAATCATTTGGATACAACAGCAAATGCGGGACTACGGTTTGCATTTCACTTCTACTCCTATATTTGTTGATAATTCTGCTGCAATTGTAGTAACTAAAAATCCGGTCCAACATCCTAAGACCAAACACATAGGCATCAAGTATCACTTCATACGCGACTGCTATGAAAAACATTTAATTGATGTGGTCAAAATTAACACGGATTTTCAACGCGCTGATCTCTACACCAAACCATTTGATAAACCAAGATTTTTCTATCTACTAGAGGTCAACGGGGTTAAAAAGAAAAGTGAAGTTATCTTAGAAGAAACAGATATATAGTCCGACACCTGTTCATTTTTCAATTTTTAGTGTTTCTTTTATTTTATTGTTTTTAATTTCCTTGTCGTATAAAAATCCAAAAACACAAAAAGATTTTTTGTTTTAGAATTTTAGGGGGAGATTATGTTCAGTATTCATTTACTTAAAAAAAAGTGGGGGGGAAAGGTTAGTAAAGCTGAAAAAGCATAGACAACAAAACTGGAAATGTGACTCGATAGAATTGGAAAGTGATAGTACACAGGAATCGAGTTACATGGAACACCAAAATGATTTTCTGTTCAGCAAGGTTAATTAAATCACTGAAAATTATAAATCGGAGAAGTCTAGATCTAACATATTGGGAAAATGATAGTAAGCTTGGTTGGTACTGTGACTACTCGGAGAAAGTAGATCTAGGGTGGTGCAAGTGCATTAGACGATGTGTCGGTAGATTCAACACAATAGATCAGTAGACAACAACAGTGATTTTGCTTAAACTTAAATAATTCAACAAGTTGTGGGTTTTCATGGTATCTCTGGTTTGCACAATCAATCAATTTCCAATAAGGGGTGAGGAGCAAGTAAATGCCACAAATGTGATCAAAGACCTGAAAAACAGAGCAAAAGATGACAAAAGTCACTGAAAAAAATGTATATTCAAATATATTGCTCTAAGAAGAAAAATAGGTATTGCGCCTCTCTGCTGTGCAATGGCACTGACCTGAGGCTTAGCATAACCTATTAGTTCTAAGAATTTATTGCAGTTTGCGCCTCTCTGCTGTGCGATGGCACTGACCTGAGGCTTAGCATCTCTCTGTAAATTCTTAGAACCAAATCTTCTAAGTCCCTAGACCGCTCAAAAATCTCCTGAGGAAGATTGATTACCATATACCTGTGGAACACACAAATATTTGTTGACCTAATTCATCTAATTAATTACTGATGTTTGTCAAAAATCTGTATATGGATTTAAGTGGACAAGTATACTGACAATCTTCGTGACTGCATTGCCTGATGCTCAAAATCAATAGGTGTTACTTATCACATCAAGTATGATTCCCAGTTAGATCTTAGAAGTCTTAGATGAGTGAAAAAATGTGATATGTAATTTATGCATGGGTTTAAAGTTAATTACAGATAAAGGGTTCCAAGTAATGGTGTTTATGCCTGTCTGATTCCATATGAGTCTGTCCTTGATATAATGTCAATGCTAATAGGTTACAGTAACATGCCCTAACCAAAAATCACAAAAAGATGTCTATTTTGTTTCGTACGTTTAAACTTTTCTAGTTAGTTGTATAGTGTGTCAGTGTCGGACTGTGCATATTGTTCTCTGTTAACGTCACCAAATGAGCTTAACGTTTATCTAAACAAATTGTTTCTGAAAGTTTAAAAGGATCATGTCTGAGATGATCAGGTGGATAAATGGATCATACCTGATGTGATCAGGTGGATAAATGGATCACATCTAAGGTGATCAATCTGTGGTATTAAAATGGTCATGTCTGAGATGACCAAATTTTTCATAAAGTCTTATCTACTGTTAAAAAGAACTAAATGTCATATGGCAAGATGATTAAAATGTCACAAGTATAGCCATTCACACGACTGAATCATAAGTATGATCCAGTCGTCCGATTGGAACACACGATTGAGTCAAGTTGTATGAATGGACAGTGCGAATGAATCCAATCGCATGATTGGAGGTGACCGACTATGACAGTCGTTTGGATGAACCTCAATCACCCGATTGGAGATGAACGATTGGGTAAATCGTACGACTGAGACTCAGTCGCACTACTGACCTATACGACTAGCTCAGTCGCACGACTGACCTAAGCGACTAGGCTCAGTCGCCCGACTGGGATTTGCCCTAGTATAAATACAGGTCAAATCAGCTTCAGTCGCTCATTCACCCAAATCGCCCCCTTATTCGCACGACCTAGACGAACCTCTGCCAAAATTTTGTTTGATCCATATCTTCATCTATCTGTGTGTTTTAATGTTCAAGTGTACTTATACAGGTAATATGCGAGATGGTTTGTCAATAACACCAATCAATGACGTCTTAAATCTCTCGAATTTCAACTAAACAATACCCGAGGACATAATGAACTAATAGACTGTCCACACTAAGCTAAAAGTTCAAACAAATCTTAAATTATGCTTAATCGGTCGTTTCTGAATGTAATGAGCCTAAGTTCGACGTTTGACATCAAGTAAAGCTCAAAACAAGAATTTGAATGGACAAACTGTCGAGTAGGCGACTGGACACACTGATGAACTTCAATCGCCCGACTGAGAAGATGACTAGTCTCAGTCGCACGACTGAGATGGACGAGTGGTTCAGTCACACGACTAAGTCCATTTGCTTGACTTAGTCGCACGTATGAACCCATTCGCACATATAAAGCTCAGTCGTCCTACTCAGTCGCATGACTTTGTTCATTCATTTGCTCAATCGCACGACTTACCCAAGGTGTAAAGTTCATTGACTGTAATGTGCTATCTTTAACATGCTCTAACGTTTACTTACATTTTGTGACAGATGGCAAGTCGATGGGTAATGAGCACGAAGCACAACATCTGTGCTCATGTGGATTTGACATCCAGGAATGCAGCCGAGTTCTCTGGTATTATTACATTTTTGAGAAGATCGAGGATATTCCGAGCGATCTCTGCACAGTGTACACCATACAGGTCGATACAGCAGTCGTTTTGGGAAAACGCTGTGGTCGACAGATCCAGGGAGCCTTATACTATTAGAAGCTTTATCTTTGGACAAGATATCGAGCTATCTGAGGAAGATATACGGACATTACTGGAGCTTGGGGACGATGCAGAATACCCAACTAGACTGCATCCCCTTACTGTCCGAGGTTGTTTTATGTGGGCAAAGTACTCGGGGGACATCAACTCGGGTATGCTTTACAAAAGCAACTTGTGCCCCCAATTCAAGTACCTTGCCCATGTGCTTCTACGGTGTATAGCCTCAAGGAAGGGCGGGTTTGATGAGCTATCAGACCAGATGCAGAATGCATTCGCTGCTCTGGTACTGAACTTCCCGTTTAGCTTCTCTAGGATATCGAAGCAAAAGGAAAAGAGAGCTTCTGTATGTACCCGAGGTTCATTCATATGATTATAGACCAGAAGCTCCCCCAGCTCCCGAAAGCTCAAGATGATGCTGTCGTCCTGGAGATCATGGACGACACTACATTGGGAAGAATGAAAGTATACCGGGGCAAGCAGGTCAAGCCCCCAGTGAAGAGATTGTTTGGGCATCTGGCCCGTGTGGATTATGTGACCCCAGCTAGGAGAAGGTGGCGTCACGATGATAGTGACCGGATGTGGAGCATATTGCTCTTCCCTCTGATGACTCCGACGACGATGATCACGGTGCTGATCAGGGAGGAGATGGTCAGGGAGGACCTGAACCAGCTCCAATACACCCTGATTTCCATATGCAGGAGGAGGAGGAATCTGAGGATGAGCCACTTATCCGGACTGTGGGCAGTCGGGAAGTGGCAACTGAGCAGGGATTACGGGCGGTTGGCGGACGCCCGGGAGAGACTGGGAGCTTTCAGCCGATCCATCTTACTCCCCAGCCTCTCCCAGCAACCGAGGGGGAGCCTCTGTGTCCAAGGGGACACGAAGGAAACGCATGGCTCAGCCTCATGGGCTGAAGCCAAAACGCAGGAGGATTACTCTCATTACTACCTCCTCTGTTACCACCACTACCACTACACCATCCACTACCACTCCACCACCCCCTACCTCTACACCACCCCCTACCACTACACCACCCACCACCACCATTCCACCTTTCACAACCACTACTCAAACACCACCACCAATCTTCACCACAGCCACCACAACCACCACTACTCACCAAACACGACCTTCCACATTCCCAACCGGCTCATACATACCTCCCATTTCTATGGTAGAGCAGCTTGCAGCATTAAACAGCATGGCGCTCAAGCTGCTCGCTTCTGATGAGGCTAAGATAGCTCAGATACATCAGTTGAGGGAGTTGAGTACTTCCCAAGCTCAGCTGATCTCCCAACAAACTGATCAGATCACTAAACTCCTAGAGCACCGAGATAAGACTGCTAAGTAGCTAAAGGAGTTAGAAGCTGCCAATAAGACGATCATACTGAAGCTCAAAGGGACACAAAGTGAGCCTCTAAAGATTGGAGAAGGCCAAGATGATGATGAGGATGATGATGATGAGGAAGATGATGAAGTTGATGATAGTGATGAGGACGATGATAGAGGTGATGATGAGGAAAAAGACAGGGAAGGTGACGACAAAGATGGAGATGCAGCTACTTCTCCCTCTGATCCTGCGCAAGAACAAAGAACTAAAAGAAAACAAGATCAGAGGGCCTCTTCTTCTGCTCCGTCTACCTCTCACTCTACAGATGAAACAGCTCAGATTCAAGGCAAAGCTCAAGAATAGACGTCTATTTATTACTTAAACTTTGTACTTGAATATTTGTATCAAATTTTGTGCTTTATAAATAAAATGAAAAGGTTTAACCAACTTCATTTATGTGCTTAATGTATACTTACTTGTGTTTTAATTGGTTGTTAAACAGGTTCAGCTAAACAAGTAGATGAACACGATGTAGTGCCCCTCCGTCACATTGATTCTAAATTGACGATGATCCTCGATCTACAAGGGATTGTTCAACGATCAGTTAGCTACACTGCTAAGGAAGGGGAGATTATTCATGACTTAACAGATGATCAAATTGCAGAACTGTTTAGTCTGAATCCTGACGAGCTGGTGAAAGACGCTCCAGAGGTCGACATAGTCAGTGATGATGAATTACGAGACGTCGACGAAGTGGAGATTGAGGACGTGACTGCTGATCACTATCCTCAGTATACTAACGCCGAAGGCGAAGTTCTCCCAGATCTGGGGGAAACATTTGACAACAACATCTTCGATAAGGTAGAAGAGATGACTGCTGCGAAAGCAGCAACAGCAGAAGCTCCTCAGGAAAATGATGCTGATCTGGCAGTCAAACAGGCTGAATGGATAGCCTGCCTGGAGGAGATGAAGAAATAGCATGCGCCAAACAAATCAAATGCCTACACCAAGCTTTACAAGATAAAGAAACATCAGAAGGTGTTTGGAAAAATTATCAGCTGGGCATACCTTAAGGATCTCAAGGTGTATGCTATCAAGAGGGAGAAGGGAATTGAATATTTCAGATTCCCACACGATCTGAAAACTCTCCTTGGATTTGAGCTTAACCGTCTAGCCAACTTGAACCTCCTGTATGCTGTTCCAGGAAAGATGTCAGGATGGTTTGAGCAGGCACTGAAGAAAGAGTATCATACGAGGTGGGTAAACTTTAAACCTCAACAGCCCAGAAGGTTAATTCATAAGATAGAGGTTGATCCCACCTCAGGAAGACCAAAGGTGGTCTTGCGATGGCACCCTCCGCGTACAATGTCGCGTATTCCATTGAGGGAAATGCCACAGGATTTTGCACCCCATTTCAAATGGTGGTACTCTGACTGGCGCACTGGTGAGGCAGTCATAGTTTTGGAGAAAGAAGGGAAGGTCGAGACAGTTAGGGTATTTGACCCTATGTGGCTAACTAATTT